>CM076570.1:397139173-397368480 GCA_034641835.2 Pinus albicaulis
TATGTCAGGAGTAAACCTATTAATCATATGGTAGTTAACTAAACACAGTAACTTACTGCAGGATTTCTTTAAATTCTTCAGGATGTATTTAGGATGAACTGTGACAAAGGAGTTTAAATGGAAAATAAGTAAATACTATAATTATAAATTATTGTGTGAATAAAAATCGAACTGGAATGGTTATTGTCTATTTAAGCTAATGCGGGGTGAGCTGTTGGTACAGGTACGGGGGTGAAACCCCAACACAATACACATCACTACCCATATTTTATGCACATGGACTGGATTTTAGGTGGTTCGGTCACCAAGAAGCCAGTAAAAAAATATAACTAATAGACAAATCTAGTATTTTAAAAGAAAAGTAATGTTGAAAATTAAAATTATATTCGAAGATTGGACATATAAACACGAAATGAATGAACTATGATACATGCTTAAATGCAAATGAAAATTAATATTTGAAGAGAATCATTCACGTACTACAAAATTCACATTTCACAATAAGAAGTATGAATAAAACTAATGTGCTTAAATTTGTAAATACACATGGACCATATGAAAAAGTCTCAAACTAATTAATACAATAGTAGCCAATTACATCTTGGAGAAAAATGAGTTCAAGAGTTAAATTACATAAGAATGTATCCTAGAGATAATCACAAAAGAATATTAACACAGAAATCTTGCAGCACAAGGAGCGTGATAAAGGCTTAATCGAGGCCTAGGAAGCTGGTGAGAAAAATGTTAAACCTTTCTAGATAAGTCAAAATGTCCGTTACATAAATAACCCAGAATGAATAAACAAGGCCTGTCAGATAAACCCTTAAACTGAACCGATCAAAAGACTTATGTTATGAAGTGACATCCTTAAGAGCACCTATAAGAAGAACCGAATGTATCAGCAGGAAGTCTGAGAAGTCTGGTAAGCGACATGAAATTTTGGTGCAGAAGACTCTGCCATTTTTATAGGAGGAAACTGACCTGCGAACACCAAAATCACAGAACGGATTCTGTGAGGTGGGTTTTAAGATGTATAATATATATATATATATATATATATATATAAGACAAAGATAACAGTACTGAAATGCGGAATCATTGAGAAGTTAAAACTATAAAAGAAGTTTCCCTCGACGGTCCTGATCATCAAACAGGAAGTCATGTAAATATAAAAGAGTTAAAATTTAATACTTAATCTGCTACGAGATAAAAATCCCAAATTTGGTAAAAAAAATGGAGGTAACCATAATTTCAAATCGGAGCGGAATGATTTACCTATCTTTGTATTGTAAAATTCATGGGAACTAGAGTTGAATGAATTTCCATGGCGGTAGAGGACTAACTCCACCAGAGACTCATCACTGTTTGCAACGGAACCATTCGTCCACCATGCTGCAAAATTATTGGGCGTTACACCTCTAATAAGCTCACAAGCGAGGTTGAAACTCATTACTATCGGAGCGAAAGCTCAGAGACACTATGGTAACAAACCCTCAGAGCATAAGAAACAAAGCTCTAAGATGCTGTAGAACAAACCCTTAAAGCAAAAGAAACCTCTCAACGAACACACAGTGACAAATGACAGTGTTAGCTAGGGTTGGCGAGGTTAACAAAGACATTTCCCGCCAGAAATGTGAACCATCAACCTTCCAGAAATCGACGGTGAAAATCTAAGCAAGGACCATTAAAAACCACAAAGAATCATGGTAAATATTAGATCTGTCCAAGAGTTTAATTGCCAGTATTTACTGCATTCATTATGCAGGGTATGCCAACTATGCCGTCGGTCGTATCAAGATTACGCATGATACATTATGTGGCTTGGGAAAAGTTAAAAAAACCATATTATAACAATAAAGCTAGCTTCGTTGCAAAGATATGAAGACCTTTAATACATTATACATGAAACGATAAAGTATACGATGGCAAAGGGAATTAGAACTTACATTAAAGCATTAGTTTTGTCATTTAATTTATGTGGTAAGACTAACCATTAGGTGTTGTAAATTCGATTTATTGAGATACAATATGGTTAGTATATTTATCAATAGGGTAAAAAGTAAAAAGAAATTGTATGTATGTTACAACATGTTACTAGATTTTTTTAAAATTTTAAGAAACATATCTATATTTTTACTTTCTAAACTAATTGTTTATAAATTAAAACAATTAAAAATATTACATATCTAATATTATATAATTCTATTTAAAAAAAACTACAAAACAATATATTTTTAGAAGAGAATTACAACCTCAAATCATAAATTTTAATATAACTCTTAAAAATGAAAAATAACAATCTAATTATCATAACTAAAATAATTGAAATCTCTCCTTATAGATTTAGCATCATGTTGATAGTCCACTTTCAAAGAGTTGTTTTCTCAGTTGAAGGTTGCACATTCTACTCAATCCAAAATAGAAAATGAGAGACAAGCATACCCAAACCTTAATTCATGGTTTTGGATTTAGTTAAGGCTGATGCAAATTGGAGTATACTAAGTATACTTATCAAATTTGAAAAAGAATATTACCATATAAAATTCAATCTCAAAAAAAATGTATTAAATTAAGTATAAAAAAAATGGAGATTACAAATATTTTGTTTTTCCTAGTTTAGACTAATCGTACTCACCCACGGGTTTCGAACCGGTGACCTTGCAGACAGAGTGCCTTAACAGTGCACCCCATCACCGACTGCTCTACACCACGTGGGCTGGAGATTACAAATATTATAACAAAGGTAATTACCAATTTTTACAAAGAATACTACTGTAAAAAATTTAATATGAAAAAAATTGGAGATTATATATTTGGATAAGTATTTAGAAATAAGAATTTATTGTCCGTTGTCATAGGAATTTATTACTTTTAGCAACTACAAATTTACTATTTTCTACTATATTTTAATATCAAATTTACTATTTTTCACCACTGTAACTTTTTTAATATCCAATTTATCTTTAGTATATTTTTTTAATATAAAAATTTCAATTTTTAATTTTATAAATACTATATTTTTTATTAACAAAAATCTTTACTAAATTATATCATAGCTTTAATTTTTTAATAGAGTTTTTTCTTTTTCTTTTTAATATTAAATTTTATATTTTAACCAAAACATTATCAAATTCTGTCACTAACCGTTCAAGTGAAATTCACATGGAGGAAAAGGATCTGGCGGAAGGGGAGGAGCATCTAAGCTCCACCAGAAGTGTAGAAAATACAACGCTGACTTGACAGGACGTACAAGTAGCGGTAAAAGGCAAAGTCTAGGTCGACTTTTCTGAAGTTTAAGTGAACTTTGAAGTCTAGGGCGACTTTTCTGAAGTTTAAGTGAACTTTGAAGTCTAGGTTGACTTTTCTGAAGTTTAAGTGAACTTTGAAGTCTAGGTTGAAGTCTACGTTGACTTTTCCGAAATTCGGAATATCACGAATTGAAATAATTCCCTTAACGACTGCCAGTTATAAGCAAAGAAATAATTCCCTAATTTTTCTATACATTATATTCATGGAAATAATTCCCCGATTTTTTCTCTTCACTAATTTATTATCTTCTATTTTTATTTCCTAGAAATTAAACAATAAGCTCCACGACAAGTCTTTAAGTCTTTAGAGGATACAACGTTGAGTTAATACTGCAAGTCTCGAAGAAATAGTGTAACTAACTTAACTCGAAGTACGAGTAGCGGTAAAAAAGCGAAGTCGACTTTTCTGTAAGTTTAGGTGAACTTTGTTTATTCTTGAGAAACAGCCAGAAGTAGAAATAATTGGAGGTCGAACCAGCGTTAGAATTTTAGTTGTTGCTTGTTTTCCGTGGATTCTCATATTATTTTAGTTGTTGTCTGTTTTCCATGGATTCTCCGGTGGCCTATTCTCTTTAGTGGTGATATCTTCTGGTATAGCAATTGCATGTCAGAGCTGCAGTTTTGGTAGATGGAGGTTCTGACATCCAATTGCTTTTCCAGAAAATTTCTTCCATGCGAATTGGGTATTTCTGGTCTTTTCCTGTGAAACTGACGGCAGAAGCTTAGGTAGAAGCTTGAAGAAGAAAGTCTGTTTCGGTTAGATGCACCAGGGAAGAATAGAGATGCAAAGGAATGAGCGTAGTTGGTAAGATGATGTCTCTTCAGAATTAAAAAAAAAGGAAGACGTGAGCGTTTGAAATTCCATTGGCTAACGTGGCAAACCATCCAGCTAAGAGAACTTCGTTGCAGAATACTATGTTTCAGTACAGCAACCCTATAAATACTGTTGACTGTCAATTTTAGGGTTTCTTGAATTTCTTAGAGTGGTCATAATAAGGTGGAAAGAAATCCCGTTTCGTATTACTTAGTTGGGATCTTTATTACACCAATAGAATTCGGCCCAAGTTTCATACCTGTTATTACATGTAACTAATTGAACGAACCTACGAAAATAATGACTGTTCGATTCATCGTCAAATACAGTGGCATCAGGCTTTTCGGAGATTTCGACTTTTTTTTGAAGGAATATAATTTTCACTTTTAAAGTCATTTTGTCCTATTCCTAATTTAAATGTGAAAAGTGAAAGTGGATTACACTAATTTGCATATTTTTAGTGGAGGAAGAAACGTTCAACAATTGGAAAAAAATTATATCATATATAAAAAAAAATTGGAAAAAAAAGTATATCATATATAAAAAAATGAGGTTTGAAGAAAATAGTTAAAATTAATTATTCTATATTATATAATTTTTTAATACTCTTATATGCTATTTATGTTTTTCTAAAATAATAATTATTATAAAACTTCTTTACAAATAGAGCTATTTGTTTTTAAAGCACAAAGAAATGTTCACTAATTGGAAAAAAAAGAGTTATATCATATATATATAAAGAGGATAGAGGAGAATAGCTTAAAATAATTATTCTATATTATACAAATTTTAATACTCTTATATGGCGGGTATGTTTTTTTTCATAATAATTATTATAAAACTTATTTACAAATAAAACTGTAAGTAGGTTTTAGTGGAAGACTCTTTTGTTAGACGAAATGGAGCGCAGAGACGATTGATGGGACATGTCCCTCCGGCAACCCCCGCGACTTTCTGGATAGGAGGTGAACCATGCCTAACTCGGATGGTGAAAACAAGAGAACTCGACATCGACATCATAACTCAACTCCGGTGATGGCATCCCAACTCGTCTCTGGTGGACCCCGCGCCCCTGCCTCTGCTACCTTGCTCCGTCTGCGTCGCTCCTCTCCCCTCCGCTCCCCCTGCCACCACTCCCACATGCTCCAGTTCGCCACCCCACGAACATCATCCACCTACTACAATCAAGGTTGGAGTTCTCCCTCCCAACTTGATGTCCACCAAACCCACTCAACTTCAGTTTTCTGCGCGTGAATGTTTTCAGCTTGAGTTCTTCCTGTATCAAGCGCTCAGTTCGGTCTTGTATCAATCTACGCAGCGAAGTCGGACTCGGTCTTCCTGTATCACCTCACTTTAAGGTTTGGTACAAATAACAATCACCCATTCCTTGTTAATCAACGAAATTGATTAGTTAGTTACACAATTTTGTACCCTAAATCGAGAGAACACTAATATTTGGAGGGCACGGTAATATTGAGAGCTTTGAGGAGACAATGGAATGTAGTTTGAACAAATGTTATATTTGTTCTCATACTTAGGAGGGAAAATAGTCGAGGTTTTATGTTAAGAGATTTGAGCATAACATAAAATTAATGTTTTATTTTCGAGGGGAACATTGCATGGGTTGGGGAAATTCCTCCAATGCCTTAGTCTTTGTAATAGTATTTTTTTTAATGATATTTTATAAAAATTGAAATTTAATATTTTATTTTGAAGGGCCACACTGCATGAGTGGGGAAATTTCCTTTAATGTCTTAGTCTTGGTAATAGTATATTTTTTTTAAATGATAATTAGAAAAATAATTTATTTTGTAGAACATCACTGTAAAAATGGGGAATTGGAATTATTTAATGCTCCTTTAAGCAGTTTGATTGACCTTAGTTTGGATGAAAACTAGTTAGAGGGAAGTATACCTGCAGAGTTAGGTTTCTGTGGCAATATCATTAATTTGGGGAAATGATTGCATCTCTGGAGATCTGATTTCTCAAAAACTCTGGGTAGATTTGGAGTAGAAATGGAGTAGTGACTAATGAAATGTTTTAATTATAAGATTTTATTTTTATTTATTTCTACCTACAAAGTTAGTTTTCTGTGGAAATATCACCGACCTCGCGGTTTCTAAAAACCAGCACTCTAGTTCCATACCATATTTGTTAGGGCTTCTGCAACAACTTAGTTTGTTATACATACATGAAAACAGGCTTACAAGGATAATTCCCATTGAGCTTTCCAATTGTACTTCTTTGTATGACCTCCAAATCCATCAAAACTTGTTGCATGGTGTAATCACTCCACGGCTTGGACGATTGGGGAATCTAAAAAATATTCATTTGTTCAATAATAGCTTGGTGGGATCGATTCCCCAGGATATTGGTAAACTAAGTCTTCTTGAAGAGCTTGGCTTGTACAATAATAATCTAAGTGGCAGAATACCTACTTCGATTGCAAGCCTGCAGCATTTGCATTTCCTGAGTCTTGCATAAAAATATTTGGTCAGAGAAGTTCCAGCTAAGATTGGGATGAAGGGCAGATTGAGAGTGTTGGATTTGACAAGGAATCATTTGAATGGTACAATACCCTTGCATTTCTGTGCAAGAGTAAAGCTGATGGTGTTAGACCTTGGGGCCCAATTTTTCGAAGGAACCTGTCTAGGAGAGGTTGGGCATTGTCGTTCCTTATGAAGAATGGTTATCAGCAATAATAATTTGAGTGGAACAATACCAAAAAATCTAATTATGACCACATGGATTTTGTATTTGGACATGAAAATGAATAGCTTGTAAGTATCCATACAACACAATATTGGTCTTTGGAGAAATATTACATTCTTAGATATGTCATACAACCAGTTCTTAGGAGCCATGTCAGCTGAGTTTGGAAAAATCTCGAAGCAATGTAGAAGTACATACTCATTACAGTTTATTTATTTCCCAAAACATTCCCAGCATCTTAAAACAAAGATAAATAGTTTGTAACTTATGATACAAATAATGTAGGTGATGGTAAATGTTTTTCCACCACTTCCTGTAGGCGCTGGAAAATTATTTTCTAGCACCTATAGGATTTTCTTGCTTTTCTTTCCATCCCCTTTTTTCCAATTAAAACCTCGTGGGGAAACTCAAGTTAAGAATGTGGCACAAGCTTCCAATATATTCGATTGTGTCGGGAAGTAGGTATACCAAAATAGAATTCTTATATTTCGATAATTAAGGATTTACTAATGTAATAAGATACCACTAGGATTTAAATGAAACCTTTCTTTGCTCCTACATCACTTTTTTTGAAGAATTGAAAACATCGATTGCAACCTACTTATCACATTAGGTGATATTTCTCAACTCATGTGATGGGGTTTATATATCACAGACCACTTAATTATCTGATGAAGGGATGCCTGGATGCAACCAGTATCCTTCACCAATGAACCTTGATGCCTAGGATACACATTGATTTCACATATAACAGATAATTTGTCAACTATGAAGGTGATTGTGCTTTTGAATCACCCTTGTATTATTTATGTTAAGGAATTATTTTTAACACTGTAATCCAGCCAACTCCATGAGCAATGAAGACATATGTGAGGTTTGTTTCACTCAAGATTGTTGCCAGCTAGAAACATATATAGTTTGGACGAACATTGGGTGGATCTAAAGGCTGTATCCAGTGATATGCAACACATAACTCATGGAACCAACATGATTAATCCTTTTATGTATATTTTCTACCACCCTGTTTCAATGTGTACTCTTCTCTTGTATTTTGCAAAAAATAATTTTTTCAATGATATGCAGTTATTTAAGATACACCAGGTGGTTGTATGAAGCTTCGGGTATATTTCATCCACATAACCCTTATTCACCCTTTACTTGCATATTTTGGAGGGATCAACTTTAAATTAGGATTTTATTCCATTTCCTATAATAATCACCTTAATATAAGAAAGACCTGTATGTATGTCTTCTATCTAACTACAACAGAATATCTATCCATCTCGTAACTATATTCCATCCAATTTTTGAAGGATGATGTCATATATTTTCTAGTCATGTGGTCCAGTGAGGCATCGTTGATGACATACATCAGACTCTTAGGTGTTGTAACCAAAGATTATAGTGTCAGAACTATTACAAATTGTATTAGGGCTTCAGGAGAATGTAGTTTCATCAATGATCTCTCAATTATGGCTCTAAAGCATACATCCAATAAATACCCACAATTTTTGGTGCATAACAGTTATAGACGAGCTTCTTCTTTTTCTTACAGGTCATGGAAACATTCAAAGTCATCAATTTTGCATCCTCTCAACTCAATTGTATGATTCAATAATGAGGTTGTATGATTCAACTTTTATGTAGATTTTCTGCCACCTGGTTTCAATGTGTACTCTTCTCTTGTATTTCCCAAAAGATCACTTTTTCAGTGATATGCAACTATTTATGGTCCACGAAGTGGTTGTATGAAGTTGCGGGTATATTCATCCACACAACTCTTATTCACCCTTTACTTGTCTATTTTGGAGGGAACGACGAACTGAAACAAGAAATAATTGAAGTCGGTGAACTCATGCACGATGAGAAATTGGATACATGTTAAATCCTAACTGACCTACTTCCAATCGCACAATGAAAATCTTGTTGCCTAAATGAGTGATATTTTGGATTAAGTGTGGGTTGGAGGATTTTATTGAAGATTTGTCGAGATGAATGTTTCTTATGTTGAATTTGGATGAGTTTTATCCATTAAGAATTCAAAATTCATGTAAATGCATTGAATATTCAATGGGACCAATCAAGTTTCTAGCATAAAATGCAATTTTTGGCTTGTTCTTTTTGTGAGGATGATCTGGTCAAAAGGCTGCACATCTGTAGCACATCTAGAGATGTGAAGATTTGCATTTTTTCTTTTAATTTAAAGTTATTATTAGTTAAGAATTCAAAATATTACACGAATGTTGGTTCTCTGTCACAGAAACAAGAAAGAATTTACCCATGCATGTGATTCACAGAAACAAGAAATATTTGGCCCATGAATTTAACTCACGAAAACAAGAAATAATTTACCCATTCATGTAGTTCACAGAAACAAGAAATAATTGAAGTTAGTGGCAGTTGCAATTTTGTGGGAATGAGAAATCTAAGTGGTAAGGGCATGAAATTTTATACATTATGAAAAACATGAACCAAGAGCATATAAGACAAACGTACAAAAGCTTAAAATATATTAGATTGTTTTGGGAAGTTGGTATACCAAAACATAACATTATAAGAACTATAGCATTAACGCTAATAAAGGCTGTAAAACTCCAATCTTCCCATCTTTCAGATTTCATCAAGATGTGCTACTTCTACAAGGATTTTGAGGGGGTTGTTGTTGGTCACTGCCCTACTCACTCTTTTACCCTTTTTCTAAATTGTTAGAGATTGTTTTTCAGTTTCTACTGGAAGCCCATGCCCATCTCTAAAAGACCCTTCTTCTTTCTCATCAATAATTAAAATTGGATCCTTTAGTTTGGCATTTATCTTATCTTTCAACCCCAGCCTCAGTTTTTTTGTAGGCCTTGTTCATGGCCTCTTAGAGTATTCTATTGCATGGGGAATTTATCCAATATCTTCACCCTTGTTTACAGATTCTCCACTTGATTCATCCTTGTTGTTGTGTTGGACTTCTGTTTTGCTACCCTCTACGCCTCTTGGTATTTAGCGTAGGGATTTTCCTCCTGTTAGGGTTATCTGTGTCTTTTTCAGTAGCTTGATGACTGCTCTCGGGCTCTGTAGGTAAATATCTTTCATTCTTATGTTTTCTAGGAAGTGGTTGTCTCATTACACTCTTCCTCGACTATTGTGCTTGCTTCTTTAATGCATGCACGTATAGGATTTGAATGAGGCCATGGAGGTAGACATCACGGGGATATAAAATCTTCCTTTTTCTTGCACAGGAAACATTTTTTATTAAGATTTGATGCAAGAAATAAGGGAGATTCATATTATTGAACCCAACCATGTGTACCATAAATCTCATGTGATATAGAAATACCTTAGATAAAGGATCACCAAATGTGAAATAAAGTTGAATTTGTCACATTGGTTTATCACACTCTCGTTTTAAAATGCTAGAGTCGACCGCAATGCTCCAGAAAGGGTCATCACAATTGTCTTTTAGGAAAAAAATGAGGCTTACCCCATGTACTAGCTTCCTTTTGAACCACCTTTCTCGCTCAGTTGGTGTGTTTGTTCCTTTTTCAATGCTTTCCACTATTACAGGAAACAATAGCCCCTCAACCTTAGCGTTGTTACCATCAAAAGTATCAACAAAATCAGAAGAGAATTGAACAACTTAATGATGGGAAACCATCCCGCTTCACTGAAAAATGGAAATTCATCAGTACCATAAATCTCAAATGCACAAGCTCCATGCAGCTAATAATGATATAGGTGCCCACTCTTGCCCATCTCTTACAAAAAAATGTGGAATAATGAGAAATATAGTTAAAATAATGCAACAATACAGTCATAATGTGCATGAACTCTACCCAATGATGTTATATTCCAAACAAACAAGCTAAAACACATAAACACCTAACGATGTTGATTTGTGCAGAGCTTGTGTGGGCCGCTATATTCAATAATGTAAATAAATAAAAGGAAAAAGTGAAGCAGAGGATGAATTGACGTGATAGAAAGATATTAACAGTCTGCAGGCATACTTTATGTCAAATTAATAAATGACAATCATATATGTTCTAGCAATAATCAAATGTAAATTGATAAAAATACTCTATAGTTAAACTAAAATACATTAGACTCATATAGCTCTGGAACTGTTGAATGGTCAAAATATTAGGTACTGTGAGTAGAAATTTTAAATGGTTTGAAGAATTTAAATTATAGCAGAGCCTTAAATTAGTAGAGCCTTAAATTTCCTTTGGATTCCCTTCAGTTTCTTATTCCTCTGTTTCCTTTCCCTTTACATTTAGATCTGTTCAGCACTTCCATACACTCAAAGGTAGTGGTAATAGTTGTTGGTGTCCCTGAGCATCTGTTTCTTCTTCTGGTCATGTTAGTTTATGTGGCTTTTATCCAATATTAATAGATTATGGATACTTTCATTTCAAAGAGTTTGGTCCTGCTTTAAAGATGTTGAGACATGGGTATATTCTTTTGTCTATTTTTATGCATCATCTTTATTTAGGTGTACTTATGTTGTGAGTTATTTTCAGCTAGTTAAAACTTAATAACAAGTTCAAGATATATCTTAGTTCAGTCTCCAAATTCTTTAAAAAATTTCTTATAAATGTCTACTCTCGAGCTAAGTCATTGTTTTGAAGAATATTCTCCATTTCCCTTTCATTCTTCCGTTGTGTTCGGATTAGAAATGAATTTGAATTAGCCGAAGGTACTTGTATGCCTCGTTATCTAGTAGGTAGACATTGGGTTTCTCCCAAAGGTGAAATGATAAACTTACTGTCTAGTGTGGAGCCTTTCCTATTGTTTGGCTTTACAAATCAAAAGGGACATGTTTCATTTTCAGTTGACTACTGCCAAACTAGTTTTACTACTTTCAAGTAAAACTGTCAAATCAATTTCCTTCAATAGATTTCACTAAAAGAAGATATTTTCTTGAAACTTTGAAAACAGAGTGATATATGATGTTCTTGTTTTTCTTGATAATTACTTTACCTTGTTGCCCTCACCCTTATGCCTAAGGCTCTAGAACACCTACTCTTTTCAATGCCATTATCCAACATTACAAATTGAATGTAGGGTTGTGGTAGTTTTTGGATTAAATGGAATGAATGGAAAACATTTGACATCAAATGGTGCTAAAGTAGGGCCTTGGAATCCAAATAATGCTTGTGATTTCATCTAATACACAGTTGACCATGGCTACACAATAAAGGCATGGGAGTAAGGTAAGCTATTATTCTCATCGGATTTGGTGCTTTATGAGTGGTTTTAGAGAGGTTATAAGAGAAATTTATATTCATGGACATGTTTAGAAATCAAAATATCGACATGTTTCCTTTTCAGTTCACTACATGTCAAACCAATTTTACTACTTGCAAGTAAAACTGTCATATCAATCTCCTTCAGTAGATTTCATTGAAAGAAGGGATTTTCTTGAAACTTTGAAAATAGAGTGATATAATATGTTCATGTTTTTCTTGATAATTAATTTACCTTTTTTCCCTCACCCTTACCCCCAAGGTTGTAGAGAACCTTATCTTTTCAATGCCATCATCCAACATTAAAAATTGAATGTAGGGTTGTGGTAGTTTTTGGATTAAATCCAATGAATGGAAAACTTTTCACCTCAAACGGTGCTAAAGTAGGGCCTTGGAATTCAAACAATGCTTGAGATTTTATCCAATATACAGTTGACCATTGTTACAAAATAAAGGCATGGGAGTTACGTAAGATATTATTCTCATTGGATTTGGTGCTTATTGAGTAGTTTTAGAGAGGTTATAAGAGAAATTGATATTCAATTCCTAATGGACCCATGAAGCATGCTTAGCCTTAAGAGAATATAAGAATTTAATGTTTCCTAAGGTGATTGGAAAAGGTGGTGGACCCAACATCAACATTGAGGTGTATGCAGTTGATTTAATTGAGCTTTATGGGATTTTGGATACAATTTACAAAGACTATGAAGAAAAACCTCTCACTGTTGTGCATGATGGATCCTTTGATGCTAAAAAAACCAAGGAACTTCTTAACCTAATAGGACCAATTATTTTTAATGTTATTACATGTCATCTCTAAAACCTTGGTGAAGCTATATAGAATTAAAAAGACTATAGTTTTTCATTGCAATGAGTTTATCTTTCAGATACCTAGAATATTGAACATATTAATAGTTTACTTGTTGACCAGGTAATGATAGTGACCTGTCAATACCCCATGACCTACTATAGGTATTATTATAGTCACAATTTGAACCTTCACGGGCTTTCATCAAACACTTTGGGACTAGTGCAATATATGTTGTTTGATGATTATATGGGGTATATAGTGAAATTTAAGATAAGCCTTGAAAGTAAAATTTCTATCTCATTGATGAAACACTGCATCCTAGAGAAAATGGGAATAGAAGAATGAGTACTTTATGGGAGTATAATATGAGTTATTTTAAAATTGTCAACATGTAAATTTTAAGCTAAATTGGGTTGAATCGCATCCAAATGAAAGTGTAGCATTAAAGTATTGTGTTTTATGGAATATGGAAAATTAATTATGTTCGACATCGGTTTTTAGGGAACTTTTCTCTATATAGCAAGCTATTCATCTAAATTGAAGGTGTAAATTATAAATCATTTATATGGAACCAATGGTCAAGCCTCTGTCTGAACACATCATTCATTTAAAGTTGAGTTCAACATTGATAGATATCAACTAGATTCAATGAAAACAAGAGTAGAAATTAGTATCCAATGAGCATATACAACTGTAATTGAGGATGAAGTCTCTGTAATAATTTTTGTTGATTGGAATTGATGGTAAAATCAGCTTAGTAGGTTATAGACACAAAATCATGGCTGTAGCATGTCTGCATAAAATCCTCAAGGACTATGATCATAGAGCTATAGAAAAAAATTGTTGGTTGTAGAGAAAAATGATTGCTAGTTCAAAGGTTATAAAACAATTGTAGGCCCAAACACCAAATCTCTCTGTCTCAGAGACGAGTTGGTGCTAAATTATTATGCTTATGAGCTTGAAATTTTATTCCTAATGGAATAAGAAATAAAACCCTCTTCTGATAGGTTATAAATAATACAAAACATATTAAACTAGTGATTGTCCTTATATCCTTTATCGAGAAAGAATGAATCATTTATCGAGAAAGAATGAATCAATGATTGATCCTTCTAATGAAGATGGGTTTGAGAAGTAGAGTGTAGTCAATTACCTTCAGAGTAATCTAGTGTGGCTTTAGAACCTGAACTGAGGTTTCATAGAAGACAAAATCTGGTGTGAATTCTAGAACTAATATAGTAGAATTAATTTATTGAAACTATTACTAATTTACTAATGTCTAATGGTTTCATTGAATGAACTCATTGAAGAACTTTTAAGGCTCCACATTCTTGCACTGAAATAAATCTGTTCACACTTTCTAAACTAAGTTCTCCATGGCTGGATCTATATCTATGTCGATTACCTCACTATGCAATCATATCTGTTTCAGTTCAAATCTCATGGTTATGTTTAGATACAACTGATATACTCACCAAATTAATCTGAATGAGCTCAATATACATGAAAATTAATGTGATGTTAACTGGAAACTTCTAAAGTTATTTTTGGAGGCTTTGGAAAACTAAGATAAACACACAGAGTATGACAGAGTAGAGAGAAAATGACCTTGTGTTTTTGGTTGAACTTGCAACTCTCTTCCAAGTATTAAAATCCTATGAAATGAAATATACCATACCATATGCACACTCAAATCCCTTGTTGAGGCGGTGACAAATATCGGGATTTGGGAGCGGAGTTCCAAAAGAGGAATTTACGTGGACATCAATAAGAAATGATCCTACCCACGTGGACAAAAGGATGATGACCATGGATAAGAAACAATTCATTTTTCTTATGGTGCATGCCCTGCATGTGAATTTCCATCATGACATATTACATGATGATGAACCAATTTTTGATGTAGGCAACATCCTTAAATGTATAATGTAATGAATATAGGAGACTATATAGTATAAATATATATTTTACCTTCTTACTTAATATCCCCCATAGCTTTTACATTTTTACTCAATAGCTTTTCCCATTTTAATCAATAGATTTTACCTTTTCCATAAGTATTGATTATGCTGGAAAATGATTTCTAGTGCTCCTGTAGGTGCTAGAAAATGATTTCCAGCACCTACAGGAGTACTAGAAATCATTTCCCCCTAAATAATTTCATGGAGATGGAATTACTGAAATGTGTATACTGAAATGTTTGATACACTATATCTAAGACTCCTAAGACTCCAATATCAAAGACTCATATATCCATATCTAAGACTCCTATATCCACTCCTCCTTGTGCTTCAACCCTAGGTGTCATTCATATATATTCTTTATTTCCCATTGAAGTGGAGGGAATTCCTCCTATTTATTATTTTTTCATTGTTAATAGAAGATCCATTATCAAAGGCATAACTAAAAAGAGTAATCTTTAACACGGTGAACCTCTAGTATAGTAGACCATAATATGTGATGCTTTTAAATATAATGATGATGAATTCGCAGGATATCTAGAAGACTTTATGGGAGCATTTTCTTCAGTTAATGTATGGTAAATTAGTAATTCAAAGAAAATTTTCAAATAGTGAGATAATGGAATATCTAAATTAGAGTATCATTTGAAAAAAAATCAAGCATGGTTTGAAAAAAAAACTCAGCCTAAGGTATTAGAAGCAAAAAAAAAAAAATTGGAGCAGATGAAAGCCCATGAAAAATAACTAAGGGAAGAGATCATATCAATCCAACAAATCTCTATTTTCTCAAAAAAATAGAAAGATACCAAAATAACCCAATTATAGTTCCCAATACATTAACTAAAATATGGTGCAATGGATATCAATCAATTCAAGCAAGAAGTAGTTGAGGGAAATGAACAAATTTGGAAAATTCAACAACAATTATTTAGGGACTTGAACTTGGTGAAAAATCAATTAGGTTTGGTTAACAACTTTTATGGAAACATCATAAAGAAGTAAATTGAATTAGATAAAGCTCAATATGGTTTTTTCAAGTTGAAATTTTTGCATACAGGGCCAAGGATATCCTCACAATTTCCTCAAATTTCTCAGGTAGAAAATTTGAAAGGAGAAATTTCCTTGGTAATTTGGAAGAAAAATTTAAATCAATAAAAGAGCAATTTCCTTGGTAATTTTTTCATTTTAATATTAAATTTATATTTTAACCAAAACATTATCAAATTCTGTCACTAACCGTTCAAGTGAAATTCACATGGAGGAAAAGGATCTGGCGGAAGGGGAGGAGCATCTAAGCTCCACCAGAAGTGTAGAAAATACAACGCTGACTTGACAGGACGTACAAGTAGCGGTAAAAGGCAAAGTCTAGGTCGACTTTTCTGAAGTTTAAGTGAACTTTGAAGTCTAGGTCGACTTTTCTGAAGTTTAAGTCTAGGTGATATTCCGAAATTCGGAATATCACGAATTGAATGCAGTGGAACTTGGTGGAAGTGCATTTTATTCCCTTAACGACTGCCAGTTATAAGCAAAGAAATAATTCCCTAATTTTTCTATACATTATATTCATGGAAATAATTCCCCAATTTTTTCTCTTCACTAATTTATTATCTTCTATTTTTATTTCCTAGAAATTAAACAATAAGCTCCACGACAAGTCTTAAGTCTTTAGAGGATACAACGTTGAGTTAATACTGCAAGTCTCGAAGAAATAGTGTAACTAACTTAACTCGAAGTACGAGTAGCGGTAAAAAAGCGAAGTCGACTTTTCTGTAAGTTTAGGTGAACTTTGTTTATTTACTGAGAAGCAGCCAAGTAGAAATAATTGGAGGTCGAACCAGCGTTAGAATTTTAGTTGTTGCTTGTTTTCCGTGGATTCTCATATTATTTTAGTTGTTGCCTGTTTTCCATGGATTCTGATGGGGTTTGCCATGGCCTCTTCTCTTTAATGGTGATATCTTCTGCTATAGCAATTGCATGTCAGAGCTGCAGTTTTGGTAGATGGAGGTTCTGACATCCAATTGCTTTTCCAGAAAATTTCTTCCATGCGGATGGAAGAAATATTTCTGGTCTTTTCCTGTGAAACTAATGGCAGAAGGTTAGGTAGAATATATATATATATATGTGTGTGTTGAAGAAGAAAGTCTGTTTCGGTTAGATGCAACAAGCGTAGTTGGTAAGATGATGTCTCTTCAGAATTTAAAAAAAAAAAATTACTAACGTGGCAAGTAACTACATAAGCCTTTGAAATTCCATTGGCTAACGTGGCAAACCATCCAGCTAAGAGAACTTCGTTGTAGAATACTATGTTTCAGTACAGCAACCCTATAAAGAAGAAGC
Source organism: Pinus albicaulis (assembly GCA_034641835.2). Lineage (NCBI taxonomy): Eukaryota > Viridiplantae > Streptophyta > Pinopsida > Pinales > Pinaceae > Pinus > Pinus albicaulis. Next base: position 397,156,351 of record CM076570.1, read on the forward strand.
TCAAATACTGTTGGCTGTCAATTTTAGGGTTTCTTGAATCTTCTAGAGTGGTCATAATAAGGTGGAAAGAAATCCCGTTTCGTATTAATATACTTAATACGAATTCGGCCCAAGTTTCATACCTGTTATTACATGTAACTAATTGAACGAACTTACGAAAATAATGACTGTTCGATTCATCGTTAAATACAGTGGCATCAGGCTTTTCGGAGATTTCGACTTTTTTTTAAGGAATATAATTTTGACTTTTAAAGTCATCTTGTCCTATTTCTAATTTAAATGTGAAAAGTGAATGTGGATTACACTAATTTGAATATTTTTAGAGGAGGAAGAAACGTTCAACAATTGGAAAAAAATTATATCATATATAAAAAAATTGGAAAAAAAAGTATATCATATATAAAAAAGTGAGATTTGAAGAAAATAGTTAAAATTAATTACTCTATATTATATAAATTTTTAATACTAAATAATAGTTATTATAAAACTTCTTTATAAATAGAACTATTTATTTTTAAAGCACAAAGAAATGTTCACCAATTGGAAAAAAAAAAGTTATATCATATATATAAAGAGGATAGAGGAGAATAGCTTAAAATAATTATTCTATATTATATAAATTTTAATATTCTTATATGGTTGGTATGTTTTTATTTTCATAATAATTATTATAAAATTTATTTACAAATAAAACTATAAGTAGGTTTTAATGGAAGACTCTTTTGTTAGACGAAATGAAGCCCGGAGACGGTTGATGGGACATCTCCCTCCATCAACCCCCGCGACTTTATGGATAGGAGGTGGACCCCACCTAACGCGGACAGCAACGACCATAGAAATTGGCATCGACATCCCGACTCGACTCCGGTGACAGCACCCCAACTCGTCTTCGGTGGACCCCGCGCCCATGCCTTCGCCACCTTGCTCCCTTTGCGTCGCTCCTCTCCCCTTCGCTTCCCCCGCCACCACTCCCAGACACTCCATTCCGCCACACCACGACTAGGAGCCACCTACTACAATCAAGGTTGGAGTTCTCCCTCCAAGCTTTATGTCCACTGGACCCGCTTAGCTTGAGTTTTCCATGCGCGAATGTTTTCAACTTGATTTTTTCCTGTATCAAGCGCTCAGTTCAGCATTGTATCAAGCTACATAGCAAAGTCAGAGTTGGTCTTCCTGTATCACCTCACTTTCAGGTTTGGTACAAATAACAATCACTCATTCCTTGTTAATCAACGAAATTGATTAGTTAGTTACACAATTTTGTACCCTGAATCAAGAGAACATTAACATTTAGAGAGCACAGTAATATTCAGAGCTCCGAGGAGATAATGGAATGTAGTTTGAATGAATGTTATATTTGTTCTCATACATAGGAGGGAAAATAGTCGAGGGTTTACGTCAAGAGATTTGAGCATAACATAAAATTAATGTTTTATTTTCAAGGGCAACATTGCATGGGATGGGGAAATTCATTGCATGGCATTGTTATACATACATGGCAACAATTAGTGGTGAAATTTCAGTGCTGGTGACAGTGAAAGCACTTCACCTTGGATAAGTCCTGATTCTTGCCTTTCGCACCAGATTGAGAAGGATTTTTCTTCCCCTTCCCTTTCATTGCTTCGGCATCCAAACCGCAATTTTCTTCATCTTCATTCTTCAATGAAGATCCATCCCTGGTACCCCGCCTTATCTCCTCCTACACAAGATTTGACCAAAGTCGCTCCCATCCTGGCAGTTTATCCCGTCCATTGACAGATTCTTCGTAGCTATGCCAACTCTTCGGAAACCCAAGGAGAGCCAAGCTCACCAAGTATTCTTCATTAACAGTAACCCCCACACTTCCTAGCTCATCTTTGTAGTGGAAAAACTTCGTGAGGTATTTTGGTATACTGTTGCCTTTCTCCATTTTTATTTTTTTGAGCTTGTCTTTAAGTGCCAACTTCCTCTGGTCGCTTATGATTTGGAACAAGTTTGTCAAATAATTACACATTAAGAATGGAGTGGATTTACCATGAAGGTCGGACATAATGTGGTCCTTCACACCTTCCAGCATAATCCTTCGACACTTTACTGTCTTCTTTTTCCATGCGTCAAGTGTGGCTTCATTGCTAGAACTAGGCTTCGGAATATCAGCATCTATGAACACCTTTAACCCATTATCATCCAACACCGCCTCCATCCTGTCCTTCCATGCAATATAATTCAAACTGCCATCAAGGGCATACTCCAATCGCAATCCATTGAAAGACATTTCAATGAATTCTCAACTTCGACACCAAGAAAACACTGCAGCAAATTCGAATTCCACCAGCACAAAACTCAACCACTTCAATGATTGAAATCTCCTCCAATGATCAACTTCTCTGATACCATGTATAAATTATATAACTTATGTGTTATATGTGCAAGATTCTCCTGATCTCACACTATTTTAACTTCATGCAAAATAAAGAATTTATTCCACCATTGATCTTTATTTGCGGAAATTAAATCAGGATTGCAATGCACACATGAAATAATAAAAATTCACACACATTAACACAGTTGTTTAATGGGAAAGCTTGAAGCTGAAAACCCCAACTATCTGTATATAATATATGTCATAGAGATCATGTAAAAATCCTCATACAAAGCTGATCATATCAAGCTCTCAGTACAATACAATTGCTACACACTAATCAAGCCCAATCTTGCAAATCCATGCACCGATCTTTGCCACCTACTATCCTACCTCTACTACGCAATCCCTGCTAAATAATGGCTCTGAATGAGTTCGAGTTACTCCAGGATTGACTGCGCAATCCTCATTGGCATCTCTACTGAGTGTTAGATGCAATCAATGCATCACTATAGTCACAACTGATAGTCACACTTGCTCTTTCACGTATCTCTCCACTGGTATCCACTGAAACTTCCATGCACTGTAGTTAACTGATGTATTCTTTAATTGATTAATGAGTTATTATTTAGTGAATTAATTGACTAATTAATTCACACCACTCTCACTAGTGTATCAATTAGTTAGACTAGATACAACTAGCTCAACTGAGTCTAACTGATTTAAACTGAATACAACTCCACCAACTACTTCTATAAATATACAAAACTCTATCACATGAGTTCTAACTGAAGTCCTCCATGCATTAGCTCTAGTAAACCCTTAGGAATAAAATAATTCCTTCTGTCAGCTATTGTGCCACATCTGTGCACTTAACTGATGTGCTCCAAGAGAATAAGATAATTTTTAGAGTCCAAATATTATTTTGAGCTAATAATATTCGATAGATCTATTTTTAGACTCGCAATCTAAAAATAGATTCCGCCCAATATGTCTAAAAATAGAATTCCATCTATTTTTCCAGCTTGACCAACCATCCACAAATAGCATCCCGCAACTCATAGAATATGATCGACATGTCTAAAAATAGACATAGTCTAAAAATAGACTTTGCGCCAGAAATAGCCTGTGGGCCCACTTACTGAAGGCGACTCTTTTCACTAAGCTCATCATCTTGTTGAATCTCAAAATATACAAAGATGGACTCATGATAAATTTCATAGTTTTCTCTGAAGGCTGAACATAAAAAATGTCATAGTCCATATGATATGATATTGAATAATATGATATGTGTATCTTAAAATTGCAACTATCAGATCAAGGAATATTTAAAGGTAATTAGTCATCGCATGCACTATCTTCAAAGAAGCAGTGGGGAAAGGAATCCTATAACCTATATTCAATCAAACACTCGGGAAATAAATGTTTATTAAAAACTAAAATCATAAAATTTATGCTTAATTAAACAACACAAATTATTTCTTTAATCTGCAATTGAAACATTTACAAAGCTATCAGCTTCAACTCCCTAAGATCACTTCATTGCCGAATTTTCCAATGACAAGAAAGGGGATAACTTACCAGTGTGACTGAACTTTGACGGACTGTTGAATCCTCTGGTGTGACTGAACTTCGACGAACTGTTGAACTTGGGACGGGTTTTTGAATTCTCCAGGATGAATGAACCAGAATGGTGGGCATAAAAAATGAACCAGACTATTTATCGGTGCGAATAGTCGAAATTAAAATTTCAAATATCGTTTCCAATCGTGCAGGGGGAGCAGAGTGGAGAGGAGCAACGTGATTGGAACGAGGTGGCGGAGACAAGGGCGCAAGTTCCACCGGAGTCGAGTTGGGATGTTGTCGTTGAGTTCTCTTGCTGTTGCCGTCCGAGTTGGGCGAGGTCCACCTCCGATCCGGAAAGTCACGGGGGTTGCCAGAGGGAGCTGTCCCATCATCCGTCTCCGGGCTCCATTTCGTCTAACAAAAGACTCGTCCGATTTTAATAGGAAACAATAAAATTTTGAATTACTTTTTTTAAAAGTTAAATTTATTTCGCACAAAGCACAACGTCACAAATATGTCATTTTTTATATAACTCTTTCTGAAAAATTATTAAGATAAAAATGAATAAAAATATATGAAAGTAATTTATCCAAATTATTGATTTTTTATTATGTTTTTATATTTTTATTTATTTAAATAATTTAGTATTATAAAAAAATTCTAAAAATATAAATGTTATTTTATTTTATTACAAACAATAGAATTTTTGAATTTAGTTTCTTCTCAAATTTGTAAGAATTTACATATTAAAAATAATATAAAGTAAATATAGAAATATTAATATTATATTATATTATATAGAATTATTAAAATTTGATATAATGTAGTTTTTTTTTTGTCATATAAAATAGATATTTCAGCCCTTCTATACATTTAGTAAATGATACATATTTTAAATTTAGTAACACTAATTCAAATGCTTTGCATAGCCCAATTAATGAGTGAAGCACAACTAAACTCATCTACATGGATTACAATGCTTACCGTTATAGGAACAATATATAAAGAATACAACAAACAGAATTACTTTGAGTAGTTAACGTGATGACCTCTTACATAATTGTTAAATAACTCTACTAGTTGAGCTAACACGTATGATTAAAATTTATTTAATTTATACATAAATCCATAGATATAATTTGAAAAAACAACTAAGAATCTGTAATAATATTTTTTATATGAAACACAAGTCATTGATTGCTAAGTATCTCATTTCAAACACAATATATGAATCAACATATCTAATTTAACAATAGAAAAACACGGTTACACATATAAATTTAATGCTATATATTACTAAAATTGTAATTATACAAAGGAGTGAAAATAGTTGTCTTAAATATATGTAATTTTTCTTGCAACTATAGCATTACTATATTGATGGTGGCTTTATGAAAGTATTTAGGACATTTTTCTAGTAACTTATTTTAAGTTGTGAAACAAAAATACAAGTATTGTTTTTAAGCTAAGCTAGTGCCTCAAATGATTGTCTTAAAAAATTGTCTTTATAAAGATAATATCGAACAAATAAATTATTGTTTCTTAATAAACAAATTCATTTGTCTTAATAGAAACAATTTATTTTTTTTCACTATAGACAATTTCATTTTTGTCTCTCTAAACAATATGAAAAAATATATTAAAAAAATAAACCACTTAATTTTAAATTATTTTTTAATTAGATGGCTCTTTTTACTCTATAAAATTCTTTGTGGCATGCTTCCTCAATTTCTCCATCCTCATCTTCCCCATCCTCAAGCCAATAGGAATATTTATATTATTTGAATTTAAATGTTTACATCAAAACCTAGAGGATATATAGAGGCATTATTCAAGATTTGAGGCATTCATTTATAGTCATTGATACTCAACATTAATTATTTACGCCTTGAGGCATTCATTTATATAGGCATCGATACTCAATAATCACTCGTTTATGTGTTTAGGTCAGAGTGTAGAGGCATTATTTAGGGCGTGAGGCATTCATTTATATGAGAACTGATACTCAAGTAGAATTCATCTCCAAAGGAGCTCCTTGAGATAACGTGACAAATCCATGAATGCTTCCTCTATCCGACTTCCATATTCTGCTGTTTTGTTTCAAGATGTGTTCTTAGTGTGATGTGGAAAAACTAGTAGATCCTTCTAAATAGCCTCGTCAGCCTATGTGTGGACCCAATCTCAACTATGAGTGAGAACGATGAGTCACAAAGATAGCTTCAACTTTAATATTATCCTTCGAAGGATCTAGCTCCCATTAATATGGCATTTATTAGGCTTCACTTGTCATATTTAAACACTTCTATTATCTAGTGATGGGGTTCAAGAACATAACCATTGAAGGTAGTTTGCAAAGTTTCTTTTAGAGAGATTTCACACCAATAGCTAGGAAAGTAACTTTTGGGGGATTTGCATAGTGAGTCCACTCAAGGGGTTCCTTTGATATGGAGAAGGTAAGGCTGTGGCTCTTTTTCGAATATCCAATAAATCGAGAGAATCCAAAACTCCATCTTTTTGGAGCTATTTCCGATAAAAATGTTGGACCAACACTACCTATTGCTGTAAACCCTCCTTACCCAACAATAATATGTGGAACAACAACAAAAGATATGGCCTTTTTGTGCATTAGCTTCTACTATGAGTAGAGTCTTGCTTCCCACTTGAAATAAAATTGTTAAAATCTTAAAGAATATATCATGGTTTTGCATCAATTCATATTTACATCCATGGAAGGTATTCAACATTCGTTATAGAAAGAGCTACATATTACGATGGATCAACTATTTCATGGTTTATATGAGGTTAGGTAATTCTATTTTATCATTTTATTAATTCTTGGTTGGATTGATATTAAGATATACTTTAATGTATTAAATATGTACAATTAGGCATACATAGCATCCCATCCACCTGAAAGAACAGATAATGATATTTAAGATTACTAGAACTCTTGGATAAAGAAAAAGCTTGCTAAGCCTGAGATAATCTCAAAGAATATTGAGGCTTCCAAAGTACATAATAATTTTCCATTTTTCTTATTCGAAGAATCTGCAAATTTCGTAAATAACAACAACCTTGTAAAAAAATTCAAGAATTCTAACCATATCTAAGAGAAAAAAAAATGTAAAAATATTAATTTGAAATGGTTTGCAGGTTCAAAGACTTCCAGTTTCAAATATATTGCATAGTTACAACAAATTGAACCTAATTAAAGGCTCTTTTTGCTATAATCCAAATTTAGAAAATAGTAATGGAATTATACTAAATCATCCATAAACGAAAGTGACTTCATGAGATCCCTGAATATGGCACCATTAATTTATTCTCATCATGAAACACTTCTAGATCATGTTCATTATGCTAACGTTTCTAGACTATGTGACTTCGGTTCCCACTATAGCGGGGTTTACTTAGGATATACCAAGCGCTTATACATCATTGAACAATATAACCAAGGCAATGAAAATAGTTCTAGCTATTTTCCTCCACTCTATGATTCCAACCAAGAATCTATACCCATATATAAAAGACAATGACAACAAGTATGGTTTAGCACGTTCTTAGTGACAATTATGTTTCCACGTCGCTATGTTAAATGTAGTGTATGTAATTTATTATAAGGCATGGCACATAATATATGTGTTTTATGATGTAAAAAACTATGGATATCCCACTATTTCAACAAATATACTCATCTCATTTTGAAGGAAGGAAATATAACGTGTACGAAATAACAATAACCTTCAACTTTTCTTACATCGAGGCATCCTCACTACTCGATGCTAGTGCATTATTTGTTTTCTAATTACAAATCTCAATTGTAGGGTTTATTTGCAAATATGCTTGGATATTCCCATTGTGTCCTCTCCATTCATGGATGGATTTTTCAAAAATAAATTCTTTCAATGCCTAATTTCATGTTTGAATAATCTTTAAAATTAACAATTTAGCAATTATGACTGAAAATTTACAATATCACTCATTGTTTAATATTGTAAATTTTTGTAGATGTTCTATGCTTGATGCAATTTTACTTTTATAACAGCAATCACATAAATGGTTAAGTAAAACGCTGATAGAACATACCAGTGGATCTATAGAAGACAAACCAGAAACAGGAGAATGTGTTGGTGCATTACGGCGATCAGCAGGATGCTTCAACCAGCAAAGTCTTCTTGGTCAGCAAACCCAAAATGTGTCACAGCAGTCCTCAAATCAATTATCCAGTCAACTCAAAGTCAACCCCAGAAAAGTCAACGCAGGGCAGCAACAAGAAATTCAATGCAGCTCCAACTTCAGTCAATCTTTTGAACTCAATTTTTGTGCCAATGAGTACGGCCTACAAAAATTGAACTCTCCACAAAATTTCAGCTCAAACGGACCATGCGTTGACCAAAGTCAACGCTGGTCAAACTTGCCCAGAAACCTTAACTGCAGAAATTTTTCTGCGATAAATTTCGTCCTTTACCTGCAGTAGATTTCGTCCCTCTTCTCACGTGGGAGATGAAACTGCTTCTCAAATGCTTGTAGATAATCAGAGGAGAAGATGTGTGATGAGATGAGTGAAAAGCTCTCCAACGTTGACTGTATTTATATCCATCATTGAGGTGTGTGACACATCTGTCGGGGGTGTAAAACCTTAAGGCCGACCTGCACATATAATTTATTATAAATAATAAATTCAAAACAAATGTTCTGCTCATCGGATTAAGATCAACTTTATATCGATCTTACACCTCTCCGAAAGAGGAACCCAATAAAAATATTGGTAGCTTCATCTGAGCATCACAACATGGAGTTTGGACCTAGTTGTCCAATTTTAACACTCCCTCTCAACTAGGGAGAACTCCATCCACCTGTGCAAACAAACATCGTGCATCATCCCGCCGTAACTTGCTTTGCTGGCCTCTTTATTTCAGAACAGGAGTGGGTCAGTCACAAAGACATCATCCCCCGGCTGACAAATTCAGCCTAGAGGTCCGAAACCTCTATCAGACTCACAAAGAGTCTCCAACCAACCCGAAGTTGGTTCATCTGACCCGAAGTCAGGCGGAGGTCCAAGACCTCACTAGACTTGATCCCAGATCAAGTGGTTGGATCGTGCCATCCTAGATAGAGAGTACGACAATCTCCGATGCGTCCATCAGTCTTTGCTACTGGTCTCTAGCTTTTCCCATCTCATTGGCCAAATGAGAGGTACTTCCCATGAGCCCTGAACTCAATGGGTAGGATGCATATGGGGCACAGATAATGAGAGGTGAACCAACTCAATAATCACAACGATGGGGTCCAAGCACACCAACAAGGTTTGGCAAGCCTAGCCTTGTGGTTGCTCATAGCTCCGAGAAGCTGTCCCCAAAGCCCCCCAGAGCTCCTCGAGCTCATCGTCCAATAGGACCCACATCATAGGGTCGTTCCACGATACCAAGTCTCTCACGGAAGGTTAGAAACTTGACCTTCCCCAAGGGCTTAGTGAGAATATCCGCGACCTGCTCATCAGTTCCTATATGATCGAGCCTTACGGCGCCTCGCTGTACCATATCTCGGATGAAATGGTACCTGATATCAATATGCTTGGATCGGTCGTGGAACACAGGATTCTCGATCAAGCGAATCCCACTCTGGTTATCACAGAGTATCACGGTGGTATCTAGCACATGTCCAAACAGCTCACTAAAGAGCTTTCGCAACCAAATTGCTTCACAACAGGCCATACTTGCTACAATGTATTCGGCCTCAGCGGTGCTCAAAGCCACTGACTTTTGCTTCCTGCTCATCCATGAGATCGAAGCAGAACCAAGATTGAAGCAGCATCCCGATGTGCTCTTACGATCCACCACACTGCCAGCCCAATCGGCATCAGTATATCCACGGAGTATCACACTCCCGGCAGTGTATCTTAGCCCATGGTTTATCGTGCCCCGAAGATATCTCAGAAGATTCTTGGCACCAACCCAGTGAAAGTGATGAGGCTCAACCATCTGTTGACTCAAAGTGTTCACTGCAAAACATATATCTAGACGGGTGTTCACTAAGAACATCAGAGCCCCTACGAGTTGACGATACTCAGTACGATTTGCCAATACAAGCCCAGCAGCGCTGCCACTCAACTTCTTGAAGTTGAGTTCCATTGGTGTTGACACGGTCTTGCAGTCCACCATACCAAATCTTTCCAGAAGTTTCACAATGTATTTTCCTTGAGAAAGGAAAATCTCTCCAGGTCTCTGCCAGACCTCCAGGCCTAGGAAATAGTGCATCAGTCCTAGGTCCTTCATCTCGAACTTAGCAGCGAGCTCCCTCTTACATTGATGAATGAGAGGGTCAGCACCTGTCAGGAAGAGGTCGTCCACATACAGCACTAGAATGAGAGGCTTCCCCTGCACAACCTTGAAGTAAAGGTTCGGATCAGCATTACTTCGAGTGAAGCCCGGCTTCATCAAGTAACTATCCATCCTCTCGTACCAAGCTCTGGGTGCTTGCTTTAACCCATAGAGGGCTTTCTTCAACCTGCAGACATGAGTGTCTCGATCCTGAACTTCAAATCCCAGAGGTTGTTCCACATACACCTCTTCCTTTATTGCACCATGCAAAAAAGCGGTCTTGACATCCATCTGATGAAGACTCCATCCTTGCGTAGCAGCAAGGGCTATGATTGATCGGATGGTGGTATATCGTGCCACAGGTGCAAATATGTCATCATAGTCTATTCCTTCCTTGTGAGAGAAGCCACGGGCAACAAATCTTGCCTTGAACTTTTCAGCACTCCCATCAGATCCATGTTTGATCTTGTAGAGCCATTTTGCGGTGACAACTGATTTGTCCTTCGGTCTCGGGACCACATCCCAAACATCATTCTTCATTATGGACTCATATTCTTCGTGCATAGCATCCTTCCAAACTTGATGCTTTACGGCTTCCTCAAAAGATCCAGGTTCAAATTGTACAATAGTACTCATGGCAGCTAGATACCCTTGGTATCTACATGGCTTCTTGCTTTCTCGGAATGTCCCCCTTGGGGCAGCATGACCCTCAGCATCTTCGAGGGTCTCCCTGAGCCATGATGGTCTCTTTCCCAGTGAAGGAGATGGATCAATAGGGTCCATTGGTCCTTCAATATCAGGCATTGTCTCATCCTGCGGTTCTTCTTGATTTCCAGGCCTTTCTTCATGATTTTCTTCAGATCTTGGGAGATCTACTACTTTCTTCAGGGAAGCATCTTCGTCAAAAGTGACATCATGGCATATCTCTACTTCCCTAATTGTGCAACTCAACTGAGCCTTTAGAGGTCTCAAGTAGCTATGAAACATTCCTTTCTTCCCAGAAGCATCCAGCTTGCTTCTCTTTTCTTTCGGCACATGAAAGTAAACAGGACATCCAAAAACTCTAAAATGTGAAACGTCAGGTTTCTTACCAGAGAAAACCTCTTCGGGTGTTTTGGAGTCTAGAGCGGAATGTGGGCATCGGTTTTGAATGTATACAGCAGTATTCACAGCTTCTCCCCACAAGAACTTTGGTAGATCCTGGTCACATAGCATGGCACGGGAAACTTCCACAATGGTCCTGTTCTTTCGTTCAACAACACCATTCTGCTCAGGAGTGTAGGCAGTAGTAGTCTCCCTCTTAATGCTAGCTTCTATGGAAAAGTCCTTGAACTCATTTGACTCATATTCAGTGCCATTGTCGGTCCTCAAAATATTGATCTTCTTCCCTGTCATATTTTCCACCAAGGATTTGGAGGTATGGAACCACATAAAAGCCTCATCCTTCTTCTTCAAGAATTATATCCAAGTTTTGCGGGAGAAGTTATCAGTGAATGTCATATAGTAAGAACATCCTCCCAGGGATGTCACGGTTAGCATACCAGATAGATCAGAATGGATTAGTTGCAAAATATCATATGTCTTTGTGACACTTGAGGGGAAAGGTCCCCTTGTATGCTTTCCTTCGGCACAACCCTTACATACACCTTCATGATTATTTCCAAAGTCAGGCATCCCTGTCACCACCTTCCTTGCTTCGGGAAGGGCCTTGTAATGAAGATGTCCAAACCTTCGGTGCCATAGTTCAGTTTGTCGCATAGTATCACATGTCATAGCTCCTAGTGGAGTTCCTTCAACCTGGTAGAGTGTTCCAACTCTAAAACCAACACGATAGCTTCCTCAGAGATCTTCTTGCACATGCGCATCTTCATCAAGCACGTTACATTGAAGCCTTTTGTCTTCGATCGCCGATATAGACACAAGGTTCTTCTTCAATTTTGGTACATAGAGTACATCCCGCAAATGTAGGACTTGTCTCAGACAAGTGAGTGGTCACAAGGCTCTGCCCCTCTCACTTTATTATGCAGGCATTATCTCCAAGGATAATTTTTTGTTAGTATCCTTCTCAACCATGTCGAGAGTAAGCCTTGAACTCCAGATGTGGATTGAGTACCACTATCTATCAACATCCATAAGAGCTCTGCGGGATGCAGCAGAGAGAGCAGATACAAGAATATATTCATTTCTTTTATCAACAACATTTGACTCCTCATACCTGGAGTTTCTAGACCTTTTAGAAGGTTGATTGTTTCCGCCGGAGGGAGCCTTCCTCTTTCCTTTGGATCTGTCGTTTCTTTGATTTCCATTCCTCCGGTTGTTGTTGTTGTCATCACTATCGGGAGAATCCTTCTTGAAGGGACATTCTCTAGCATAGTGACCAGGCCTATGACAAGTGAAACACTTGCCCTTCTTTCCTTGGGCCCTTGTTCTTCCTTTGTTCTTAGGACCACCAGAGTTCTTCTTTCTAGAATGAGCAGCGTAGGCAGCATTTCTGTCATTTTCGTATTCCTTCATTCTTGTCTCTTCTTGCATGCATCTTGACAGTAGCTCGTCAAAGTTAGGAATTGTATTATTATTGAGAATGGTAGTGTTGAATACTTTCCATTCATATGGGAGCCCTCCAATTGCGGTGAGTACCATCTCACGATCGGCTATTGTCTCCCCAATAGCCAGCAGACTGTTCCTGATCTCGGTCAATTTCAAAAAGTATGTTTGGAAAGACTCATCCTTGCCTTTCTTCAGATTCGTCAATTGATTATTGAAGAATAGCACTTAGTTTGCATTTTTTACTTTGAACATTTGTATCAGCTTATCATACATCTCGTTGGATGTTCCTAGCTCAGATATGTAGGCAACCAGACTTTTATGTATGGATTCCCTGATCATTAGCTTTGCTTTGATCTCCCCCTTCTTATACTTGGTTTTAGCAGCAACAGTAGCAGTGGATGGAGGTTCTTGTATCTTACCCAGTACATAGTCCATGAGATCATGGTCTTCAAATTTGAGATCTAATATCATCTTCCAAGCATGGAAGTCATCCCTTCCAGTCAGCTTGTCATCCTCCTTCAAGCCATAACTTGTGGAACTCATTTTTCTCAGTTGGTGATTGCTATAAGTTAGGGCTTGTCTTCACCTCAGCTCTGATTCAATGTAAATTTTTGTAGATGTTCTATGCTTGATGAAATTTTAATTTTATAACAGAAATCACATAAATAGTTAAGTAAAATGTTGATAGAACATACCAATGGATCTATAGAAGACAAACCAGAAATAGGAGAATGTGTTGGTGCATTACGACGATCAGTAGGATGCTTCAACCAGAAAAGTCTTCTTGGTTGGCCAACCCAAAATGTGTCACAGTAGTCCTCAAATAAATTATCCAATCAACTCAAAGTCAACCCTAGAAAAGTCAACGCAGTCCAAAAAAATTCAACGCAGGGCAGCAACAAGAAAGTGAATGCAGCTCCAACTTCGGTCAATCTTTTGACCTTGATTTTTGTGCCAATAAGTACGGCCTACTAAAATCGAATTCTCCACAAAATTTCAGCTCAAACGGACCATGCGTTGACCAAAGTCAACACTGGTCAAACTTGCCCAGAAACCCTAACTGCAGAAAATTTGCTGCGGTAAATTTCGTCCTTTAACTGTAGTAGATTTCGTCCTTCTTCTCATGTGGGAGACGAAACTGCTTCTCAAATGATTTTAGATAATCAGAGGAGAAGATTTGTGATGAGATGAGTGAAAATCTCTCCAACGTTGACTGTATTTATATCCATCATTGAGGTGTGTGACACATCTGTTGGGGGTGTAAAACCTTAAGGCTGACCTGAACATATAATTTATTATAAATAATAAATTCAAAATAAATTCTCTGCTCGTCAGATTATGATCAATTTTATATCGATCTTACACCTCTCCGAAAGAGGAACCCAATAAAAATATCGGACCTAGTTGTCCAATTTTAACAAATATGTAGGAAGATTAGTCACAATTGGATTAAAAGATAAGTTATTTAGTCTATCTTCAAAACCTAGCTTGGCACGTGAAAGTTGCAATGGATTTTCGAACATATCCCCTCATTCATAGGTTCACAATCTCCTTATCATATTTTTATTTCTTGTTTTAGAGAAATAAAGGTGTGGAGTTTAGCTCTAGTGGTGTAGAGTTGTGTTATTTTTTGTTATGTTTTCATGTTGTTTTGTTAAATGTAGTGTATGGTATTCTTTTTTAATGCTTGGTAATACCATATGTATTTTATGAACCATCTTTACATATCATTTAATTTTGGTAGATATTTTCCTCTTCTCTTATGGGAAGGAAAGATCAATCATGGTGAGTAACCTTTAACTTTTATTGTGCTTATAAGAATCATCACTACCTAAATTTGCCACATCAATCATTTTTATAATTAAAAATCTTGCTCGTAGGGTTGAGAATCAAATATGTTGCCATATTCTCATGGTCATCTCTCAGTCAATAATTCAATTTTTCAATAATAAATTCACTACATTTCCAAATGCATGTTTAAAATATGTTTAAAACAAGAAATTTAACAAATCCAATTAAAAATTTACCATGGCTCTAGTTGATGATGACGTATGATGATTAATGGGAAGTGGATTCAAAACATAATTTAAAAAACTTGTCTTGAAACATGGCATGACTTGTGGAAGCTACATTAGATTATCAAATGACAACCCCCTTTCACACATTCACATTCTTGTTGATGTCACGTGTTTTTTCATTTCCACAGAGTAATAAAATTATAGGGTTTAACTCTCGTAGTATTCATCACTCTGTTAATTTCACTGCATGGCATTTTTTTCAATTGTTATTAATTAGAATATGTATTTTATCATGTCATCACTTCTAGATATATGTCCACCTCTGCTTTTATTAGAAGAAAATATCACCTATAGGAAGTAACCTTCGACCTTTATTATTTCGATAGATGTTTCCCATATTCGAAGTTGGTATACTGATTTTTTCTAACCAAAAATTCCAATTGTAGGGTTGAGAAACAAAAATGGTGAAAATTCTCATTTTGGCCTCTTAATAATTGGATGGATTTTCAATAATTTAACTTCCTTGCATGTATAAATCCATTTTATACCATGTTTGAAATGAATATTTAACAAATATTTCATATGTCCCTTATTTTTTTGAGTTTATCTTACCTTTTCTATAAGCTCTCTTAGTCAATTTAGAGACAAATTGCCACTTATTCCTCTACTTCAATTTCTACTAAATTTTGAAAACATATTGATTCATAACTCCTAGTGAGAACATGTCCAAAAAATACATCCCCATTTGGTACTACCTACGTAGACAACTACTTTACAGAGTATTACCTGCAACCCAAAGTCCTTGATATCGATATTTTAGTGCAACACATGGAAAATGTTGGTATACTCCAACATTATTTGGTCTCTTTCCTATTGCAAGATTTTCCATCTCATGTGTTGCTCACTATAATTCCATAGAACTTGGAAATAATCTATATGGCCATCAGAAATATCTTCCAAACAAATTTTTTCCTTGAATATTGAAAAATTATATTCATTATCTCTCTCCTTGTAACCTTGCCACCAATATTTGACACGAGGGGGATGGGGGGTGGGAGGTGGGGGGGGGAATTTTAGGAGTGAAAATGGGATATTTTCAATATTAATATTTTTTTTGAGTACTCCAAATATAATATTTTTAACCATTTCTCGAAATCATCACCATCCATTTGACCTTCAAATGCAGGGATATCAAAGTTAACTTGTACCTTGAATGGTGTCACACCTCCAAAATTGTTATTGGCTAAAGGTTCCTTGGTTGTTGTTGCAGTTCATTGATCAATATGGGAAACATTTTCCATTTTAAAACTCCTACGTCATGTGAGTGCTTCCTCAAACCATAAGTTGGCAAGATCTCTCACTTTATCATTTCTCTTTTCATCCACCATGGGTGACCACATAATTTTGTGAGATAAATTGTTCGTAAACGAAACAATCTTCCAACCCAACTTATTGTATCCCCACATCAATAAAGGCATGCATTGAGATATAACATGGATCATATTTCTCTAACAAGAATGAACTAGGTTGTAGAAGAAAAAAAATGAAAGGAAGAAAGGTATATTAAACAAAAATAGATAAATATAATAGAAAGCATAGTAATATGGTAAAAACATTACTTATTTTAATAAATGAAATGAAAAAATACTACATAAATAAAATGGTTTAGGATATTTATAGTTATTTGTAAATAGAGAGTGATGTTGGTCAGGTGAATTCACAAAAACTATTACAAGATGTTGGAAGAATAATGTTTCAATATAAATGAAAAACCCTAGAGGAGAAAAAAGAAAAATCCTAGAAGATGAATTCCAAATGGTTTACTTGAACCACTAAGGTTACTACGTACACCAACTTCCCAAGGAGGTGACCTTTCCATATAATATTTTTTTGTGGCACATGATAGTTGATTGGAAAGAACTATCAAATGGATCAAATGTTTAATTGGGACCATGGAATTCCACGACAACCCCTAGCCCCATAATTTACCAAAATCCTCTGATTGCTCCCTCAATATCACTCTAGAATTTTGAGACCCAAAAATCATAGAAAAGTTTCACATAAAATGTTTTAAATTCTATGTTAGAAGTACATATATTTTATTAATGGCCACTCTTAAGCTCGAAATTTCTCTAATGACCATATTTTAAAAATCCTTAAATACATCGTTGAGTGAATTCTTAATTTTGAATAGCTCTAAATATGAACTAAAAATAATTATATTGGAAATCAGTATTGTTTCCACCATCATTCTACCTACTAGCATGGGAATTGTAGGTCATGGGACACCCAAAATTTGTTGAAAATGATACCAAGGAAGGTTCTAGTTTTATTTTCCGTTGAATTAAATTAGAAGAAAATTATGATTCCACATCACATGACAACTTGTATGGGTAAACTAAGTTAGTCTGACTTAGTTGGTTCAATCAATTTGAGTTGAGGGTATAACTTGAGTCATGTGGAATGGTTCCTAGTTTAGAGGAGCCCTTGTTGAGTTTATTCTGAGTTGTAATTAATTAATTCAGTTTAACTAAGTTAAATTTAGTTAATCTAGTTCAAAATGATGGAGGGACTAGTAGGACGTTTAGAAGTGGAGATAAGATTTAATCTTCACCTAGTTAACTGATGATTCATACATAATAATTCATGCAAGTGTGATCTGAGAGTTACCCAATTGAGGTTATATTTCAAGGGAAGTTTACTATCAATTTTATAGTTATCTGAATTGTAAAGGTGGTGCATTCAATCAGAAGAAGGTCGATGATGTAATGTGTATTTGTGGATGAGGATTTTTTTTAATTAATAGGGGTTTATTCACAAGGAAACAACACAGGGAAATAGGGATGGGAATGAAGAAAATTGGTTCAGTATTGGACTAGGCCTGTCTAGGAAGCAGTGGGACATACATAGATAGTGTGGAGGTTTCTCGGGCTTGATAAAAGCATGGTAATATTATCATATTTTTTGAATAATTCGATAAAAATATAGGAGTAGTTTTTAGGCCCTAGGAAATAATTGCATAATGTGTTAATTGAATTCTTTATCTTTTATGCTTCATGATTTCATGATCATTTAATTGTTTCTGATCATGAGTAGAGTACATTGAAGTCTATTGTTTTAGTAAATTCAATTCATAGTTTGAATCTACAAGAACTTTCTACATGGTATCAGAGCAAGAATCAAAATAAAAGAGAATAATTTGAAATTTTCCTTGTAGGTGAATAAAATTTGGAGAATCATTCATTAGATCTAGAAGATGTTGTTTTATGATTGAGACTCGTTTATGCCTTCAGGGTAGCATGAGGTACATTTCCTAGAAGGATAATATGGAAGAAATCATGGAATATAATGGATTGGATTTCATTGATAAGGACATCTTCAAACCAACACTAGTTGATGTCCAGGATCTAGCAAATTCAAAGAAGAGCGTATCAAAGGAAATAATGATCTTACAAGAAGGAGTTTGAGATCATATCGTCTTGAACCTACATGGTAAGGAGACTCCATATGAAATGTGGAAAGTCTTGATTGACTTGTTCAAAACAAAAGTGACCACATGATGTTGGAATTGAAGGAGAAGCTCAGGAAAATCATGATAGAGAAGGACGATATAATACCACAGTACTTTACCAATTTCACCCAATTTTAGTATGAGCTTGGGAGTCTTGGTGTTATAGTTGTCGAAGATGATCTAGTTAGACTAACACTTATATTCCTTCACAAGAGTTGGCACAATTACCACGATTTGGAAAATGGGATGGAGAAGCTAGCAGAGTGGGAGAATTTTTGGTCCAACTTGGTGCAAGAAGAGATAAGGCAGAACACTAGATATGGAACCTCTTCAAACCATGAGGATGAGGATAACTGTACCTTGGATTGAAAGGAAATTAAATGGAAAGGGAATAAATCTGAATCCAAAGGAGATTCTATTCAAGCGGGAAAGAATAAGGACTTGTCAAAGATCAAATGTTTTCGTTTTCATGAGCTGAGAGAGTAAGCCACAAAGTGTACGCACAATAAGGCTGGCAAGAAGACCTCAGGAGGAGTAGCAGGTTAAGTTATTTCTTCGCAATTCGAGTTGGATTTCACCCTCATTGCATGCATGGTAACATTGATGATGGGTTGTGTGTGGTACCTAGATAGTGGAGCCTCTTACAATATGACCAACAACAAAGAATTCTTGAGGGACTTGGAGGAGAAGGACCTCGAAATGCACATCAATATGGGAGATGGAAAAGTATATTACAACCGACATCGGTATTGTTACTTTTCAGAGGGAGTCTACCTCTCCTCTCACAGTAAAATATGTCATGCATGTTTTAGGTCTGAAGAAGAGTTTTGTTTCAATTGCTATGTTGGAAGACCATGGCTACATGTGATATTTAGCAAAGGAAAGGCTTTACTTCTTCAACCCTTTTCTCCATGTTTTTCCTATTGTACTTGTTCATGAGCTTGTCTGTGCTATTTAATGTCATCCCGAGTTATCACACTTGACATACAACTTTTCATTCTCATTAAAGCCCTCTCTCTCTCTCTCGGATCTGTCCTCTCTCTCTTGGATTAGTAATATTTGTTTAATTGGCCTCTTACTCTCGGCTCATGCCTCTTCCTGCTTCTCCACTATGTAAGATATTTGGTCTTCGTTGTGTCTTGCAAATCTGATTTCCTTCTGTTGTGTGCTAAAGCAATTCACTACCTCTCTGCTTCATCCACTGCCTCTGCTACATTCATTGCCTCTGCTGTTTCTTCTTCTTTGCTTCCTTTGTTGCCTTGCTACCTTTAGTTCCTTCTTATCTGCATTCACTATCTCTGGTACATTCGTTGCCTCTCTACATTCACTGCCTCTCTGCTTTCACTACTTCTCTGCCTTTGCTACTTGGTTTGATTCCCTTCCTCTCTAATTTTTCTTCTTTTGTGCCTTTTCTGCTTAGCTGCATTCGCTGCCTCTCTTCCTTGGCTACTTCTCTGATGCCTTTTCTTCCTTTTTTGACTCTGCTCCCTGTCTGCCTTTGCATTATTGCTAGTTCTGGTGTTGCTCCTTTCTTCTCCATTTCCATTGATGACAATATTTCCAACTGTATCCCCCTTTGGCATTGATGGAAATACTCTAATACTTCCTCCGTGACTTCCTCCCCCTTTCATTCTAAGAATTTTCTTGTCTTTCTTTGCTTGCTTTTCAGAAGAGACTTTCTTGTTCCGCTTGATTTTCCTCCCCCTTTGACATCAATGGAAAAGGGTTGTACATTTCCTAGTGTGGTTTCTATATTTTCATTTCCTCTCTTTGATTTGAGTTTAGGCCTTCTTCTTGTGACTTTATACCATGCTTCTCTAGACTGGTGTATAAGAGTTTTTGGGAGAACAATTTGAGAACCATTGAACTTGTAGGTATACACAGTAAGTTTATACCATCAAAAAGCACAAGCTCTTTGCATTTGTATAAAGCTGAAAGTAATGATAAGGACACTTCATAGAACACACTTATATAATCAGAGATGCAACATTGGAACAATACTAAAATACTCAGAATGCTCCATACGACATATAAATTTTTCTCCTAATATACTTCAATCCATATTATGATCTTCATCTGGGATACATATCTATAGTATAAGTCTATTCAAATATGATGATGCCAATATATATTTTATAGCTGTGGTTCACCTTTACTACCTGTTAGTGGTGATATGTGCTAGAATGTTGATAGGGACATTACACTAACAGTCAAAAGGTCCTTGATACTGATGTGAACAAGGTATCAAACCATATCTTACAACCTATTATAATATTAGACAATATCTTTCAATCTAAAAGTCCGAAAGAATTTACTACTTATACAAAGTACTTTCAAACTAACCCTTGAGGCTAGATACATTCAAAGTATTGGTCACTCTCACTTATCAACTATGCAATTTTATTTAATACATAATGGGGTATGTATGTCAATAATCAACCTCTCTTCAATGGTGAAATACCAGCAATTCCTTTTTTCTAAAGTAGGCTTTAGATGAATCAATGCAAGACTCTTGAGCTTCGAATGTAATATTAACACAACTAGTCCTTCATACTTCAGATACTTTAAATGTTCTATCATGATGATATTAAGCAAAACATCTTCAAGTTGTTTAATTGAGATTTCAGCAAACTGACTTCACACAGTTTTATGAATGATCTTAAGAAGGAGGCCTTGAATATATATTTGTACTGACTTGAGGAAGACATGTAGTTATATCTAGAAATAGATACTACTTCAATTCTCAAGATAATACTTCAAGTGTAAAAAATGTAATGATCCTTTGGCACTTTTACTGAGCTTTTCATGCTTTAATAATGCAGATAACGCTAAGAATACTACCTTGATGTACTTCTTCCATAATACTCTGATACTGAGGACCTATACCATACCACTACTCCACTGATGACACTTGGTATTCTGCTGAAAGGAAGGCAGCTTGATCCAAATACCAATTGATACTAATTTGATAATCCATGCAGTAATTTCACTTTAGCTCACACATACACCCGTAGTTAAGACAACCTTCATAGTTTCAAATATTGAGCTCTCCACTGTTCTCAACAGTAATCATGCATATACTGAATCTAATCTTAGCATCATTAACCTTTTTCTTATTCAGTTATTCTAGTTTAAAACAATGTCACTGCATATTACTTTCTAGGACTATTACAGAATCATTGTTTCTCTATATACAATTCAAGTGATCTAAAAAAAATGATCTTCAGGAAGACATCTTCAATTTATTTACTTGGAATCTAAAAGGGCATACCACTCATAGTTTTATCACTCATTTACTGCTTTCCTCTCAAGGGAACCTTATATTGATGAATGATGTAATGATATAATGATGATAAAAATTTCTCTTACTCATCCATCTTAATTGTGTTTCATTGTTAAGTATTACAGTGTGATGCATGGAGTGATCATCCTCTATAGCTCTGTCCACTTCTATAGCTTGAAACATCATTTTTTGGATTTTAACCATTCATCACTTAGTGTGTTGTTGTTTTCTTAGCTTACATGCTCATGGGTGATGTTCCCTATACCATGATAGTTTCTTTTTTCCTTCTCTCCTTCCATTAACCTATTGGTTATTTAATGCTTCAGGTATCCTTCTTCCTCTACAGTTCTCTGTCAACGGAATTGTCCTTCCCCTTCCTAAAATTTTAGCTTTTATTATTCCAAGGAGTTCTTCTTGGACTACTTTTATGGGGACTATTTATGAAATGTTCTCCCCCTGGGATGTTTCTTCTTATCTATTGCTAGCTGGATATTTGTGTTGCTTCCGACAGTAGCTCCCTTGATACTATGATGGATTCATTATGTTATTGAATTAACAATATCCCCCTTTCTCTTTTCCTTCCATACTCTATTGAGCTTCTTCATAATGTCTGCACTTATTTTTTATTCATAGTTTTGTGTGATCTGAGTGGATTCCATCATCTGTTTAGAGTTATTTAATGTATATGGTAGTTTATAGTCTTTTTATTTGTGAGGAATCTTGAGAAATACATAATATGTTATTTTAGCAAGGTACATTTCATCTGATATATAATATTTTATGATGCCTTTTGAACATAATTTACATTCAACAAGTTTATGTCCAAAATTATTGCATGCATAACAGTAGCCATGGAAATAGTTTGTGTACCTGGTGATAGATTGCCTTCTCCATTTTTTTTCTTGAGGTATTCCTTTCATTGGCTGCATATTTAGCTGGTTGGACTGGATTTTATTTGTCTTACAAGATGTTGCAATATGTCCAGTTTTGTGGCAGGTAAAACAAGTGATATTTCTCATAGGAGGAAAGAATCTTCTTTGACAACTTCTAAATTTATTCAATTCATATTCAGGAGTATAAGAGCCTTTTTCAACTGACTGTTTCTTCATTTCATTCTTTGTCATTTGAGGTTGCTGCTTTTTTTTGTTTACTTCATTGGAAATCATGTTCTTGGTGGATTCTACTTCTGTAGGAATATTTTGAGCTGCTTCATTATCCTTTACAGCTTTTACAAAAATGATATTCTTGTTATCTTCTACCTTGGACTTACTTGTTTCTCCTTCATAGCCTATCCCAGCCTTTATGAGAGGAGATCTTTGAGAATTTAGTATTTTTTCCAACTGGTTAGAGCTTTTCATTCTTGGAGTGTTCATAGATAATTCCCTTTGGGAATTTTCTAGTTTCTTTCTAAGGCATACCACGTATTCTTCCAATTTCTCTTGCTCCTGATGTTTATCTTTAATTTTCTTTAGCATAATGTCTCCCACCTTCTTAGCTTCTTCAAGTTCTACTTTCAATTGAATGAGTTTTTCTGAATCTGGTTCTTCCTTTACATATTTTAGGAGAATATTTTTATGTTTTCTGCACTTGAGTTTAAGTCTGTCTATTTCCTCTAGTGCACTTCTTAACTCCCCCTCAAGATATACTTCACCTTCTTCCTCATCTTCCAGAAGGAATCCTTTAGGCTCTTCCTTGGCCATCAACACAAATTCAGAGGTTCCTTCTTAATTTGAGGATTCATCTAAGCTTTCAGATGCACTGCTATCTTGTTGAGTATACAAATCAAACTCTTCCTTGGCCATCAACACAAATTCATAGGTTCCTTCTTCATTTGAGGATTCATCTGAGCTTTCAGATGCACTACTATCTTACAGAGCATAAATCGATTTTCTATTGAATCTCTTCCCTTTCTTCCATTTTTTTTTCTCTGTCTCTTATGGCTGATTCTTTATTTCCTTATGAGGATATTTAGATGCATAGTGCCCCACCCTTCCATAGTTAAATCACTCAAATGGAATTTTACCATTGTATTTACCCGTGCCTTTATCCAATATTCTGATGAATTTGGCCTCTTCTTCATCTAAGCATGAACATGTATCTTCCTTCTCTTTCATGCACTTATCTACCTTAAAGGTTGTCTCCCTCACATTTGACTTCCCCCTGTGGAAGTCTCATCTCATAAGCTGTTAAGCTTCCAAGAAATTGGTTTGTGTTCAAGGTTTCCCAATTTTTTGTTCCTTCTATGGCCGAAACCTCAGGGTTAAACCTGGATGGTAAATATCTAAATATATTTTGCACAATTACACATTCCTTAATGGGTTATCCTAGAGCTTTAATGTTACTCATGATTTCTACAACCTTTAAGAAGAAACTGGCTATATCTTAATCTTCATTCATTTTTACATTTTCAAATTGAGATCTATAGGTTTGCAACTTGGCCATCTTCACCTTTTTATCTCCCTCATGGATACCTTCTAATGTATCCCATATTTCTTTGGCAGTCTAACTGTGCATTAATTTGATAAATTTTGCCTCATACAGACCAATTAAGAGTGTATTCATAGCTTTTACATCAGCTACAAAATCTTGTTTGGCTTATTTCTCTGTGTTAGTATCCTTTGGAGAATTTCCTAATTCCACAACAACCCAAAATTCTAATCCTAGAGACATTATGTACATCCTCATTCTTATTTTCTAGAAAGAATTTTTTGTGCCAATAAACAACGTGGCTTTATTCGTTGAGCATCCTTCTATGCTAGCCATCTTGGGGACCTAAGATCTCCTTCCAGTTGTGTTGTGAATCCAACTCCCAAAAGAGAAGAAAAGAGATATCAATGCCTTAAAAGTAAGCCACTTCGAGGGGGCAACCTCCAATACATTACATGAATGAAAAATTCTTGGATGATTCAAATTACAAAACCTCCGTTCTATATATAGGAGTCCATGGGGCCACAATGTAATCCTATCTGACCTAACAATAATAACTTAAGGGAACAATAATAACAATATGGGGGTTACAAGGGTACAATAATAACAATAAGGGGGTTACACTAACAAAAATAAGGGGCTATACTAGTAACATAGGGACCTAACATGCCGCTCTCCTTCCAAAAAGTGTTGGCCTCAACGCTTGAGTAGCTCTGGGTGCTTCTGTATAAAATTCTCATCCTCCCATGTAGAATCTTCAGTGGGTAAGTTCCTCCACTTGATGAGATACTTTGAAATTAATCGATTCCGTAGCTGTCGAGTTCTTGTTTCAGTGACTGCTTTAGGTTCCAATATGATTTTTCCTTCCTCATCAATTTCTGGTAATATTGTTTGAATTGGAAGATTTTCACCTATAACCTTCTTTAAGCATGAAACATGAAAAATTGGATGCACTCGTGAAGAAGCAGGAATCTCCAATTTGTATGCCATAGTACCAATCTTTTTCAATACCTTGTAGGGACCATATTACTTTGGCGATAATTTATTATCCTTATTAGCTTGCTTGAGGGACATTTGTTTGTATGGTTGTAGCCATAAAAATACCCAGTCTCCTACATCAAAACTTCTCTCGCTGCGATGTTGATCTGCCTATTGTTTCATTCAATTTTGTGCCAAATTCAAGTTGTCCTTTAAGAGTTGGAGAACTTCTTGTTGATGCTCGATGTGATCTTCCACTTCTTGAACCTTAGAATTTTCTCTTAATGATGATGTGATGGATGATGGATGATATCCATAAAGTGCCATAAATGGGGTCGTTTTTGCTACAGTATGGAAGGAAGTGTTATACCACCATTCAGCTAGAGGTAACCACTTCACCCATTGTGTTTGTTTATCAGATACAAAAAAATGAAGATATCCTTCCAAAAATTTATTTACTATCTCAGTTTGACCATTAGATTGAGGATGATAAGATGAGCTATGAGATAATTGAGTACCCAAACAAGAAAATAACTCTGTCTAAAAATTTCCAGTAAAAATGGGATCTCTGTCGCTCAAAATAACCCTTGGGTTTCCATGTAGCTTTTGAATTGTGTCCATAAATGTAGTAGCAACTGTACTTTCTTTAAATGGATGAGATAATGCACAAAAGTGTGCATACTTGGTAATTATATTAACTACCACCATGATGACACTCTTTCCTTCGGACTTAGGTAAACCTGTGATAATATCCATTGAAATATCCTCCCAACGTTGACTTGGAATGGATAAAGGTTTTAGAAGACCCGGGGTCTTATTTGTCTCAACTTTCTTCTACTGGAAAACCAAACATTCCGCCACGAAATTTTGAATATCATATTTAAGGCCATCCCAAAAAAATTCTTTATTCACCTTGTGGTAAGTTTTTAAAAATATTGAGTGTCCTCCTAAAGGAGAAGTGTGCAATTCCAAAATAATATTTTATTTTATTTGGGAATTCTTACAAAGACATAAGCTATCTTTGTACCATAAGGAATCATTTTTCCAACTAAATGTATTAGGTGTACTAGGATCTTGTTGAAAATTTTGAATGAGTGTCCACACTTCTTCATCTGTCTTCCATTCATCTCTTGCTTCGGTTATCCAAATTGGTTGGATAATAGAAATGGCACAAAGAAATGCTTCCACCTATTCATTATTTCTTGAGAGTGCATCTCCAACAACATTTAGCTTCCCTTTTTTTTATATTATTTCAAAGTCACAACCCAACATCTTTGTGACCCATTTTTGTTTCTCTTTTGAAGATAGTCTTTGCTCCAAAGAGTGTTTAAGACTATCATGATCATTTTTTACCTTGAAGAGCCTTCTCATTAGGTAATTTCTCCATTTATTTAGTGTAAACAATATTGCTAACATTTCCTTCTCACAAATAGGTTTATGTAAATACTTTCCTTTGATTGGATGACTTTCAAAAGCAATGTGTCTTCCTTCTTGCATTAAAACAACACCAATTGCATTTCCTGAGGCATCACATTCCACAATAAAGGTTTTTGTGAAGTCTGGCATAGCTAAGAATGGTGCTAGGCACATTGCCTCTTTAATATGTTCAAAGGCCTTCACTGCTTCAGGAGTCCATGAAAATACATCTTTCTTCAATAATGTTGTTAGAGGTGCTGCTATTCTCCCATAATTCTTAAAAAACTTTCGATAATACCCTGTTAACCTGAGAAATCCTCGCAACTACTTTATGGTTGTGGGGACTTTCCATTCCTTAATGGCATTAATTTTGTTAGGGTCTACTTTAACACCCTCATGAGATACAATATGAGCCAGATATTCCACCTCTTGTACTCCAAAGAAACATTTGGATGTTTTTGCATATAATTGTTTCTCCTGCAATAGTTTGAGCACCCTCTCAACATGTTGAACATGATCCTTCCAAGACCTGTTGTAGATTAGTATATCATGAAAAAATACTGGCACAAATTTTCTAAGGAAGGGTTGGAAAATGGAATTCATAACGGCATTTCCAAAAGGCATGACCAAAAATTCATAATGACCCTCATGAGTTTGAAATGTTGTTTTCATAATATCTTCAGTCTTCATTCTAATTTGATGATATCCTGAACGAAGATCCAATTTGGTAAAAAAAATTGCTCCATGTAACTCATCCAATAATTCATCAATCACAAGAATGAGATATTTATCTTTAATGGTGAGCTTATTGAGGTCCCTATAATCTGAGCACATGCGCCATGATCCATCCTTCTTGTCTACCAATACTATAGGAGCAGAGAAAGAACTTTGACTAGGTTGAATTATACCCATCTCTAACTTTTCTACAATCATACGTTCAATTTCACTCTTTTGGACATAAGGATATCTATAAGGCCTGATGTTTGGAGGAACACTTCCTGGAATCAAATGAATAGCACGATCATGATCATGAATTGGTGGGATTCCTTTTGGAGTTTCAAAAACCTTGGAATGATTGTCCAAGACATTTTGGATATCTGCAGAAATAGATGATTTTGATGTTGGAACTTCTAGTGAGCATAATTATGCAATTATGCCTGGTTGTTATTTCTTTAGAAGATTTTTCATGACATTAGAGCTTATTATCTTTCACTAATTCCTTGCAATACCCTGTAATTCGACTTCCTTTCCTTCTGAAAAAAAATTCAGGAAAAGTTCTTGAAAATTAAAAGCTACCATCCCCAAAGATTGCAACCATTGTACTCCTAGTACAACATCAGCACCTCCCATAGGAATGGAAAGCATTGGACTATTCAACACATATTCCCCCATGGTTAGCTTGATATTATGGAATTTTCCAAAGAAATTTATAGTTCCTCCATTTGAAACCATCACTTGACATTCTAGTGTTGGGTATAGGAAACAATTCAATTCCTTGGATACCTTACAATGAATAAAATTATGTGTACTACCTAAATCAATCAACACTATTACCATTTTATTCTTGATATGTCCTTCTATCGTGAGAGTTTGAGGAGTGGTAATTCCTGCCAATGCATTACACGATATGGTCAAACTCATTTCTTCCTCTTCTTGGGTTGGTTCCTGGTGTATATCCTCTTCTTGTTCATTTTCTTCTTCCTCTTCACAATCTATGTAAAATAATTTCTTCTCAGCACACTTATGAACTTTAGTGTATTTTCTATCACAACTGTAGCAAAGCCCCTTTTCTCTTTTTTCTTCCAATTGTTGTGGTGTCAACCTTGTAGGTTGTGGAAATCTAGGAGTAGCAACACTTCCATCTTTATAGAAGTGAGTGGTAGGCTTCCTTGTCGCCATAATTTTACATTCAATTTTTCTTGCCAACCTGAATGCCTTCTCCAATGAATCAGGTTCCAAAACACTAACTTCATGTTGGATGTTATCCTTTAAAGTGCCTATGAAGAGATCAATCCTGTGTTCCTCTGGAATATCAGTTACCCTTATATTCAATTTTTGGAAGTCCTCAGTGTGCTGCCCCACTAAACCCTTTTGTTTGAGATTTATCAATTGGCTAAAGAAGGTGTTGCTCTTTGTATCCTCATAATGTGCTATCATTTCCTCCGTAAAAATTGACCAAGTGACAATTTTTTTATGGGAGCAAAGCCATCGATACCATACAAATGTATTTTTTTCTAAATGTGAAGTTGCAATGCGTACCTTTTGTGTGTTTTGCACATTATGGAGATCAATATATTGCTCCATCTGTAGTATCCATGTTATAGGATATTTTACATCAAACTTCCTCATATCCATTTTTGGAAAATGGTTGTTCTTGCCGCCAACATTAGATTTTAAGAAATCACGATTAACATTTATTTTGTTCTCATCATGAGTTTCCTCTACTATATTTTCACCATTAGGAAACATTTCTTGTATCAACTTTGTCAAATCTTCCATGTCTGCTTTTAGATAATTCTTCATGTTTTCAATTTTCTCATCGACCTTAGCTTCCATGCCATCCATCTTAGATTTTATGCCAGCTTCCATGCCATCCA
Source organism: Pinus albicaulis (assembly GCA_034641835.2). Classification (NCBI taxonomy): domain Eukaryota; kingdom Viridiplantae; phylum Streptophyta; class Pinopsida; order Pinales; family Pinaceae; genus Pinus; species Pinus albicaulis. Next base: position 397,185,355 of record CM076570.1, read on the forward strand.
TCTTAGATTCCATGCCAGATTCCATGCCATCTATCATAGATTCCATGCCATTCTTCAAACCATCCATCTTAGATTCCACGCCTTTATTCAAACCATCCATCTTAGTTTCCACGCCTTTCTTCAAAACTTCCATGTCATTTTTTGTTGCTCTTTGTGAGAGTGAAATTTATTGCACTTGCTCTTGTAATTTTGATATTTCATGTTGCCATTCTTCGTATTCATGAGTCATAGTAGAGATTTCTAAAGGCTTAATGGGTGTTGAATTATTTTTAGGGGCCATTTTATAATCCAATACTGATATCTATTCTACAATATGCCCTTGGAATCAATTCAACTTCATTCTTCAAACAAGACTTATGCAATTTGGAAAAAAAATACACACCTTTTACTTGCTTTTGAGGAGCTCGATATTGAAATTGAATTATCTCTATAATTGCGGATCCTCAATATCTAAAATTCAGCCCTGTAGTATCTCTCTGAGGCTTCTTTCAAATGCCATAGGTATGATCTGATTTGGATTCTTCAAGGCAAAGTTATGTCCAATCTCCCACGATGACCCAATTTTGGACTAGTTCAGTAGAGCGAACTTGTATGACTTCCCATGTGTCCCTATTTCCTCCTTTGGCTCTGAAATTGATAGAAAGAAAACTATAGTCCATGTGCTTATGGCCACTTTTTATAGTATTCCAATCTGATGCTCAGAGAGAGAGCTCTGAAGATTTTCCCACGGTCACCTCTTCGAGATTAAATTCAGAAGCCTCAAAACACTGTAACTTCCACATATCATATCTCTGAAAATATTGTGAACCAATATATGAAATTTTGTGAGGATATTCCTCAAGATTACGGCTTCAAAATCTAAACATTTCAGCTTCCTAACCTTCATAGATAAAAATTTATTACGAAAATACCACGATGACCTGTTTAGGTTGAATTTAGGAGCCTGGAAAATGACCTAACTTGCACAGATCATATCTCTGAAAATATTCCAAACCAAGCTCTAAATTTTGCGATGATGTTCCTCAGGATTTTGGCTTCATACTCTAAAAATTTCAGATTCTGAAACTTCGTAGATAAAAATATATAGCGAAAATTCCACGATGACCTTTTTGGAGCAGCGAAACCCTAGAATCTCAAAGCTCTGAAACCAAATGTTGTGAAACTAGCTCAAAAAAGAGAAGAAAAGAGATATCAATGCCTTAGAAATAAGCCACTTAAAGGGAGAAACCTCCAATACGTTACATGAATGAGCAATTCTTGGACGATTCAAATTACAAAACCTCCTTTCTATATATAGGAGTCCATGGGGCCATAATGTAATCCTAGCCGACCTAACAATAATAATTTAAGGGCACAATAATAACAATATAGGCTACAAGCAGAATAAGCTATAAGCTACACTGAACAACAATTAAGGGAACATACTAGTACATAGGACCTAAAATAAATCAATTATGTATAACTGTTCATTACCAATTATTGAACTTTAGTTAAACTAGAGGGGGATGAACTAATTTGACAACCAAGTGATCTTAAAACTTATTTAAACATATTGTTGGCTTATCTGCTTAATCAATTAATATAACAAACATCAATCAATATGGAAAGCAACAAGGCCAATGGACAACACAATGGCAACAATATAATCATCACAAGGTGACAATAGATATAAGTGGAAACCCATAAGAGAGAAAAACACATATTATTATTGTTGTGATGCAAAGGCAAGATCCAACTCCCTCTCACCATTGATTTTCTGTAGGCTTGAACCTACAGGAGGATACTACCTCAAATTCTGCAAGCTACAACTTGCAAGGAAGATCCAACTCTGATATGTTTTCTAGAAGATACAACCCACAGGAGGCTCCTACCTCAATCAACTCCAAATGGAAATCTATCAAGCTACAACCTGAAATGGAAGCACCAACTCCCATGTATTTTTTTAGGCTACAACTCACTGGAGGCTCCTACCTCAACCATCTACAACTCGACATCTATTAAGCTACTACTTGATATGGAAGCACCAACTTCCTCACTCTACAATAAAATCATATGTTGATATACCTGGATATCAGCTTTGTTTTCCTCCTTCTTCACTGTTTTCCTTCCAACCTTCAAATCTGCTTTATATCATCTCGGGATCTTCACAGCTTCTCTATCTGCTAAATCTTCTTCTTCCACTCTCTAACCTCTTTATGCATATGACAATAACATAATTTATAGAGATCACATCATAGATGTTTGAATTACATATGGGAATATGAAATGAACATGTATGACTCTTTTCCTTCCACCTTCTCATTTTCTCGCTCAGTACATTCAAGATGTTACAACACTATGTACTCATTTCAGTATTACATTGGAGTTTTTCTTTGCCTATGGAGACTTGCCATTGCATCACAAACAATATAAAATAAATAATATATTTACAGTTACAATCAATTATTTTACTCAACCCTTTCATTTTATTAGGTTTTCTGAGCATTTGTCCTCTTCTGCTCAGTTTCCTTGCATTTGTATTCTTCTGCTCATTGAACTTTGGTATTTTCTCTTCCTGCCATTATGTTCCAACTTTGCTGCATAATTGCCCCTTTTAGCCTAACTCTTCTTCCACGTTCATACTTTTCGTTTGCTTTACTCCCGAAAAAATATTCTGCCCAAGCTCCTGGTCCTTTGAATTTCATTCTGATCATTTCTTTATGACGTGTGGGGTATGGCCCACAAAAAACTCCCTTTTAACACAACGGAATATTACGAATCCGATTTTTTTCAACATACATATGTTTATCGATCAAACAACACATATCTAACATACATATTTTTAGCAATCAAACATGCATATTAACATACATGGAATAGGGCTATCAAGTCCCACAGTAGCTTGAACCAATCATATTTCATCGCAAATACTTGGCTCTAGGTTTCCCACTCTACCAATAGAGATAAGCCATACACCATGTGGTTTGCGATCAACGCTCATGCGCAGTGCTGCCATGTGGAATCCTTTCATCACATTACATTGCTTGATCCTTACCACATGATAATGAAAACAACATACCTTGTTATTTATTTGAAGTGAAAACCCTATTTCTTGTGGGAGAGTATGTTGTGCAAGGTTGAAAATTGTCCCTCCATTTCGTATCACAAAACTTTAACTTAACCTACACTCACCTTCCTTCTATCCCGTAGCCGCTGTGATGTGCGATATGCGGGCGAGGTCCATGTCATTATGCCACATCACCCTGCCATGTCACCTGCACGTCACCTTGCCATGCCATCATAAATTCCTACGATCTGTGGGGTTGGGGAAGTGTCATCTACCACATCAGCTTGCCACGTCACTGCCACATCATCACCACATCATCACCATGTCATTTCCACACGATCTTCATGTCACTATCACGTCATCTTTGCGTCACTTGCACATCATCTTCATGTCACTGCCACGTCATATTTACGTCACTGCTTATACTTTACAGTTCACAACTTATGACTGTTAAACTTAGTGGATAACTCTATTTCATGCGACCTGCGATATTGCGTCGTTCCACCACTTGTCCCTTCTCCACTTCGCATCACACACAACTTAACTATCCCTACGACGAACTTAACGCTAAAATTTTAAATGTGGAAATTTGTGAAATCACTCTAGAAATGATTCGATCTCATTCGTCCATCTCTTTTTTGATATAACCTTGAGCGTCCGTTCGCCTCCCCTTGAATTATTCAAAGACTTATCTACCTTGGTCTATTTTTCATTTTTTACACTTTCCTACTCTTTAACTATGGTTTCTCCATTCTATTCCTCCTGTTCTTGTTCCTCATCTTGTCTTTGTTATTGAATGTCATCCCGAGTTATCACACTCGACATACATCTTTTCATACTGATTAAAGCCCTCTCTGTCTCTTGGCTCTCGCCTCTCTCTCTTGGCTTAATAATATTTTTTTAATTGGCATCTTCCTCTCGCCTCTTGCCTCTTCCTACTTTTTCTCTGTGTAAGATCTTTCATCCTCGATTTGTCTTGAAAATCTAATTGACTTTTGTTGTGCATTGAAGCAATTCGCTGCCTCTCTGCTTCATCCGCTACCTCTGTTGCATTCGCTACCTCTGTTGTCTTTGCTACCTTGCTACCTTTGGTGCCTTCTTAGTTGCATTCGCTACCTCTGCTATGTTCAATGCCTCTCTAAATTCACTGACTCTCTTATTTTTCTAATTCTCTTCCTTTGCTACTTAGCTTCATTAATTTCTTCTCATATTTTGCTACTTCTCTATCATTGCTACTTAGCTGCATTTTCTACCTCTCTACTTTCGTTGCTTCTCTGATGTCGTTGATGCCTCTGCTCCTTGTCTGCCTTTGCATTATTGTTGGTTCTGGTGCTGCTCCTTGGTGCTCCTTTTCCATCAATGACAATATTTCCAACATTACTTTGTCACATAGCCACGAGACAAGTGAGGAGGATCAGGTTTTAGATAAAGAACCTTTATAGATTGGATTTAGAATACTGAGCTTCCTTTAGCATGAAAGTAGAGATGATGCTAAGATGATACATCAATGAGACGTGGCCATTTTCACCATGGAGCTTTAAATATCATGCAACATATTTCATCAAGAATTCCCAAGAGTGCACTAGAGAGGAGAGATACATTGAAAGGCTATACATTGAGTAAGTACACCAAATCCACCTTTCATGATAAGGATAGTTGAGTGCAAGTGATCATCGAAAGAGTTCATTCAGATTTGTTTGGACCATTCTCGATAAGCTCCATGGACAAGAAAAGGTATTATGTGATATGTGTTGATGATTTGTTGCGTAATTGCTACACATTATTCATGCATAAGAAAGACTAGACATTCTTAAAATTATGTGAATTTAAAGCGCTTGTTGAGAAATACACAGGAAGGAAAGTGAATTTTCTCAGGAGTGGTAATTATGGAGAATATGTGTCGAATGAGTTAGGGAACTTCTATGAATCAGAATCCATTTTATGAGAGTTAATAGAACCCCATAGCCCACAACATAATGCGGTTACATAAATAAATAACATAAGTATTGTGGGAGTTTCACGAGTGATGTTACATAATTAGGGCATACTGTTGCACTTATGAATTGAAATTTGGAACGCTTTATAATCTTTTTTTCATCAATTTAATTTCATGTTACTAAGGATTCAAGGAGAAATATTGAACCAAAGACTTAGTTGGGTATATTTTTTGGGTACACTAATACGCTGCAAAATTATTAGGTGTGCCTTCCATCTCAAAGGATGGAAGTTGTTTGTAGAGATATTAAGTTACATTAATATAGGGCCATGAGATGTTCCCTTGAGAGGGAGCTTTAGTTTCATGCAGATGAGGATATTTTATCTCCAAAGGAAGAACCTCAGTATTTTGTGGAGAAACCACAAATAGGGGAGAAGACAGTGGAAACACGCACTCATGCAAAGGCATCCAAATGTTGGGAAAAATACTGAGAGGGGGGGGGGGTGAACTCGCATTTAATGATATCTAAACTTTACTTCTTTTCATCTCTTAAAACCCATACGTCACTTTCCTGTAGTAAACTTCGATCACATCGAGATATCTCACAACTCGCGTATTAGCGTAGATCTAAATATGACATTTATTAACTTAGTTCTTGCAATATTCATTCATCCGAGGTTAAGTGTTATCGCAAACATGTGCAATCATAATGTGTATCAAACCATCACACAAAGCATCACACATGAACACTGTGATTTTTAGGTGGAAACCCAAGTCGGGAAAAAACCACCGCCGCAAGCTTGCTCACCCTTCAATATTTTATTATAGAAACATCTTACAACATATGTGTCAAAAGGCATCTACCAACACGCAGCACCCACCCGCGCCGTTTACTCAGCCTCTCCCGGAAGGGAGCTAAACCCCCTAACTGAATTACCAAACCTTCTCCGGAAGGAGCCACGACCGGACTTTCGCACACGCCTCGCCCACCTGGAAGGGAGCTACGACCCCCTGACTGAAGGCTACAACCCTCAACACCTCTTATGGACCATGTTTCATCAATTTTCACACTGGATCCAACAAATACAATATAGCACAACTTGCAGGCCACGTTTCATCATATTTTCAGACTGGACCCTTTCCATACTTTTAAACACAGTCAACCATGAACCAGATACATATAACTCACTGACAGATATCAGTAAACCATCAGAACATATCAGATATTTCTTACCATAGACTTCAGCAAACCCTAGTTTGCATACGCGCTTTCCCTTCACTGATGTCGTGTATATACGCGCTTCCGTTCACATAAACCAGCGTATACCTCTGTACATATTTCATTGCGCATACGCGCTTTCTCTTCATCGAAGCCACGTATATACACGCTTCCTCTGCGGCGAACTAGCGTATAGATCTTCAACCATTATAGAGCAGCATACTTCTTCAGATTAGATATTCGCCCGTAGTTCCTTTACTTCGCATACAGAAATTGGCCTCTATTTCGCATCTAAGCTCTCCAAGGCGTATCTAGTGCGTATACAAGTAAATTTCAGATCTAGACCCTCTTCTTCATTATTGGTGCATCACACATTCAGATCTAATCATTCAACTGTAACCCTTTCCATTCAGATATACTTCAAAGAGAAGTATTCATTCAAGCTCAGACATCTTGCCCCACACTCATGATTTGCACAATGAATTTCTTCTCTTTATATAGGTTCTCCCTTTTTCAATACCATGAGCCAAAACAATACCATGAGCCCAAAACTACATTACTTCCGATGGTATTCCTGGACGGGGTCATTTAGACAAATCATAACCCAATACAATGGGTCAATACTATGGTGGTTACCCCTGGTTTTGCACTTTTTGAGCGCTTTTGCCCATACGCTACTTGGCACGTTCTTTCCCGCGTGCATACGCGACTTCCCTTAGGCAAATCTGCGTATGCCTAGAGACATACTCTTTTTCATCATGCTTTGACACATACTGACCATCTTCCATTATTACATTCTGTACCCACTGAAGATACATCAGATTTAGTTCATCAAGACATATTCTATCAAGCACAACTTCATCAAGTAAGTTTCCATTCAAGGACAACACTCAGCATCATATTGCTAACAAACATCATTTCATATCAGATTTACATCATTTACCAAGTCCATCAGGTCAAGAATAACTTCATCAGGTGGTTTGCCATCAAGGAAAACACATGTCAACATTATCATGTCTTCATCTTCATTCAATGGGTTGCTATCAAGGACAACACTCTGCATCATATTGCCAACAATCTCCCCCTTTGGACTTGATGGCAACCATGCAATCACGATGGTGTTTGGTTACCACAACAGATAGGTACATTAAAAATAAAATGACACCATGTCACTCTCTCCATTTTTTTTTTGACACCATTCAAACACCATGTCACTCTCCCCCTTTGACATCAAGGGCAAAGGGCGGATCAAAACCAACATACTCTCCCCCTTTTCTCCGCATGTAGATCTGATATATAATGAAGTGGCCAAGCTCCCCCTGAGTTCATGCTGAATCTTCAAACATGTTTTTCAATGAAGTACATGACTCTATGAACTTCCTATCAGAAAATACTCATACTTACATCAAAGATCCAACCAAGTGGATTTACATATGAGACCCAAATACCCAACCAAGGGGGTTTACACATCTCAAATCAACTACCCAACTAAGTGGGTTTACAAAATTTGACTCAGCTACCCAACCAAGTGGGTTTACAAATTTTACAAGTCCTTACATGACTGAATATTACAATTTTACATCATGGGTCTCAACAAGACCTTTTCATCAAATTACAAATATGACCATTTATGAACCAACACCAGAAAGTCCTCAAGAAAGAGAACATATTTCAGAACCATCATAATGCCAACACTGCATTATACTTAGCAAAGCTAATGCTCCCCCTGAATCTGTGCATCCAAGCATCCTTTCCATATGACTAAGGCTCCCCCTTAGTTTGTGCATCCTGAGCACTTTCACCAACAATTCATCAAGGCATCTTTATCAAAACATTAGAAATAGAATTATGAGAACTGGAACACCACCAGAGATACCAAACAGTATCAGAGATACCAAATAGCACTGCAGCTTTGCTGAAGAGAGCTGACTCCAAACAGAAAATTGTCAGCAATCATCCATGTGGTCCAATATCATCAAGATCTTCAAGATTTAACATGAAGTAACATATGTAGGCAAAAGATCTCAATCATAGTAACAAACTCTGCATGATCTATTCTTATTTCTGAATCAAACGACATCCAACTCATCCATGTGTGAGCACAAAAGATACTAATCAGCAACCAGGGCTCAAAATCTCATCATAATAAACCATGTACCAAGTCATCATCATTTGAGCATGAGTATCACAAAAACCAAAGAATAAGCAGTCATATTGCCAACAATGCAATCATTAGTATTCAACCTGCTGCTCCCCCTGAACCAGTGCTCCTTCTTAACTTGTGCAACCTGAAAACGTTCATCAGCAAGTCATCAGCAACAATCTCTGCATGGGCTGCCCTTGTCTCCGAATTATAGGACTTTCATCTCAACAATGAATATTCTTCATCAACAAGCAAACAGGGTTCATCCACAATCTTCAACATAAGAAACCAAGTATCACATCATCATTTTTAGAACTGAGAAAGTAAGCTGATACAGAGTCAATAATACAGTTATTAACAGTCAGACTGATGCTCCCCCTGAAACTCTGCACCTGATCTTTAGCTGTCATCCCAATTTTCTTATCCTTAAAGCATACGCGACTGTGTCTGTTGGAAATCGCGTGTATACGCGACTTGTGTTCATCGAACCCGCGTATGGAAAGTGATGCATAGAAATTTTACATACTCCTTCATCTCTCCCTGAACTTGTACTTCCTGTACCTGTCTTCTTCATATCAGATGCTCTGTCATAAATACATATAACCAGAAAAATCAAATCAACCATGAGAGTCATCATACATTGCTCCCCCTGTGATGATACATTACTAAATCTCATAATGTATCCCACATCATTCCTGCAGTCAATCAGAGAAGTAAGCTTCAGAAGCGGATGACTATAGTAGGGTCAATATTCCCTACGTTTCTGATCTGTCCTCCTTCTTTTTCCAAATTTTCTTGAACTTTCTAACAGTGTGCTGAAAATTGTCCACTTTCTCAGATCTGTTCAACCTGCATTCCTTTTCTACATGTCCATAATTGTTACAAGAATAACATCTCATGTGTTCAGAGAAATAACCATAAGAACCATAATGAGTATTTCTATTCTTCCTCCTTCTACAATCAGCTGCTTTATGTCCATACTTGTTACATGAAAAACAATATCCCTTGAAGAAACTAGAGTACCTTTCTATGTAGGAACTGTTTGTTTGAGGCTGAAATGATCTGCTCCTATAATTTGCTGCAACATGCCCATAATTATGACATTTAAAGCATTCAAAATTATTGACTGATTTCCTTTGAGATTTCATCATTTTTGGTTGACCTTTTGTCTCTTTCAACACTTCAGGTTTTGCATTGACATCCTCTGAATTATTAGCACTTCCTTGTGAGCTAGATTCTCCTTTAACAGTTTCATGGAAACCAAGACCAAGTTGGATAGCAGGAGACCTTTGATTACTCAGAATATTGTCCAAAATGTTAGTACTATCTTGAAACCTCAAAAGTTTAACCTTTTCTTCTAATTTACCTTTGAGAATGTTTACCTCAACCTCCAAGGCTTGACATTGCTTCGTCAAGCTTTCTTCTTTCCTTATTCCATCTTCTACTTGATCCTTCAGATTTAGAATCTCTTCTTTCAACCAATTTTCGTTTTCTTCACATGTTTGTTGCAGCTCTTCATTCTTCTTATTTGATTTTTCCAGATCTTCTTTGAGAGAGATGATTTCTGCTTCAAGGCCTTCCTTTTCAAGTGGTTGTAGAGGTTCCTCATTCTTCTTACTTGATGCTTCAAGATCTGTTTGTAGAGAGATGATTGCAGCTTCAAGTCCTTCATTCTTCTTGCTTGATTTTTCGAGATCTGCATTTAGATCGTTGATTTCTGCTTCTAGTTCTTTAATTCGATTAGATGCATAAGTATGAAACCTTTGATACTTGTCCACCTGTCCATTCAGCATTTCTATTTGTTTTTCCATTTGAGAGATCATCTCTTTGTTGATAGATTCTTGCGTCTTAGATGAACTTTGTAGTTCTTCAACTTTAACCTTGAGAGCTTCTTCTATATCCACAACTTTACTTTCACTATCTTCACTATTGTTTGCACAAGAAAGATTATTCAAAGGACCCCAATCACTTTCAGATTCATCTTCTTCAATTTTTGCTATACAGTTTTTCTGAGACATCTCCTTGCTTTGAGTAGCCTTCTTCTTTTTCCTCTTTGCCGTGAGCACTTGTAGACCTTGGTCAGAGTCTTCACTTTCACTATCATAATATTTGCATATACAGTTAAGTAAAATACAAGAACAATGATCAATACCTGTTTCATCTCCTTCAATTTCTGCTATACATGATTTCTGAGGCATCTTCTTTCCTTGAGTAACCTTCTTCTTTTGCTTCTTTCCCATTGCGTACGGATCTCCTTCAAGCGATCAAGCTTCTCAAGAGTGACCGCTCCGATACCAACTGTTGGGAAAAAATACCTAGAGGGGGGGGGGGGGGGGTGAATCAGTATTTTCAGCAAATTCAAATATTTTTGCTTTTTCACTCTCTAAAACCCATACGCTACTTTCCTTTAGTAAACCCGCGTATATACGCGGATATCCTTCATGCAAATCACAAGAATAATAGATCTAAATATACATGTTTAATAACTTACTATTTGCAATATCTATTCATTCTAGGTTAATTATCAAGAACATGCAAAGAATAACAGAACAAACTACTGGGCACAAAGCATCACACATGAACACCAGGATTTTTAGGTGGAAACCCAAATCGGGAGAAAACCACCGCTGCAGTTGCTCAGCCTTCAATATTTTATTATAGAGAAAATATCTTACAACATATGTGCTGGCGCAGACTTGACCAGCACGCAGGCACCCACCTGCGCTCGTTTACCAGCCTCTCCTGGAAGGATGCAACCCTCGACTGCTATCAACTTCCTTGAAGGATGTTTGAAGCGACCTTGACATCTGCAACGATTGCCTCGACCGGAAGGGAGTTAAGCGATTTCTCCCACCCCGATGCTGTTCCCGCACTTGTACTCACGCGATTAATTTTCACACCTGATCCAACAACAGCAATAGAACACAACTTGCAGGCCACGTTTCATCATATTTTCAGACTGGACCCTTTCCATACTTTTAAACACAGTCAACCATGAACCAGATACATATAACTCACTGACAGATATCAGTAAACCATCAGAACAGATCAGATATTTCTTACCATATACTTCAGCAAACCCTAGTTTGCATACGCGCTTTCCCTTCACTGATGTCGCGTATATACGCGCTTCCGTTCACATAAACCAACGTATACCTATGTACATATTTCATTGCGCATACGCGCTTTCTCTTCATCGAAGCCACGTATATACGCGCTTCCTCTGCGGTGAACTAGCGTATAGATCTTCAACCATTATAGAGCAGCATACTTCTTCAGATTAGATATTCAGTTCAGAGTTCCCCTTTTACTTCAGACAGATGTTCGCCTCATTTCAGATCTAAGCCTTCCATAAGCAGATCTAGCAGATACAAGTACATTTCAGATCTAGATCCCCTTCTTCATCATTGGTGCATCATACATTCAGATCTATCATTCAACTGAAACCCTTTCCATTTAGATCTACTTCAGAGAGAAGTATTCATTCAAGCTCAGACATCTTGCACCCACTCACATCATTTGCACAATGAATTTTTTCTCCTTATATAGGTTTACCCTTTTTCAATACCATGAGCCCCTTTTTCAATACCATGAGCCAAAACAATACCATGAGCCCAAAACTACATTACTTCCGATGGTATTCCTGGACGGGGTCATTTAGACGAATCATAACCCAATACAATGGGTCAATACTATGGTGGTTACCCCTGGTTTTGCACTTTTTGAGCGCTTTTGCCCATACGCTACTTGGCACGTTCTTTCCCATGTGCATACGCGACTTCCCTTAGGCAAATCCACGTATGCCTAGAGACATACTCTTTTTCATCATGCTTTGACACATACTGACCATCTTCCATTATTACATTCTGTACCCACTGAAGATACATCAGATTTAGTTCATCAAGACATATTCTATCAAGCACAACTTCATCAAGTAAGTTTCCATTCAAGGACAACACTCAACATCATATTGCTAACAAACATCATTTCATATCAGATTTACATCATTTACCAAGTCCATCAGGTCAAGAATAACTTCATCAGGTGGTTTTCCATCAAGGACAACACATGTCAACATTATCATGTCTTCATCTTCATTCAATGGGTTGCTATCAAGGAAAACACTCTGCATCATATTTCCAACACCAAATATGTAAGGAAGCGCACTAGAGAATTTGATAGATTGATTCATGATGATAGAGATAATGTGGGAGCACCCACATCACAGAGCAGGCAGAGGAGGTCACCAAATCGGTACACTGGGTACATGGCTATGATGAGTGAGATTGTAGAGATTGAACCATCCTCATTCAAAGAAGTAGTGAACAAACTACTATGCTTTGGTTCCATGTTAGAGGAGTATGATTCCATTATCAGTAATAGTGCTTGGGAATTTTTCCCAAGTTTAGAGAAAAAACCAATGCTACATTCTAGGTGGATCTAAAAGGTGAATCAGGTAGTAAATGGGAGTGTCAAGAAACACAAGTTCAAATTTTGAGGTAGGGGGTTCTATCGAGTGGAGGTAATTGATTACGAGGATACCTCTACTCTAGTAGTAAGGCACTCTTCAATCAGATATATTCTATCACTTTCAATGAAGATGGGATGGAAGATACATCAAATGGTTGTGAAGACAACCTTCCTCAATAGATTTATTGAGGAAGAGGTGTACATAGATTATCTGGAAGGATTTGAGACCTTCAACAAAGAGTCACATATGTGTATAATTAAGCAAGCCTTGTATGGATTGAAACAAGCACCCTATGCTCGGTACACCATGATTGAAAGTTATTTCACTAGGTTGGGCTTCATAAAAACTGAAGGAGATACAAATGTTTACCATATTGTGGTTGAAGGTAAATTAGATATTATATTATTATATGTTGATGATTTAATTATAATAGGTGATGAGAAGCTTATAAAATATTTCAAATAAGATTTTACAAAATAATTCGGGATGAAAGACATGGGGGTCATGCATTATTTCCTTGGTTTGGAAATTTGGGAAGGAGATAGGGAATTGTTTGTCTCTCAGAGAAAGTATAACAAAGAGATATTGAATAAGTTTCACATGGAGATAGAAAATCCCATGCAGATTCATCTATTAGGGAATTGGAGGAAGGGATATACTACTTCTGTCGAAATGGTATAGGCTATCATTTACAGGTAGCTTGTGGGTTAACTTATGTACTTGGTGAACACATGACCGGAAATGTGTTTTTCATTTCACTAGATTGGTCAATCAATGGTTAATACAACCAAAATCTATTGGAAGGAAGTGTTGATGGTGTTGTACCAACTAAAATTCACGGGATCTCCACGAATTCCCAGTTAGATATCACACCCTTTGGTGTAGGAGTCCCATATAGCATAAAGTCTTGTTTTTTGAATCCTGAAATATTTTCCTTCGATCAAACTGTCATAAGGATAGATGAATATAATGGTTCCTTTGAAAATAAAGGTATTCCTATTTAGTCTCCAATTGTATATGTGTCAATTTTTTTATACTATAGAGAGTGGAGAAGAGTGAGCTTCTAAGAGAGAGGTAATACTACCACCCAAGAAGAGACACACATGAACTAGAAGGATTTGTCTAAAATCAAGTGGAATAGTCCACATGGGATGTGATAATCATTAAAACCAATAAATGAGAAAGATATTTCTAATGTCCCCCAGATTAGTCCACGAGGATGGGACAAAAATAACAACCATTACAACACATTCTCAACTAGATAAGTACTTAAACAACCGAAATAGTTCAAATATATTAGCACATATGAAAGAAAACATGAAGTAAAAACATCCACATAATAGTATTACAAACATTAATAATCCATGCATGGAGAACGTGCTAGCCATATATGTTAATAAGTAAAATTTCCAAGATACATCTATTGAATGAACAAGACTAGCCTGAGTAGTGGAGTGTTGGAGCCACTACTTACTTCCCAAAATATCTAGCTTATCTCTCTAATGCTTGGTGGGAGGGCCCAAGGTGAAAATGTCCTCCGCTCTTACAATTGAAGTATATATAAAAATGAGGAGGTGATGCTTCACCTTCCTTGTGACTCTTCATCTACACTCGCGACTTTGTCACTTCCTATGACTTTTATAATTTACACGACTCTTATTATTCTGCACATGTGCTTTGGAATTTCACTTTAGAGTACATTTCTGAAACATGTGTTACATCATTGGCCACAAGGTATGGCATGTGACAACTCATGACAAGACATGTAATGACACTACTGACATTTATTTCTTGATGATATGGCAATGTCAAGCCACTACGATTATTGAGTGCTACATGTCTTCTTTAGAATGCCCTTTTTTTTACCTCTACATGGCTTGGTGATGAGGACTCTTCAATGATCTCAAGTCTTCAATGTTATTTTCAAACAAGTGTCCCTTCGCTTTTCTTGATTGATCAGATTGTGTGTTCAACTACAAGTGTGTATTTCAACACACTTCCCTCGTCCATCATATTCTAATGGCATGAAAAAGTACCTGTTCCTACATTTCACTCATGATTAGATTACATCAATCCAAAAACCCCCTAGTCTAATATTGAGCAAATTGATCCTTTATTTGAGCCATAATTGGATGGAGAGTCGGGGAAGAGGCTTAGTGTTATCACCAAAAAATGTTCACCTGTCCATTTCTAACTAGTTGTATCTAAACACACCATCTGAGTTTAATTTTACCATAGTAAAATCACTTTCACTATAAGAAATAACTTAATAAAATTGGTTTATTAAATTATTTCTTATAGTTAAAGTGATTTTACTATGGTAAAATTAAACTGACATGGTGTATTTTGATCCACCTAGTTAGAAATGGCTAGGTGATCATGTTTTGGTGAAAACACATGGTATCAGAGTTGTATTGAAGAAAAATTCACGGAGATTGTCCCCATGGATACACCATTGATGGATATTAGAAGAAGATGGAGGAGACCTGAAAGAGTCTATGATTCGATGATAACCTTAGGTAATTTTTGTAATAGGTTTTGATGGATATTGTGAAGTTATGGTTTGAGAGAAACCTTGATTTATGGCAATACATGAGGTGTATAAGCCCTAGCATGGTCAAATTAAATATGTTCAATAACTTATGGCAGTCTTGATGAAGCCCTAAATGAGATAGTCTCTAGTAGGATTGGTTTTTGATAAATTTTATTCAAGGAAACATTGTTATGTGAACAATGGACATTGATTCCTCTTGAAGGTTAGTCCAAGAGGGAGAGGATCACGTCTCATTGAAGATAAGTATTTCTTGACTTATAATGCTTCTCTATGTCCTTACTGTTGTTTAGACTTATAGATGTAATTATTGAGCTAACTATTAGTCATGCTTCTTGCATATATATTTGAGTAATTGGATGATTCTAACCTCTTTGATCAGATGTGATAAGTGGGCCCCTCTTGAGGATCATGGTTATGCAGGAAGAGAAAATCTAGAAGTGGAAAAGGGAAAGAGGCACTTGATGAAAATATGACTAAGTGCTACATGTTTCCTATGTTAAATGAAAAGGTGTACAGATATTTGAATACTACAAGATGTGCATGGTATCAATGTTACATTTTAGCTGTAACATTGGATAGCAAGGTAAGCCCTAAGGTATTATGAGAATGTGCCCTTATTAAATGTTTCTTGCATATGTATGACAGTGATTTGAATCCATGAAAAGGTGCACCTGCTATTGAACATTTTTATCATGATGAACTTATTAAATTATGTGAGGCTACTTAATGTTGGTCTCTGATATATTGGTATCCTTGATTATTTTCTAACATCTATTTTTTCGGATATCCTGATCCTGTGAATAAGGCTAGCACCTTGACTCTGGTGAATTATGCTCTTGAAAATTGACATGCATAATACATGATGGATCTCATATATAAGGTTACTTCATAATTTCTATATACAATGGTATTCATAATGCTTGTGATGATCATGATGAAAGTATGAAAAAAAATGGTTAACACTTGTTTTTTTAGTAAAGTTTTATTGAATGATCTAACTTGGTCCTACTAATAATGATAAGCATGGTAACCATGATGATATAAGTATAAATATGAGATTGATATTCAAAATATTTTTTTGACCTTGGTTATGTTTTGATGTGATTAGTAACTATCTCATTTGGTAAAACTGAATGCCCTAACTTGATGGATTGACTTTATAGAAGTCATATTGTGTTCATGATCTTTGAAGTATGATGTCACACTTGTCATCTTCCCCTATCATTGACTCTAACCCTCGATGAAATATTGATGTGATGATGTGATGATGTAGTATCTGATATTAGCATGTTATGACCACGATGGATATATGTTTGACTTTATGATCTAACATATCTGTTGATGCATGATATTTTGAATACATGAATGAAGATTACTGAAATGGATTCGGATTCAAAGGGAGAATCTCTCGATAAGATCCCATCTCCTATTGTCATGTATATACACTTTATTTGATATATGATTTATGGGCTTGGATAGTCAAATATCTGACATTGATGACCTCCAAAAAAGTTCTAGTATGAGGAAAGAGAAATTTTCCATTTCTCTAGGACTCATTCACATGGAATCATGATTACAAGTATGAATATAGCCTCACATCCGCACAGATTCAAGCTCAAGTGTGTGACCAAGGCACTGAGTGAGTTACGAGCTAGGGTATGGTAGTTGAGAAGCCATAATCACTCCCACAATATCTTGACGAGTGTGGTTTTAATATCCCAACCACATAGAGGAAGGCCTATGGGTTTGACTATGCCTGCAAGACACAAAAATAAAGTTTTATGCATGAAATCAGATGCTCACTTGAAGGATGAAAGTTCTATGATTGTGGTGTAGATAACAGAAAGATATTTGAGTAGGAAAGTTTGAATTTTTTCATGAATACTTGTGTTTGTAGTGACCGGGACATGCATGTAGATGTGTCATTATGATAGACGTTTTTTCTACAAGAATTTGACATTGTCATTATAGATAAGAAGTGTTTATATTTTTTCATGATGCACAATGTTTGGAGTTTTAACATCATACATGATATGACATAGAACTTTGAATTGATGGTTGAGATATGTTCTAGACTATAGATCTCTCTATGATAGAAAATTTTAATTTGGCCTGATGACCCATGATTTCAATCAACGATTGATGATTTTCCTCCATCACAATTAATTTTGCGAATATTGACTTCCAATGACTTATATGAGTATTCAAAATTGGTTTTATATTGGCCGCCTTGTTCCTATAACAATGGTTTAAGTATTGATATTTCTGATTCGGTATGAAGATGGAACCCTCATGACTTATAATTGGTGTATGCATTTGAATCTAGTGTTAGAAATGACTTGTATTATGATCATGGGGATGGATTTATGAAGTTTGGATTGATACTGTGTGTTATATGGAAACCTATTGGCATGTCAATAAATGAAGTCATGACTTGTTGAAAGCTCTACTTATCACCCGTGTTACGGGAGAAACTACCCTAGGGTCTGGGTTGAGGACCCCAATAGAGAGGAAGGCATACATCATCAATAAGCAAGAAAACTAATAGCCCTAATGCTTAAACTAGAAAACTTGGAAGAGATGACTTTACCCGTATGTCCTACATTTGAGGTCGTTCCCATAGGGTTAAAACCCTCTGCTTCTCCATGTGATTTAAAACCTGCAACTCATACAAGAAAAAGACATAGACTAGTTGTAACATCATATATATCCTAGATTACGTGGTTACATCATATAATATTATAGAAAATAACATGAAATCAACTATTACAATATCATTAACATGTATAAAAATCATTAAATATCACGACATCAGGAAAGAGACAGAGCTTATTTATTGATGTATGTAAAATATGTGGAGAAATACGACCTGAATTTAGCCATGAATCTAAGAGAAACCATCCTCCGGATCCATCTAGCCCAAGCGTCAACAATATTCTTCCATAAAGGTGCACAAGGATGTCACATAAATGTGGTGAACTTCTCAAAGAAGGAAACAAGGTTTTCCTAAAACTAGGAAGTGCAAGAGGCACAGGGATAATCAAACTTGATCTGGGACTAACAATCTATAGTATCAATACCTATCTCTCTCCTCCCCTTAGGCCTTCCCATGAGGGGTATTTATACTACCTCAAAATAATTTTTTCAGTTGGGAAACATTTTGGCCACGAGCTCCTGTAGGTGGGCTTCTGGTGTAACCCCTAAGCCCTACCAAAAGAATAGGGAGTTTTATATTTTATTTATATTTTAAATTATATACATAGGGCCAGATATGAGTGGACCCACAACTGCACGTGATTTTTAGAGGTCAGAGTTGTGTATGGAGTTCAAAATATTATTTTTTAAGTAGATGACCATGTATGAATTGAAAGGACTGCCCAATGCCGATACATAGGTCATCAAGTATATAGTGGTGATAAATGATGCTATAACATATGCCCCCTAATATATGAGGTCAGAAGGGGTACATGATGTCCAAAATGTATTATGTGTATAAGAAAGAATCTTGCAAGGACTTTAGAGGACTTCACCAGATTTCATCCTGCCAAAAACGAGTGAAAGAAATTAGAAAGCAAGCTCATGTCTAAGGCGGGAATACTCATGTTCAATGAAAGTAAATCATGTTCGCATAATAATTATGGAGTGGATCCAATATGTATACAAATATAGAAGAAATATTAAAGTACATAGAGAATCATTTGATCACTGCCCCAAAGTACATATCAAAGTCATGTCAAGGTATCACATGAAGAAGAATAATCAATGATGCTGAAAAGATATCTAATCACTAAAGTCACAACTGAATCACCAAGTATGAAGTCATAAGTGGTATAATAATGGTATTGCATGCAACTTGAGTGCCAACATATAGGATGATGCTAAGATGAATAGAAACATATAAGGTGGATGGTGTCACTGGCAAAAATCTGAAGGAGATTTCAAAGTGAACCAAAGCATGCTAATGAAAACCTGAGGTCTTCAGTGATCACCATGGTAAAATTATACACTATGGGAATAAATGAGTTGAATTCGACCATGTTATAAATCGTTTGATTACCGGTCATTGATGTATATTGTTAACAAATGAAAGACAACTCACCGATAATGATGATGAGAGTCAAGGTACCTTGGTACAATCTAAAAAGTTCTAATGAATGTGTGGAAGTTGAACACTTGATAGAATCTACTAATCAGGAGCCATTGATGTATTATCAATTTTGATAGCAAAGGATTCAACCACTAATGACTTCAAACCCTAAGGTACTCGAAAACAAACTCTAGACCTTGTTTCTAGAGCAATGTGTTGGATTCGATTGGAAAATATCTGCTGGAAGGATGGAATTAATGCATCCTACATCAATCCAGTGCGAGTTTACCCCCAGGCCAAGATTTGGAAGGAATCAGATGAAGAAAAATTAAGTAACCAACCCAAATCACATTTCTGACATGCACAAAATGTAGCTAGTGCATGGCATAAACCCTTTGAACCAACCAATAATGAAAGCTAACAAAGAGGCGAGGAATCCACTGATAGGGTCAAATGGAAACCAAGGTATTGCATGAATCCTAGGTGTGATAATGAAATATGAAGTCGAGCACAAGGGAAACCACTTAGTCAAAGACCCATGGTGTTGATCAAATGTTGAGCACAAGGTCACCTATCAATGATGTAAATAGGGCTACGGTGCGGCTCTAGGTTTACTCTCAGAGAAAATTGTCGAAGGTGATAAGAGAAAACTTGCTAGTAAGAAGTCAATGGAGACCTTCTCAAACCAACATGAACAAAGGACCAAATAGCTAATGTGATAGAATAAGACTCTGACAGACTGGGGATGGCCAACTGAAAAATGGATCAAGAGACACTATAGAAAGGTCAACTTAGGTTTACTTCCCTTGAACAAAAACAGGACTCAAAATGTGACTATGGTAGCATATGATAACTTTGTATCGGCTTATCATGCAGGAGGAATGACCAAACGCTCCATATGATTGGAAGAGATAACCAATCGAGGGAGTACTGACTCAATAACAAGGTTATGGCTCTCCTAAGTCAAACTAAAGCCCATCCCAATGGAGAAAAGACTTTGATTTTTTGTGTTTTGTTCAAGGGAGACACAACTTCCTCGTAGCTCCCATCAAATATGGAAGTAATGTCCCATTCCCACTCTTTTTGGGATATTTTATTTTTTTTGTCTTTTTTATATTAAAATACTAAAAACGAATAAAATAATGCCTATAGCATAGTGGATAGAATGAGCATTGGAAAACAGATGCACTAGTTCCTAGGATAGGAAACATCCTATGCTGAATGAAGGGTGGAGGAACTGGTTGATGACACTCAGAGGAATGTTCTGTCCACGGGCAAAGGGTGTCATGTTGCAGATGCTAAGTGATTGCAAGGATGACTTTGCAGAGGAAGATGGTCAAAAGTTAGCTTATACACGAGTCCAAGTGAAGCTAGCTTAAGGAAAAGATATAGAAATCGTCAATATGCAATGCATATGAACAACTCAAAAATATGGAGCCTCTAGTGTATGAAGCGAGAAAGATAATGAAGAAGAATAATGAAGCTTCATCGCACAAGTCATGGTGGAGCTAAAGAGGACTCTCGAGCCTACATAATTTTTTAGAATGGGTGACTATGCTAGAGATGATCTAACTAGGAAGCCCATGTAAAGGATGGCTCTACCATCATATCATTATTTTATAAATCGACAAGTGCAAATGGTTTAATGATCATAACATGATGGGGTTGACCCTATGGGAAGATTTTAGTATGGAGGCTAGAATGCATAAGTGTAATGGAAAGTGAATTTCCCTCACCTATATGCCATGAACACAATACTTCCCATGATGGGTTAGTGGTCATGGAATTGAAGCGGTAAAAATCATCTCAAAATCGTCATATGGTCTTGAAAACAACCTATCCCAACACTTACAAGCCAAAGGGTCATAAAGTCTTGGACAAATTCAAAATGTAGAAACAAAACTTATACTACTGTGCTTCAATTTTTTTTGAAATTTGGGCATAAATAGACCCTTTGAAATCATATTTTCATTTGCACATTGGTAAATTTGGGAAAAAGGCTCTAGAGAAAAAAAACCCCAAGTTGAATCCGGACCAATTCTCAGTCGAATCAGATCAAAGTCAATTTCACCATAGGAATTATATTTTTTTGATTAACCCTCTGCATATACATGGGTTTAAAATATCCAAGGTGTGTATATATGTGATTATGTGAAAATGAAACCCGTGTATGTGTAGAGTAATTTTTTAAAATAAATATGTAATGGATGAATCAATGAATTCACCCATGATGACAATCAGTTGGAGAGAGAGGGAGCATAGTGCAATCAATAATGAGGTAATGGAAGATGCATTGTCCTTTGAAGTTCTCCGAGGGTGCGGATTGCTAAAATTCTTCAAAATTCCCAATATCAAAACAAATACCAAATTGTTGGAGATGCTCGTAGATTACTGGGAGCCTGAGGAAGACGCATTCATGATTGATCAAATGCCATTGATAATTGAATTTGAAGACATTTAATTCATCACTTGGCTTTCTTGAAGAGGAGAGCCAGTCAATTTGTAGGGTAAGGCACTAGGAGGTCTAAATGTAGATGGCTACATCCAGCTATACTACTCTAAAGATACTCAGAAGGTTGGGACCCAAATCCCAATAAGAGATGTACAAGGCTTAGATATAAAAATACTTCTTTTCACTATAGTCTAAGTAGCTGGATCAAATTCATTAAACCAGGCCTCATGTACAACCATGATTTTTGCAACTGATTGCCTAAATACACTATATGATTGGTGCACAACATTGTTGACCAGTTTGAAGAAGAAATTGACTTCCATCGGGAAAAGCAAGACCAAACACTTCAGATATGGGACTATCCTGTGTACTTTATTTTTCAAAATACTATCTGTGCATCAACCCAAAGTGATATCAACCATCAACAGCCCATGAGATCCATGTATAACATGATGGACTGATCTAATGAAGAGGCTAGGGGGAGGAGAGGTCCCTAGGACTACCTGGGAGGATGAGTTCCTCACGTGGTGGTGAGGACATGTGATAAAAATAAGGGATTACTCTTATGTAGGTCTGGACTTCAGTGCAGATCTAGATCTTCCCCTACCACCCAGAGCTCCATGGGGAGAAATTGGTAATACCCCATTTAAATGGTTTTTTGTTATTTGAATTTTAGGATTTTCGATAAAACTATGAATTTAAAAAATATATTTGATAGGAAAAAGTACTTACAAAATTATTGATTATGTCATATATGTTCGAACAGTTAGATATGAGGGTCTACCAAGGCACAGGCGTTGCAGAAGTGAGGTAGAGTGTTGCAAAAGATCCTGGGAGTGTCCTCCATGGAATACAAAGAAACTTGGAGGGTTTGACCCGCCTGCTCCTTATGGCTAAAGTAGAAGACCTCCATCATGTTATTCATAGATGTGTGGTTGGTGTACCATGTGATTAGGTATGACTATTCCATCATGTGACTACTGCTACAATGTTCTTCCATGATGCTCATCGAGGGTAGGGCCGACAAACATAGATTTTTAGGATGACTCAATGACTCGATCTTTTTTTATGATAGACATGGTCGGGAATAAGCCCTAATTTTGTAGGACATAATTGTCCAATTTTATATATTTTTTAACATATGAATCTATTCTATATACAACTATTTTATGATATGGCTATCTCATATATACAATGATTATTGATGATTTTTGATATTTAATGTGATGAATGAGTTACATTCCAATCGATTCCTTGATTAGCTAATGAATAAAAAAATGCATTTTCTGATCATGGAATGTGAATATATGTAACATAATAAATGATATTTGTAGCAAACACACTCTCAAAATTAAGCTATATCAATATCAATCTCTGACATGACACATGTTATTCAACTGAGAAACCAAAAGTTGTGATTCCAAGTACACTACTAGAGAAGCAACACCAAGAGATATGGCTTTAGATAGTAGATTAACCACAGTAGTATATTCTTACACATTGTTGAAAGCAAGACCAGTACATATGCCACTTGAGACTAACAACTGATTGGATGGATAGTATATTACCCAAGTTGTGGAAGCAAGATTCTGAGTATGTCAACTAGCACCATCGACAAAGCCAAAATGAATCATATCATCCATAGATACCTGCCAATTCAGATAAAAAATATCAACGTCACAACAAAATCGATAGACAGATATGCACAAAAAATACAATATGTACGAACCAAAGAAAACTCTAGGAGGAAGCCTTGGAATAATACTTCTTAATATAGAGTCCATTTCTGGGCTCTGCCAGCTCATTTTCATCAAAATAAACCAAATCATAAGCTCCCTTTTTAAGGAATCTTTTGGCAATGAAAGGACCGTACAACATGGATTTAAATTTTCCTCCCACCAAGGAATCATTTTCTTCATCATAGACCAAAACGAGGTCACCTTTAGAGAAAACCCCAGGTTTTACAGCCTTATCATACTGAACCTTCACCATTTTCTTATGGGCCTCATTAATCATGGCTGAATCTCGATGCTACTCATCAAGATGTTCCAGATAAATAAGGTGTTCTTCAAGACTTGAAGTGTCTGGAAGAAGCTCAACATATATCTTAAGGGAAGGAATCTCACACTCAATAGGGAATATTAATTCTAATCTATAAACCAGTTGGAAAGGAGTGAACCCGATTGTAGTCTTAACTGACATTCGGTAAGCCAAAAGCGCAGGATACAACATTACATGCCAATTGGATCTATATTTATTGATTTTCCTTTGCAGAATAAATTTCAAGGATTTATTCACGGCTTCCACCTTCCCATTGGCATGAGGATAATAAGGAGACAAACACTCCTTCTAGAAACCTAGTTTAAGAGCCAATTCAACCATCATGGTGTTCTAAAAATGACTGCCATGCTTAGTGACAATCTCTTCAGGAATACTAAAGTGAGAAATGACTTGATTGAACAGAAACAAGGCTAATGTTTCAACATCGTTCGAGAAGTTATGCATAGCCTCAACCCACTTCGTGAAGTAGTCCACTCCTAGAATAATGCACTTATGACCCTTCGCCGAAGGCATGTGACAAGTAGTCAAATCCATTCCCCACTTAGTGAATGGAGCAAAAGTGATAACAGGAAAGAGTAGAGCTGGATGAGCACACATATTTCGAGTATAAACTTGACAAGGATGAAATGTTTTGACCACCTCAACACAATCTTTGAAAATCGAGGGCCAAAAATATACGGCACGCAGAATCTTTTGCGTTATAGAAAGCCCAGACAAATGACCACCACAAGCTCCACTGTGGCAATCATTCGTCACAATTTCAAATTATTCGAGAGTTAATCAATGTCTAAGGATTTAATCAACCCTACGACGATAACGAGTGTCACCAATGATAAGATATCTTTTCGCCAAGTGATGCAATTTTATATGCTCATCCTTCGAAAAAGTGAGGGGAAACTTCCAAGTTTGGAAATAGACAATAATATCTCCATACCAAGGATATTTTGAAGAAATGAGGAAAATACGTTTATCAGGGAACAACTCCTCATAAATAATCTCTTCTCCACAAGGAAATGAAGAGAGAAACTCTGCAAATACCAACGATTTCTTGGATTTGGAAGACAAGAAATCGAGATCAAATTCTTGTAAAATGACAATCCATCTATTGTATTTTTCCCCAATCACTCAGCTACCAAGAACAAATTGAAACAGATTGACAACTTCTAAAACATAAGTTTATTGAAGAATAATGTAATGTCGAAGTCGTTGGACAACATGGACGGATGCCAAAGCTAACTTCTCAATGGGAGAATATCGCAATTCAGGACCTACCAATCCTCGGCTTAGATAATAAATAACATGATCACAAAGAACATCATCCTCCTGAACCAGAACAATACCTATAGTAGATTATGCTGCAATGAGACACAAAAGGAATTCTCTGCTATAATCAGGTGGACTCAATAAATGATCAGAGTTCAATGCCTTTTTCAAAGGATTGAATGAGCATTGATTGAATTCATCACACATGAATGGAATTCCTTTCTTCAATAATATCATAAACCCTTTCATAACCTCAGCATATTTAACGATGAATCTCCTCAGGAAACTAGATTTTCCTTGAATACTTTGAAGTTGAAGAATAGAAGACGGGGGAGGAAACTGAAGTATTGCCTCAACCTTGAAGGGATATACATGAAACCCTTTGGTAGACACAATGAATCCCAACAACCAGTCAGATGTGACAAAAAAAACACACTTATTCGGATTCAACCTTATTTTGGAATACCGAAATATTTCGAAAATTTTTCGAAGATGAGAAGGATGATCAATTCTCTTTCATGAACAAGCAGCTAAATCATCCAAATAAGCTTCGATTATATGCTTGATATCATGGAAAGCATAAGACATGGCCTGCTATAAAGTAGCTCCAACATTTTTAGGACCAAAAGGCATCTTCTTGTATGAAAACATACCTTAGGGGAAAAAAGCAGTGTTGTGCTAATCTTCAGGACGGATGGTAATCTGATTATATCTAGAGAAACTATCCATGAAGGAGAAAATATCATTCCTTGCACACTCATCAATAATTTTATCAATAAATGGTATGGTGTAGTTATCTTTCGGACATGCCTTATTCATATTTCTAAAGTCAATGCAGACACAGACCGTTCCTTGTTTCTTGTCCATAGGAAGTGGATTCAAAACCCATTAAATCAAATGAAAAAGGTATATGAAACCCACCTTAAGTAGCTTCTCAACCTCAACCTTGATAGTTGCAGATTTCCTACGATTGAACACTCGAAACTTCTACCATATAGGCTTAGCATTCTCGTAAATCTTGATCTCATGCTGGAAAATAGATGGATCAATTCCAAGAATTTCATCAGAAGGCTAAGCAAACACATCACAAAATATTTAAATATATCAGTATAGATCTAAATCTCTTCAGGGGAACACTTAGATCTGATGAAAATATTCTCTATAAGATTGGGATTCCTAGAAATGCTCACCGGAATTTTTTCTGAAATGACAACCATATTATCTTTGGAAAAAATCCGTGTTGGAGCCAACGGGTTTAGGATCAGGTGAACAAGATTACTAGACATAAGGTTAGACTATATTCACCCAACCTCACGCAAATCAAGTAGAAAGTATGATTGGTGATGCAAATCATCCCACGGTCTTTCCACACCAATAATTTCCTCGAGGATTTCCTCCTTAGATGGTAGAAAAATATCGAGGCAGTCCAATGAAGAAGATGAGTTAACTATCCAAGCTGGAGCCACATTTCCATCCAAATCCTCCAGTGAAAGAGAAACTAGATCAGAATATGTAGAGTCAATAATATACTGATAAGCAATTTCTAATGCAAATATAGGATATGGAATTCCACCCACTTGACCTTCTTCTAATGTGTTCGTAGGAGAAGGTAAGTTCGAAGGGTCTGAAAAATAATGAGTTCATAACTCTCTTCAAGTAGGAGCCCTGGAGGATGAAATATCATTGATATGAATAGAATGAGGCGTAATATCAAAATTACCCAACAATAAGGTATACATACTGACTCGTATATTCTCCACAGGTTTCTTGGCATCATTGACGAAGGGAACGTTAGAGTCAGAAGATGCATTAGGATATATTGGTGAATAGTCCATCTGATCAACAGTGACAATACTCCCTTCATAGGGAAAACATAGGATGTGAAATAATGATGAAGTGATGGCATCCATCTCAGAAATCCAATTCCACCCCAATAGAAGGTTGTAGTCCAAATTGGCATCAAATATCTCTACTTCGATATTAGTAACTTTTCCCCCAACACAGATGGGCAAAGCCAGAACAATGCCATGTGGCCTGTGAGAATAACCATGAAATGCAATCAGGAGAGTAGGTGAAGGAACAACTTGAGGAGATCCAATAGTTTTCCAACATGAGATAGACATGACACATGTGGAAGTGCCTTCAATGACTACCGTTCGAAAAAAATTTATTTTCTAATACATATATTTTATCTGAAAATCCATATGATGAGAAAGCCTCTTCTTGAGATTTGACATATCGAATGTGATCATAAGAGGGTTCTTTGGATCTATCGCCTTGATCACAATGAGCAGCACAGTCGTTTGTGCTGGGAACAACTTGAGTACCTCCAACGTAGACATAGCACAAGGACTCTAATCCATATCGTCTACAATGGAGTAGTTCTAGGCTACCTAGGCATTAGGGTTGATTGTCGAATGTTTAGAAGAACCCGTTGGCATGTGAGGTATAGGATCAACTGTGGGACTCTTAATATGGAGTGGCTTAGAAGTATTAGGAGTGGCCTTAGCCTTAGAATATTCAGATTCACCACAATCATGTGATCTTGTGGCAACATCAATGTGGGCACTCACCATATATACATTGGAATAATTTCCCCACTCCTGGTTTCCACTTGTGGGAGCTCCAGTATTTTCATTCGTGCCAGAAAGTATTTCCTGCCCTTAGGGAAAGGGGTTAGTCAAGAAAACCTGGGAACTAGAGGAACCCTACTGAGCTAACAAGCACTGATCATCCTAAATCTTAGGGTAGAGATGAGTGCGATGGTGTCAATTGCATGACTTGCAAGAAAACTTGAATTTATTCTTCAACTATCTCTTACCCTCTACAACATTATCGTTAGATCTGTTCACATTACCCTTCCCATCCTTATCTTTCTTCTTCTTATTATGTTCCTTATTCTTCCCATCATATTGTTGATTTCCTTTAGGATTAGAATATTAAACAACATTAAGAGTTAAGGGCTGGGAAGGAGTAGACACTAATGGTGTACCATGAATAGAAGGAGAAGATTATAAAGAAACTATTGCAATTGATTCAAAAGGTTATTCATGCCACTATCGATCGAACCGACAAGCCTGTCAGCATGGGGACCTAGCTTTGGTTTCACTAAATCTATGTTAGAATGAGGATCATCAGGCAAGATCTTATTAATAATCCCATACTGAGAATAGATGAGTTCTAACTCCTAGTCTCTAAATATAGCTTGCTCCTCAGTGAATAACACAAAAAGAGATACATCCTTTAAGATTTATGGATGTAAGGATTTGAGGAACCATTTGAGAAGGAATTCATTGGGAATATAGGCTTGAATGAGCCTCTTCCTTCTCCTCCATTCTTGAATATGATCAGAAATGTGTGTTTCTTTATCATGATGGAAATTGGCCATAAGCTCATTTCCAACATCATAACGAACATGCAACTGAAAATGGTAAAAAAAATGGTAGCCAAATGGCCAAATAAATCAAAAGTAGCCGTAGTAAGCTCAATGTACCATTTAGCAGTGTTTCCAGTCAAGGTGCGCTAAAATAATCTCAACCTTATTGAATTATCAATGAAGGAGTTCGATGAACACCATAAATGGAAAGTGGTAGCATGGTCAACTAGATCCTCCTGAGTATTCCATTCAAATTTTGAAATATTTGATGGAATTTTTGTAGGGACCGGAGGCCAATCTGGGTTGTATTGTATAGGATAATTATTCAACTTCGATAGATCTGGAAAATTTAGGATTTCTAGGAACGGTAAGAGCAGTGGACCCTGAGAATTCCATCCACGAGGGGAAGGATTCCCAACATTCTAAAAAGAATAACCTTGATTTTATAAGGCACCAGGTTGCCACGACTTGTTCGTAGAAGAAGCTGGACCATAAGAAAAACCTTTTGGCCTAGAGAAACTCAAAGTAGGACCTCCTCCCACCATAGGGTTACCATAAACATGAATTCCCCCCCCAATAGAAGTATTAAATGAAGATGAGACCCCTTGGTAAGGGTTCAATGCATTTCCGAAAGGATAGAAACCCTGAGAAGCACCTACGGAGGAGAAAGGAACATTCCCTTGCTAACCATACATGAACTGATTCAAAGTTCCCATCCCACTGAAAGCAAGGTTCTAGCCTTGAAAAGCATTAGATATTTTAACTTCTAGAAAAGGATTAAAACCTTTACCTTGCACGGAGAAAGGAAAAGAAACCAATGAAGGGTTCAAATTAGGGATATGACCACTTCTGAAGGGAAAACCCTAAAAAGAAGTTGACCCACTAGGCATAGTAGTCATGGACATGGAGACAGTACATGCAGCAGTGAAATAAACTGAGGGAATTGCACTAGAAGGCATCTTGAATGAAAAGGGACCAGTATGGGAAGAAAAATCTAGGATGCCCCCACTCATAGATGGAATGGAGGTAGAGCCAAAAATTTCATTACTAGGACTAATGGTTGAAATAACAATAGTACTTCCTCCTTCTGCCGAAATAGGAGTTTTCACACTGAAAGTACTCATATCCAAATCTATGTTCCCAACTGTGGTCATCGAAAGAAAAGAAGGAGAAATATGAGGGCTAGTTGGTATGTGAGATAGAGGCCCAACATATAATTAAAATTCTCAAAAAATAGCAGGACGTGTAGAGGAACGAGTAACTAGAGGTTCAAGAAATTCTTCAACCTCAACTTCTTCTGCAGGAAAAATGACTTGATAAAGGAGTCGAGTACTCCTCTCTAAATCACGACTAGCACTAGGACTACCCTCAGAAATAATAGCCCCAAGCTGAGGATCACTCTACGATGTGTTTGTTGCTAATGATTGGAAATAACTAGCAGAATTTCTGCTATGCCTTCCAGAAGAAGGCTCGGCACTCATAGGAGAAAGCCCAAAAATCCTCCTCGATCGATGAACCGATCGGTCATCCATTTTTAATTATTATGAGAATTTATATATACTCAAAAAATTACAAAACTATGGAAATCTAGGAGAAAAGAGCACTCTCTACAAAATGTCCCTAAGATTTGGCAATCAAGAAACTCTTAGTTATTTTCTCTTCAGGTTATGAGGACCGAACACCAAAACACAAGAAAGTTGAAATAAGGACCTTCCAAAAATATTCAAGGGTAATTACACCCCTGGCCCACTAGCAAAGGTAATAGAAACAGTTACACTGACCTCCAAACAAAGGCCTTTGCAAGTGCAAGTACCCAAGCTTCGCAAGGGCACCCTCCATAAGTACTAATGGATGTGATGAAATGTCTACCTCAGGTACCATGGGTATTCCATCTCGCAATCACCTATGTGATACCTAGGTCACCAGTTCACATCAGCGGCCTTGCAGAAAGGTCTTTGGTCGGGATCTCGAAAATAGGAAAGGGGGTATCTCTCTTCTCTGCATTCACTCAACCTTGCGTTTGACTCTCTAGAGGAGAGCTTTCCCAGTCCACTTAACGAGGCTGGATTTCACTCATTAATGAACTTCTAAGTTTTAATTTTTGAGTGGCGTTGGAGATTTAACTCTCCACTGACCTATTCCAAGGCCCTAATGACCTAGAGTAGTTGGTGTATAAGGGTTGTTTCTTTACGTCATGGGTAAACATAGAATGAAACTTGTGATGTTTTTATGCAAAAGAGAAAATAATAGAAACCTGGTACATGCATATGCAACTTTTTATTCGATGAGAGATATTTCTACTCGGGTTCTATGAACAACTAATAAAAGAAAGAAATTTTATTTTATTTTCTAGATTCACGCTCACATACTCAAAAACCATCAAAAGACTAAGTATGCTTAATAGTTCAACTACACTAATGAAAAACTACCAATTCCAAAATCACAATTCTATGAATACTTTTAATCAAACAAGGAAATGAGTTTCTCAACGGAGACGTCTAAACAATTGACACCAAACCAAAGGCAAGTTAAAAAAAAAAACTTCCCTCAATAAAATGCCACAAACAACTTGATAAAATAAGAGACGGATTCAATGAAGAAATTCCCTCAAAACCAAGCAATCCGGACCAAAATTACAAACTAAAAACTTGACAAAAACTTATGAAAAAGAATAAAACAAAAACCAAAATAAAAATCAAAGGAAAACAATAATGTTTTTTTAGCCTTTTTCTTTTTAAGGGAGTAGTAAAATCTCTTTTAGAAAGAAAAAACTATCCAATACTCCGAATCACCAAATTGAGCAAACAAGAGACCTCAAATTCCTTAAGCCAACAATGTCACTTTCATGATAGGAATTAACAAATGGAATGAAGTAACTAACTCAAGAAAATGATTTGAACAATAGTATAAAACTCCAGCAATCAAAGAAACTTCAAGAGAACCAAGAAGAAAATTATGGATTTTCGAGAAAATCTCTTCTCAAGAAACCAAGAAGAAAATTCAATATTTTTGAGAAAAGCCCTTCTCAAGAAACCATGAAAACCAAGAAAGCCAACAAACCAAAAATTAAAAAATGAAGCAATGACAAGGTCAATCATGAAAAAAATGACACAAATTCACTTCCCTGAAATGTCAGAACAACCAAGAACCTTAGAAAGAAGTCTTGGTGAAAAGGCCAAAATTGAAACTTCCCCAAGCAAGGTAAACCCTTGGTTGACTAGGTTTAAAGCAAGAAAGAAAGACATTGATACACAAAAGACAAAGACACTATCTAGACACATCAAAGGTTCTACAACAGTGGCCAAGAATATGGAAAAATACCTTACAGGACTCCAAAAATAAATTTTTCATTTGAAACTAACCATATGCAGCTCGACAATGAACAAGTAGTGCGCATACGCGACTGTGTACAAGGAAACCCGTGTATACACGTGTTTATTTGGACCAAAATCCATATATACATGACCGTGTAAACTAAAAATGGCATATAAAATAGGAAGCAAAGGAAAATTAAAAAATCCAAGCCTAATCAAGAAGATCAGGACATTTTCCTAGATGGATAAAGAACCAATGAGATTGGGAAAGTGATCAAACCAATGAGAGAACCCAAATCATAGGAAAAATAACCCAAACTAGGAATTAGACAGATGTAATCCTGAGTGAATTCGCCAATTCTATTACTGGAGAAACTACCCTAGGGTCTGGGTTGAGGACCCCAATAGAGCGGAAGGCATACAACAGCAAGAAACGACAAAATTAATAGTCCCAATGCTTAAACTAGCAAACTTGGAAGAGATGGCCTTACCCATATGTCCTACATTTGACGTCATTCCCACAGGGTTCAAACCCTCTACTTCTCCATGTGCTTCAAAACCTGCAACTCATTCAATAAAATCACATCAAATAGTTGTAAGAACATATATATCCTAGATGTTAGTGGTTAGATCATATAATATTATAGAAAATAACATGAAATAAACTATTACAAGATCATTAACATGTATAAAAATCATTAAATATCATGACATCAGGAACAATATAGAGCTTATTTATTGATGTATGTAGAATATGTCGAGAAATACCACCTGAATTCAGCCACGACTCCAAGAGAAACCATCCTCCAGATCTTTCCTGCCCAAGCCTCAGCAATCTTCTTCTATAAATATGCACAAGGATGTCACATAAAGGAGGTGATCATCTCAAAGAAGGAAACATGATTTTCCTAAATCTGGGAAGTGTAGGAGGCACAAGGATAATCAGACTTGGTCTGGGACTAATAGGCTATAGTATCGACACATATCTCTCCCTTCCCCTTAGGCCTTCCCATGAGGTGTATGTATACTTCCTAAAAAAAAAAATTTAAGCTGTAAAACAATTTGGCCACAGGTTCCTATAGGTGGGCTTCCAATGTGACCCATAAACCCCACCCAAATAATAGGGAGATTTATATATTTTTAATATTTAAAATTATATACGCAGGTCAGATATGAGTGGATTCGCGATTGCATGTGTTTTTTAGAGGGAAAAGTTGCGTATGGAATTCAAAATGTTTTTTTAAGTGAAGGGCCAATTCTGAATGGAAAGGACTGCCCAAGGCTAATACATAGATCATCAAGTATATAGAGGTGATAAATGATGCTATAACAACCTGATCTAAAGAATTGATATTGTGGCATTGATGACTTTGATATTTTTTTAATGTGGCTTCTAAACTTTGGTGAGTTGACTTAGTTGATCTCGTTGAAAAATATTAATTTATGTGAGAATGATCATGTTGGTTTCATAAAGTGTTATGGTTACATCATTCAATAAAACAAGCTCTCCAATATAGATATGGTTATGTTCGCATTCACAAATATCTGGTGAAGCTAGGATGATGTGTTGATATAAACCTCTACTTCAGAAGTGTTCCAAGGTATAATTTTGATATCGGTTTTCGTTTTATACAATGGCGATCTACTATTGTTAGGTAATGAGGCTCTTATGATCTAAGTAAGACAGAGATGGATTCTGAAGCTCAAAATGATGAATCATGGCATGATGAATCAATTTATGAAGTTGGTAAAAGATAATGTCTATTGTGAAGAAATATTGGAAAGTGGAAATGCAAATCCTTGGACACTCCGATTGAATTTCAAGATGGTTTGAAGAGATATTGTTGAGCTTGACATGGAAACTGACAATTTATAGAATCTTTGATGTTTCTTTTTGAACATATGTCTCTCTCTCTATGTGTGTGTGTCTCTCTCTCTCTCTCTCTCTCTCTCTCTCTCTCTCTCTCTCTCTCTCTCTCTATATATATATATATATATATATATATATATATATATATATATATATGATGTACATAGAACTTGGATGACTTCACGATGGAGCTACTTCACTCAGATAGATTTTCCACCAAGAATCCAATGAGATACCTTCATGAGACGATCAATTTTGGTCCGAGATATTCATCCTACAATATGTGGTTGCATGAATGTATTGATTGATGATTAAATTTGGGTGTTGCATTAGTAAGATATCTGCCATGATATTTTTGGATGATAGGTCCAAAGCTTTACACACGACCGATGTTGGGTACGATGTTGCTAGCATGGTTAGCTATGAGGAAGGATGAAAAAGCTCCTTACGGAGTTGTCTAAAACTGATATTTATAAGACATGGATACATTGAAATTAAAAATAGGAGGATCCAATTTGTAGAAAATTCCATATATATTTCGGACCAATATACTTTGATATATTGATACAGTGCAGTTATATGAGACAAGATTAGAACTATGGCTGGAACCTCCTTGATAGGAAGTATGAATATGGTATCCTTTTGTGAATTATATGAGTATTTATGGTATTACATGATATTTTATTTGATGCCTTGTATGAAAATGAGACAACTATTATTTCTACATGATGATCATGTTAATTTTTCAGATTATTCTATGTTTTTTTAGTAGATATTACAATGAGACCAATAAATAAACTTCCAATCGAGATTTACCCAATACTAAATAGAAGCATACTTTCATAATTAATGTACAACAGAGAGAAACCATCCATCCATCAGATAATTTTAGTTAAATTTGGTCAAGTGTCAAACCCTAACTCGGAATCCTAGTCACACTCATCAATTTATTCTGCGAGTGATTGAAACTTCTCGGTTGCTCCCTGGAATATTGTATGCAAGCGGTTGGTCGCTTCCAAGAAAACTGTCAACATGCGATTGAGGATGAACTGACCTATACCAACCTCATACCCCCAATCGATCCCTTTGAGTAGTTTTTGATGTGACCCTTCCTTCCCAATCACACTAAAGAACATTGTGTGCGTGCGACTAAGGATGAAACCCTCTAGATATGCCTCAAGGCCCCGATCGTTCCCTTCAGGCTACAATGTGTGCAAATTTCACTTCCTAGTCATGTTGAAGAACACTACGTGTGTAAAACCGGGCATGAAAACACTCAACGATGTGCATGTGACTAAGAAATAGAAAACCTAGATGCGTGCGAGACTCATACATGTAGATTCAGACATTTGGTCAACTTCTTTCGTTAGACCTGTGTAAATCAAGCCAATATAATAGGAGAAGATATTGTGTGATAAGTGTGTCCAAATGAGCTTGAGGTCTCTTCTATTTATAGGCTTCCTTCAGGGTCCAATTGGTGTTGAGGCTGACCTGTCCAACTATACATGTACATA
The DNA here is from genome assembly GCA_034641835.2 of Pinus albicaulis. NCBI lineage: Eukaryota > Viridiplantae > Streptophyta > Pinopsida > Pinales > Pinaceae > Pinus > Pinus albicaulis. Next base: position 397,220,661 of record CM076570.1, read on the forward strand.
GGGCTTACCTAATCCAATATACATGAGCGGGTACATCAATTCAAAAACCAACTTCTGCTTGTCCAAATGAGGTGATATCTAGGTATATTTTTGTCTTGTTGAAAAGAGGAATTTAACTAAATAATCATCTATATAATATGAGATGTCCAAGGTGGAATTTGACCCTAGTTGTAAAAATTAACACTCCCTGTTAAATAGGAATAATTCCACCTACTAATATCTGTTTCTTGATCATCACATCATCATGTCATGTTGTATTCATTCTTTGACCATATTTGCTCAACTATATCTACTAAAACATTCTTTAATATAAAATAAAAAGAATCAGGGATAATTAGCTTCCAACCATACTGATCAATATGATATCCAAACATATAGGGGAGCACATTTTCAACTTTGGAATCACACTGTGGAGCTCATTCTCAACACATAACCATAAATGGTAGAAAATATCAACTCAATCCTATTTCATACTAGTATTTCCATCAATGATCCTCAAAGTTCATGAGGCATAACACCTGCATCATAATCAACTTAGGTTGTACACCCCAAGTACACTCTCAACGCGTTGGCCAAACGAGGAGCGGTATTCTCAACAAGCTTAACTTGTGGTTATGATGTTGAATGAGGCATGCTCTGCATAGAATAGATAGGGTAGAAACATATGTGACCCTACGAATATAGGAGAGAAGAATCTCCAAACCCATGGGTAAAAAATACTGTGATACCCTATTTTCTAGATATCCCTCAACCCGAGAAGTGCTCTATCTCAATTCCTCGTCATGGGAGATCAAATATGGTGGGAAGATTTGGCTCAATTTCATTGATCAGGGTTGCCCCTTAACATGAGGTGTCACATCCATCATTCTAAGCTACTCTATGAAGACCAAGAAATTCCCTTTCAATAAATATTTTGTGAGAATTTTTAGCATAGTTCTTTGTTAAGTCATGAGTCCATTCCATAGTTTTATTTTTAGGATTAAACTTCAAGAAAATAAAAATAAAAATAAAAAATTGGTCACTATGAGAATTTCTGGAAGAACCAGCTTTTAGCCTTTCAGATAGTCTGTTATTTTCCTATTTATGTCTTTTTTATTTTCCGATGCTACCAAAATTTCCGAAAGCATACTCTATTTTTAAAATAAAACAAAAAAATTGCATCCACTTTAGTTATACCACGTGTCATAGTGTTAATATGAATCAAATATTTTTTAATATTTTAATATCTCGTCATAGGTGTCGTATTGCAGTCAGTTAGCTAAGGTCAAGTAGTTGTGTACGTTCAACCACATGTGTCATTCAGAGTTATTGACTAAACCATAACCCGTCATGCCTGTCCATGCCAAGTCAGTCATCCATGTATTTAGGTATGTGTTTTTTTGAATCTAAGAGATCGCGGGGATTACACCACATGCCATAACTGTTTGGTTGGCTGTACAAAAATGCTACTGGAACCAACTGAAGGTGGTGATGGTATGTCGCATGGTGCACATCATGGTAAATAATATTTTCAATGATGGAGGATGATTTTTATGGGGTCATGGACCAAGTATTGGTTTTAAAACCACCTAAAAATCAGGAGAAGGTCATTCGAAGTTTTAGTTGTTGAGATTCGAATTTGCTGAGAGTTATAGTTCAAGAATCAATCTAGATTTCAGAAAATATTCCATAGGTGAATACAGGTCACACCTGTAAGGTAAATTTCCCCTACTTTGCTACCTATCAGTTGTAGGAGAAATAGGAATTTATTTTTTCTGAAGATGACTAAAATAGGTGGTAAGATAAATCTAATAGAGCCATAGGGTGCAGATTTCGTTGATGCCAATTCGAGCATGAGAAGTTTGTTCATGCACTCAGGGTCCTGTCCTCTTTGCACTAGGTTGGGGATATCTCACTCAGGAGTAGAACTAGAGTTTTCTAACTTGTTTAATGGACAGTAGGCTAGAATTTATGGCCTCACTTTCCAAGTTTCTGATGACTCCATTGCTGAAGCCTTTAACCTTCCTCAAGAAGGAGAAAGGTGGTGCAAAGGAAAATTTATTACACGAGGTGATCTCAACAGATTCCTCAAAGATTCTCACTGAGATCCAACCTGGGAAAAGGGTATTCCAAGAAGCTACCTTAAGAATGACTCAGCATAAGCTATCATTCTTATCACGATATACCTCACATGGCAAAGGAGGTATACAATTGTATTACTCTATCATGTGAGGTTTATTTTTATATTATAGGGATGAAGACATTGAATCTGCCATTTTTATTGTTGAAAATCCTGAACAAGATGTTAGCAAGGGTTCAGACCCATACTGATGTTTCTGAGTATAGCTTGTACCATCAAGTTTTGATCAAATTTCTAGTTGAAGAAGATTTGGGAAAGAGAAACCAGAGTTGGGACCAATTTTTATTTTATAGGGCAGGATAACCTGCACCTACACCTCTAGTTCCACAAAAAAATCCTCATCCTACAAAGAGAGGAACAAAGAGAAAAGCCCAAAAAGAAAACATTCATAAGAAGGCCAAGGGAAAGAGAGAGAAAGTTTCTGCAGGAAAATATGAAATAAAGGGGGAAAAAGGAGAGAGCTCTTTAGCATAAAAACTCAAGTCCAATAAAATAGTACCCCATGTTCCTCGATTTCCTAATGTTTACACTAGAGCCAGAAAAGGAAGGTCTATAACAACAGATAAATTAAAAGCTGAGGTGCTACCAGGAATTATGGAAGAACATATTCAACAGACGTTGTAGAAATATTATCATCCTACACCATAAAATGAATAAATTCTTAAGGATGTTGGATATGAAAGAAGAATCCAGAAGAAGGAAGAAGCTAATCCTATTGCTAGCACCAAAAAGAGACATAAAAGAGACAACAATAAGTTTTCGCTTAATTCTGAGGCTCTACATAATCCAATCATAATGACAAAACTCATTAATGTTGAAGGGAAACCTAAATGTTCAAAGACAGAGAAAAAATAAAAATCCATGAAGAAAAGAAAGAACCAAACCCCTTCAAAACATCACTCAAAGCCCTTAAAAAGAAGAAAAACACAAAAGGGTTCTAATGAGGACAAATACCCTTGTCAAGGAGGCAACTGAAAGAGCAACTAGATCTAGAATATCAACTGCTAATAGCAAAATTGATTTAGATAAACTGGTTGAAGCTACATCACACATAGAGGAAAGGTAAAAAGGTTTTTGGTACTAATTCCTTTTTACTTATCAGTCGCAATTTTGAACAACAACCTAGGTGTCATAGAATACAAGTCACCACATAATTTTCAACATTTTATGTGTATTTTGAAAAATCAATAGGTCACTATAGGAATTGCTGGTAGCATTCTAGATTTTGTGCAGTTATAGGTTTTTACCGAAATTTCTGGTAGCACCTGTTTTAACTCAATTTTGACACTTGTTAGCAAGTTTTTCGAGGAAGTTAAGGATGGATAAGAACCCATAACCAAATGGATAACACAAGTGATGGTGAGATGTGGTTATGAGGTTGTTGGAGGTCTTATTAAATGATGATACATGCTTATTAATGACCCAAGACACAAGGAGATAATTCAGCAGAAAAAGGGTAGCATGACAACACATTCAGCATTCCAGCCTAGAATTCCTCTCTTATTCTTTCTCCATCTACCCTTTCTGTTAGATTTCAATGAGATAAGTTTGTAATGTGTTTTGACTCCTATGTTTTTTTATAATTATTGCTTCCTTCTTATTAGAAGAGATAGATTTGGTTCCTCTCTTGCTATATATAGCACTATTTCTGGGTTGGATGTTGGTCTACCTAAATACTGAATATAATAAAAAACCTGTTATCTTCATGCTAGAGGATTTTGTGACTCAAGGAACATCTAATGTGTGGTGTGTATATTTTCTTTGTTAATTTCCTCTAAAATATGAATTTTCGCACCTATTAATGTGTGAGTGGTAAGTTGTGAAGGGATTTAGCAGTAATTTATCTACTTTCAGTTTTCTGCAAGTTATATGTGTGTAATATAACATGTCTACGAAGATTTCATAAAGGATTTTTGGGATACTTTATACATGCAATCTATTTTCTGAATGTTGTTTTAATTTTCATAAATAGAGTTTGTGTAAAGAACCATCATCATATTTCTATGACTGATTTAGGATATGAATATTTCCTGAAATAGGTACCAGCTATTCATCTTCTTCCACGTGTATACTCTTCTCCCTATACTACCTTTTACCCACATAATGTATACCTTCCACAGCTTACCAAATGCATGAAAGTCTTAAATAACATTAAATTATTTCAAAGTCTTTGAGAAAGCCATCCCACCACTCAAACAACACCTTTAAAAAGTGAAATGAACTATGATGTGCAAGGCTTACTCCTTAAGCAGTCAAGGACTAACTTCTTGTGCTAACATCTTTGGCATCGTTGCTGGGGAGGAAAATTGAAGTTTGTACCCGGGTGAATGAAAAAATTATAAGTCTCGTTGTAAGGTGAACAATTCCAGCTGTATTTTTATACTACTTTACACCTAATGACTCCATTGAGAAGATCTGGCACCTAGAAGGATTAGAACCAGGGCTAACACATATTCCCTTTTGAGAATCACATTTTCTAACCCTGAAGAGATGATTAAGAAAAAGAGTAAATGAAAGTTTTCTTCTTGTAATACTATTTTTTCAAAGGATTTCCCTAAAGAAGTCTTCCAAACTTTATCCCCTGATTTTGCATAAAATCCTATACCTCCCTTGTTTTCCAACCAAAAAACAATACCTACATCACAAGTTGGTGCTTCATCATATGTTGTTCACAATCCACCGATTGTTATTCCACAAACCCCAACAACTCACACCATGGCAGGTCAAAAACCACCCCCTAACCAAATGGATGAAATTTTTGCTGCAAGGTATGCACCTTTGGTTTTACCTCAGCCTATGAATGCATTACCTATAGGAGAGTATCTCAAGTACATGCCTAAGTTTAGTGATGAGGGAGAAGTAACAACTGAAGAACACCTTGCTGATTTTTATGCCTATGCCGACAATTTTAATATTAAGCATGAAGATGTATGAATGAGAATTTTTTATTAGAGTCTTGAAGGTGATGTAAGAAAATGGTTCATATATTTGACAACTGGTAGCATCACTGGAATTGAAACCTTAGATTATACATTTTTAAGGAAATGGGGTGATAAGAAAGATTTTTTGTATTATTTCACTAAATTTTGTACAGTAAAAAGAAAAGAAGGAGAATTAGTTTCATATTTTTCAAAGAAATTCAATAAAATGTATAGAAAAATACCTACTGAAATGAAGCCTACTGAAGCTTAAGCTAAAATCACTATTTTTGGTGCCTTTAATCCTTATTTTTGTTTATTATTGAGAGAAATAATATCTACAACACTAACAAAAATGCAAGACAATGCACTGGAAGTATAATCTAATGTGATAGGAGTTGATAGGCTTAGAGAAGGGATTGAAAGAGAAAAAAGAAAGAAAATAGCTAAAGTTTCAACTTCAGAACTTCAGACATAGATCCTAAGTTAGATGAGCTAACTAATATGGTCAAGTCATTGACTACTGAAATTTCCAAGCTCAAGATGGAAGCAAGACCAGCTACTACTAAAAATGTTTCATTTGATTTGCATAATAGGAATCAATTTAGAAGACCTAATGTTCCTCAAATTTTGCAGAGAGAAAGGAGAGAGGTTGATGATAAAAAATTTCAGCCTCCTTTGCAGAATTTTATATTTGATGATGATGAGGAAGCTGAAAGGTTGGAAAAAGGCTGTTGATATAAATTTTCTAATAGACAAAGAAGGGTTGATCCATTTTACACAAACATGATATGAAGATTTCATGTCATATACTCACAATAATGAAGTAGTTCCTGATCATTCCATGATTGCAACTGATCATAAAAGCATATATAATCCCATATCAAAGAAGATTGATGATAATTCACAGCCTATTTCACAACCCAAGAAGAATAAGGACACAGTCAAAATTCCAATAGAAAAACAAGTTGAAAAATAGAGGTTACATGAAATTCTTGTAGCAGTCAATAATCCTTCACTCGAGGTAAAAATTTCTCACAAATTTCCCCCTCTTTTAAATTTTGAGAATGAAATACAAAAGGTAAATATTCATATTCGTCTTGTAGAGCTAATGAAAAATGATGATATCAAAAACATATTTTGTAAGATCCTCAACCTCCACCTACTGAAGTAGCTTCTGATTTTGTTAACCTTCAAGATGACAAACCCACTATTATTTTAGGTCCATTGCTAGAAGACAAAGATGAATCGACCCATCCGTTCTATCTATCTCTGAATATTCATGAAAATATATTGGATAATTTCCTAATGGACTCCAGAGCCTCACATAACTTAATGCCCAAGGTAGTCATGGATGAACTAAGTCTTGAGGTAACTAGAGAGTATCAATATCTCTACTCCTTTGATTCCCATAAATTTCAATGCCTTGGTGTCATAAAATACCTTACAGTAAGACTTTTTTCAATTACCCATGAGAGGAATGGTGATGGATATTGTTGTAGCTGGCATTCCTTCTAGGTTTGGCATGTTTCTTTCTAGGTCATGGATAAGAAGGTTGGGAGGAACCTTGTAAATGGATCTCAATTATGCTACTATCCTTGTTTTTAGAGGAGAAAAAATAAGAATTTATAGAGAAGCTCAAGTGGAATATATCATTAGAGACAACAAAGACCACACTAATCATCGAATTTATGCTAGAAAAACTGATGTTGGTTCAAGCATTTTACACATGGATAATGTTGTCTTATCTACAGAAAATTTTCATATTTTGAAGCCTGCTTGAATGAAGATCGGTCATGAAGGTTCCGAGCTATGGAAAATTTACTTTAATGGATCGTATTCCAAAGAAGGAGTTGGTGCAGGGATAGCTCTCATTTCTCCTTTGAAGGAGAGCTCCACCTTTTCTTTGAAACTTGAATTTGAACCAACTAAAAATGTGGCTAAGTATGAAGCTCTTCTGATTGGTTTAAAAATAGCGAAGGACATGAATATTTCAGAAATTTCTATGTTTGGAGATGCTGAACTTATCATTTAGCAAACCAGAAATATTTCTCAAACTAAGCATCCCAGACTCAGAGATTACCGAAATGTAGTATGGAGCATTGTAGAAGACTCATTCCTAGATTTTAACATCTCTTTTGTTCCAAGAGAAAGTAATATTTTGGCTAACTCACTTTCTATTTTAGTAAGCTCATTCAATATTCCAATTCCCATGAAGCTAAAATATGAAGTGGAAGTTAGGTTCACACCTAGAATTCCTGATAATGTCAAGAATTGGAAATTTTTTGAAGATTATCAGGAGATTAAAAGATTCATTGAAGCTTCTGAAGAGTTTTTTGTCCTAAAAATTGATCAAGATGAAGATTTCATGAAGAATGATGTTGATTTGAAAGACACCAAAAATCTGCAAAAATAGATTTTTGATCACCCTAGCATTAAACTGCCTAGCAATGACATTCCCAAGGGGTTAATCCCACTTTAGAAGCTCTTTGATCACAATGATGTCTTATTGAAACCACAATTGGCTGAAACAGAAGAAGAATTGGAAGATTTCAATTTAGGCATAGAAAAAGAACCAAGGTATGTAGAGTTGTCAAAAGATTTATCAGAAGAAATAAATACTGAATACCACAAGATGTTTTGTGAATTTGTTGATGTTTTTTGCCTAGAAATATTAAGATATTACGACATATGATACAACTATAATTGAGAATATGTTACCAATGAGAGATGGCACAAATCCATTCAGGCATAAATTAAGGCAAACCAATCCATTATTGTTACCAGTGATGGAGAGGAAAGTTAAGAAAATATTGGATGCCAAAATGATCATTCCATTGAGATATTCAGATTGGGTTGCTAATCTAGTTCCATTAAGTAATAAGAGTGACGAGTCGGATTATGTGTAGATTTCAGAAATATTAACAAGTTGTAATATTCACAAATGGGAAAGGCATCAATATAGCTCATAAAATTAAAGAAGCAACAAATATTAAAATCATGAGACCATGAGACCAATATGGAGTCATAAAATTATGTATTAGAGAAGCAAATCAATACAAAATAGTGAGGCATAAATCATATACAATGAGGAAACAAGCCTCCCATAAGAAATCACTCCCAAATATGAGCTATTGTTACAATACGAAATTCAGAGAGAAACTACAGCGCAGTAATATTAAGTATAGCTACATCTAGAGATGATACACTGACATAAGAGTACTGATATATGCCCCAACAGATTCTAGACATACATATATGGGCACTAGATCAGCTTACGAAGACAACCCAAGTGAATTTCCAGAAAATGCACACAATGTGCCAATGTAAGTTGCAGCCGTAGGGCTGAAGGTAAGCTGAAACAATAGAAAACAAGAAGATATGGCTAAATTGGATGTAGAAACTACATTTCTTCTCCAACAAATCCTCCAAATGAAAGAATGGCTCCTCCACTGAAGAAATCACCTCCCAAAACAACCACTGCAACCACCCCTACAAATCCTCCCTAAAATAACACAGATCTGGGTTGAAATTGTGTTTTATGGGATGAATACTCCTTATCCTAATTCTAAATGTGTCAATAAATCCCAAGGGGATTCTTTATAGGTCTCCCAATGGATGGAAACCTTCCTCCACTGCAAAAATAGCTCTGAAGACACCCAATATAATTCTCCACTGCTGCACCCTCCAACAAAGCACAATATTCTGCAGAAACTGCGTTGATGAAGAAAGCTATAGCTTGGCCTTGAGCCTCAATGCGGCAATGCAGTACAATTCTCCTCCAAGAGGCCTCTCAAGGAAAGATATGGGATTCCCACTTGGGAACACCTGGTGCTAAACAACACAACAATCTCAACTAAACAGCTGAAGAATGCAAGAAGTCTAAACATAACACATACAAATTAATAATCCAAAAACATGTCGCATATGGCTGCCATCCTCTTCCTTATATAAGTTATGAGCTTCCTTACTCTTGGCCCCACTTAGTTAGGTCATTTCCTCCATGCAAACAATCTCCCTCCAAAACTGCGTTATTCCTCATTTAATTTCCACTCCTCCATAACAACGTTGTTGATTTGGTCAAAGATGATCTATTCAACATGATTCAACCCCGGTTCATACTAAAAGGTGCTTTATTTTTCTTCCTAGAAGGTATCCTTTCACACTTGAATTTTTTTTATTGCTGCTAAGGAGATTTATGGGCCTCCCTACCCATTTATTCACCTACCCAGTGACAAAAAAATCTATAATAATCCATTTAGCTTTAAGCTAAATTTAGGAATATTACAGTCCTCCCCTCCAAAATGTTTCTTTTCCTCAAGAAACTATAAAGGTGGAGAAAAATTCCTCCCCTTCTCCTCTTGTGGCCTCCTCATCGATAGTCCCCACCATTGCTTTAGATATTCTACAATAATTCTGTCTCCCAATGGTTCCTCCCAAATGTGCAAGTTGGCCTTATGTGGATAAACCAAAAGGCCCTCCTTATGAGAAAGTGGAAGGTCTATATGGAAACTTTATTGTTGTTCAATGGCCCCTTCAAGGTAGAAGTGGTGACAAGCATTGGGGATCTCATTCTCAATGAGATATTTCCATCTCCATGCTATCATCCAAATGAAATGAATCACCCTCCAATATGGTAACGCATAGAAAAGCTCCTCCCAAATGCTCAGGAGAGGCATATCCCAAGTGCTCCAAACAATCATATGGCTCACCTCCTAAAGAAACAAGTGATCTACTATAGTGGCCATATCATCTTCCATACTTCCCTTGAAGCATAAAGCATAAAAAATGTGGGCAAGGTCATTCGCAATGGACAGATCCAACCAATGTGCCTTCTCTCTAATCATGTTCACAAAAAAGATAATAACATCATCAGCATATGGAATCACAATCAAAGTCATGCTAGCTACCATTTATAGTAAAGGAGAAGGAAAATGGACCCTCATGTGGAACCAATGCAGTTTTTCTCCCAAATGCCATAGAATATGATACAACAAGTGTTTCACCCACCACTTGTTTGCTGCTCCATTCTTCTTGAAAGCTTGGAGAAGTTGTAAGATGTTTGGTGTCAATTAAGTACATCATAAATAATACATAATATCCCCAAAATATTCTATGGAATGGCTAACATTATCATTTCTCATGGCCCCAAGTATCCCATGAAGCCAATAAGAAAGAGTGCCCTCTCCTGTAGCAATGCCCTGTACATGAGTGTTAAGAAAATGCAAGTATATGGTAAATATATCATGATGCTCATAAATACAATCCTTAGCATACACTTGGTTCAAGCTAGTGAGGTAGCTCATGGATGAGCTCCCTCTCACACCTAATGAGGAAGGAGGTGGTGATGATAAATCTTCCCAAGAGCTATGTTTCTCCTCACCCTCCAAACAATATGTGCACTTCCTCATATGATAGTGCATCTCCTCTTCGAAGTCTTCCCACATGAATCCCTCCAAGATAGTATGGTATGTTCTAATGAAACCAGTGCGATTGGAAAGGAAGATCTCATAGGTTGCATGTAGTATTTTATCCTTAAGCTTTGAGTCTCTAGTCAAGTAGATCTGATCATGGAAATAAATGACTCCATCAACCACTCTATACCTCCCATCTATCACTTTCCCATCAAGAACCTTACATGTGAAGAGGTTCTTGGAATATTCCACCAATAGTTAGGACTCCCAATATGGATCTAGGCTTCCCAACAATGACAACGTTGTAGAAATCTGAAATGAATCTCCTGTCACATCATGACTCTCCTCTTTGACATGCTCATTGCCAAAGCCACATGTTGGAGGATTGTTACCCCACTTTTGCTACCTCCTTTGCAGCTAATCTTGCCTAGGACAAGATTGAAGTACATGGAGATCAACCTCCTCTTGGAAAGCATTTCCCATATGAAACTTCTGTTGTTTTTCCAATACATGCAAGAGTGTTAATAACCTCTTGTCATATTTAGAAATCTTCCTCATGTGTGGAAGTATCATTGGTTTCCCCACGATTATGGAGTAGCCCTTTGACACCATGCTCATTTTTGGACCATAAAAAGGTATCTTTTAAACACCTAATTAGCCTACATTAATCATCAATCCGGGAGCGTCTTTTTATCTCAAGAATGTACTCTGTCTGAGGCTACAATTATCTAAGAGCAATGCTTGTGAGGATGTAGCACAGAAATACAAAAGTAATAGATGCTTGGAAAGGAAACCTAATTACGATGACAGGAATGTAAAAGCTAAACTACATCAATCTTGCTGAACATCGATCAGGGATGCAGTAGCAGTAACTCTTTCCCCTAGAAATCCATGTAATATGACCAAATCTGGGGACTTGGAGCGAATATCTCTATCCTCTACAGTTTGGAGATCTTAAAGCAAGTGAAACAACCGAAAGGAAATGAAATCCAGAAAAGGAACAGCAGCATAAAATGAACAACAATTGCAAATGTAATTCAAATAAGTAAGTCGTCACACTCAAGCCTGTCGACAGTTAATCGTAATCCAATCACAAACCATAGATAGATGGAACAACGACTTATTGTAATTACGGAACAGCAAAGACAAAAGATAATAACAAGATAATTGATCGTTAAATGTAATTGCGGTAAAGAATGAAACAGCAATGGTTCAGCACTTGCTTTAACAATCAATGAAATAACTATGTAAATGAAATAAATACAAAACACACTTCACGCATCAACAAATAAATATTAATAATACAACAGCATAGTAATCCACCAGAGTCGGGCCCTTAGCGCCAGTGAAATACCGCTGGGCTTAACTCAGAATTCTAAAGAGCAGATGAAACCTGTGTTTTTATATTAATCCAAAAGACATTACAGACCGCGTTCTCTTACGACAGAGAGTCGATAAACATTTGATTGCAAAGGAAATATGAAAGTCTTTTAATGAAAACGTCTTTTACACAATAACCATTCCGTCCCGGTCACTAAAGATCATTGCGTTTATATTTGATTCTTAGACGGACAAATCAAAAAATATGATAAATTTGCACAACGATCCCTTAGGATCTTTCGATCCTGAGGGATTCACACCTTCCTTGTTTTATCATTGTTCTGTTGACTCTGTTTAAGGCCGAGTTGTCCCCTGCCCCTTTCAGGCGATTCGTTCAGATCTTCTTGGCTTTAGCTGGATATGGTTCTTCATGAATGGAGTAGGAGTCAGATTGTCTTCAGCCACGCCTTTGATACAGCTGCTCACCTCTTCGTATTCCTATTTTTCCAATAAAAACAACCTTTAGTCATATTTTAGGCTAAACATAAATCTTTCCAATTTAATTTCAATTCTTATGGTAAATTACCTTTCCAAGGCAAACATAAGTATATCTATGGTAAGAGAATGAAAAAATACATAAGAATTTCATACCTCTTTCACTGCCCAACATACCCCCCAACTTAACCTTTTTCATGCCCTCATGAAAACTATAGTTCACATGGAGAGTAGTCAAAGAGTAAGCTGGAGAAGGTTTATCATTGAAAGGCCTAAAACCATGGTGTGCAGCTAACTCTTCAAGAATATGTTCTGTCTTCCCCTTGGGAAGCTCATAAATAGCTTTGTAATCCAAGGCAGGATACCAAATAATGGGGCTGCGGAACCTACATCCTAACCAGAATGGTCCTTCTTTTAAAACAAGATGGCTATAGGCAATGAAACGGTCTGCAGCTAGCCCAAAATTCCTATAATTAAATGGCTCCGTATTTTGTATGTTATGATTCGAGGTTCTCAACCAGACCTTGGCTGCTACATAAGCTTGGTCCCTAATAGATGAAAAATATTCTGTTCCTTTCAGAATGATTGACTTATGAATAGGCCCCAGAGTTTGGGTAACGCCTTTCCTTATCATTAGACTTTTCTGTCTAGCCTATAATTGACGTGGGTCCTGAGGTTAATTTCTGACCCATAGATCCAATTCATTTTCCTACCTTTGAAAGGAATTGTAGGCTTTAAGCCATTTTAATTGATTTACGGCAAAAGAAATGAATGCCTGAAACTGTACATCTCGAATGAAAGGGGTAGGGTTTGATTCGTAGTCATTTCCAAGTATTAGATTATGCAGATAAAACTCACATAACAGGCGCTGTACTTTGTCCCCATAAAGCTTGCAGCATGATATCAAGTCATTTATAGCTCTTAGCTCTATTGATTTGCCAGCCCTAACTACCTTGATTTTTAATTGCAGTTATCTTTCTAACAGAAATAAAGCATACTTTTTGGCAGGGCACCTACAGGCTAAGACATCAGTATATAAGGAGCAGAGAGTGTCGATCTGATTTCGTGCTAATTTTAATTGGTTTCTTACCTTATCATCTTTTATCTCTACCTCTCGACGTTTTTCATGAACTTCAGCTTCTGCCTCATGAATAATTTTCATCTGTTGCTGCATTTCTTGATATTTCTTTCTTGGGACAGTATCTTCTTCCAATTTCTGTCTTTCGATTCGGGCCTGTGTCAATTCTTCTTGCAGTCTAACTAATGCTGGATCACTGAAGGTGTGCTGACTGCTAGATTGGGTATTTTCATTTAGAGCAGGTTCCTCTGGAACATCCAGTGTTGGAATAGCCGTTTGCTGCTCCACATCCTCATAGTTAGGTTCAGGCATGGTTTCTTCTTCTACTTGAGGGTTCCTATTAGTGGTTACCCTTCTCCTTTTTGATCTTCTATTAACATCAATGTTTCTTCTTTTAGGGGCTTTCTTAGGTGTCTTTTTCATTCTTAGTACCCTAATTGTTTGCCTGAGTTGTTCTATCAGTTTATGAAGTTTCATCCTTTCCCTGTGAAGCTTCTCAACCTCAGTTGTTTTATTCTTCTTTCTCAAAGGAAAAACAGCTTGTTCATCTGAACCCGTCTGCTCGATAGGGTTTTGAGCTGTGCCTTTAGCGAAATCTTCTCCTGGCTCTTCTTCTTGGGGTTCTTCTTCCATGCTCTCATGCTCTTGGATAGATTCCTCAGGAATCATCTTCTCAACTGAATTTGCAATGTCCTGGGGGTTCCCAATTGAGGTATTGATTCAATATTTTCCTCCTCCTGTTCATACCTCTCGGAAGAAGCAACCCTAGCTTCGCTAGGGTTTGCTATTTCATTAATCTTTTCTTCAGTTATTTCTCTATCGACAGCAGAAATTTCTAGTAATTGATTTATATCGATATTAAGGTTCAAAGTCATCCCCATAAGGGGTGAAATCATCCATATATACTTCGAGGCCTTCATTTATATGGTCTGCAAAGATGCTGAGAATTTCTCTTTGTAAAGTAGCAGGGGCATTGCATAGGACAAAAGGTAAGACTCGGTAGGAAAATGTACCCCATGGGCAGGTAAAAGTAGTTTTATCCTGGTCTTCAGGGGCAATTTGTATTTGGTTATATCCACTGAAGCCATCCAGGAATGAAAAGAATTTCTTCCCTGCCAATGTGTCTAATACCTGGTCAATGAAAGGAAGGGGAAAGTGGTATTTTTGTGTTGCCTTGTTAAGTTCATGGTAATCTACACATATTGTCCACTTCCCATTCTTTTTAGGTACCACCACTAATGGGGAGACCCACTTACTATCAGATATTGGATAGATAAAATTGACATCTAATATTTTTTGTAATTCGTCTTTCACAATGTCTTTAAGGTGAGGATTTAGTCTCCTTTGAGGTTGACGAATGGGTCTTGCATCTTTCTCAATATAAATGTGGTGAGTACATAATTGAGGGTCAATTCCTTTCATGTCGGGGTAATCCCATGCAAAGGCTACTTTGTGTTTTCGTAACAAGTGGTGCAATTTCTTTTCTTGTTTAGCAGTGAGATCGTTATTAATGTTCAAGGTTTTACCTGGCTCAATTTCTACAACTTTGATATTATTTACAGCGGTAGTAGGTATTTCTTGATCATGAATATATTTGAAAGGATCTTCTTCTTCTTTATTTTCGAATGCTGCTTCAATCATGTGACATTTCAAATGAGGTTCAGTTTGTGATTTATTGATAAAATTACTAATGAGATCATCCTCTATTTGATCTTTAAAATTCAGAGCTTCTTCTATAGTTAGAGGTGACATCATATTTTCCTCAAAATATGATGTAGGTGGTTGTCTTGTTTTAATTATTGATAGACTTGGTTGGGTTGGGGGATATAAAGCTAAGTTTTTGACATAGTTTCCCCTTGTAATGTTCATATTTCCTTGTCGGCATCCAATATAAGCATCAACAGTTTCCAACCAAGGTCTACCTAAAATTAATGGATGTCCATCTAATCGGTTCTTGGGATTGATAACCAGGAAGTCAGCAGGGTATTCCCAGGAATCTACAGATACCATGACATCTTATAAGGTGCCTTCTGGTTTCACTACTGATCGGTCAGCCAATTCCAACAAGGTTGTTGTTGGTTCAAGTGATGTAATGCCAAGTTTCTGACAGGTAGTGGTTATTAAAATGTTGATTGCTTCCGCTAAGTCAACTAAGGCATTTGGAAATGATTGGCCATTGATCTGAACTGTCACTATAGGGTTTCCTGGATCTTCATATTTGATAGGTGTTTCCATTCCTGATAATAAATCAGATAAGGTACCAACTATTTGGACAATAGGATTGGTTGTTGTTCTCCTCTTTGGCTTCTTTATGCATAATTCCTTAATGGTTTTTTCATATATAGGAATATCTTGAATAGCTTGGAGGAGAGGGATTTTTATACATAATTTTTTTAATTCTCCCAGAAGATCGAAATTTGGCTGTTCTAATGGACGAGGAATAATTAATCATTCTGGGAATGGTGGAGAGGAAGTTGTTATTTATTGTTGTTGATTTTGTTGTTGCACTTCCTTCTCAGTTTGTTCTGTTTGTTCTTCAGGTAACTGATTTTCAATATGATCATTATTATTTCTCTATGTTTCCACTATATGCCCAGACCTTAATTGAAGATCATTGCACTCCCTGAGTTCAGTTTCTGTTTCTGGAGGTTCCATTATTTGTATAGTCTGAAATGGTCTATTGTTTGGGTTTGGGTTGGGCTGGGCTGGGAGCTGCGGTCTTAGGTTGGTCTGGGGGTTTGGTTAGGGAGCTGGTAGTGTAGGTTGGGAGAGAGGAATTGATCCGGTTGGCTGATTTGGAGGTTTCTTCCAGTTTGACTACCAAGCCTAGTTTTGAGAAGTAGAAGGGGACCATTGTGTAGGCCAAAAAGGTGGATAAAAAGGAAAGCTAGGCCAGTTATTTTGATTCATTTGACTAGGCCAGGGTGTGGGAGGAAATGGCTGGTGTGACCAATTAGGGAAGGGTGATTGATTCTGCCACATTCCACTATACTGTTGGGCATTATATTGAGGAGGCTGAAAAGAAAATGGATCATTTTTCATACCTGATGGTCGTGGCTACCACTGTCGGTGCTGGTTGAGCAAACATACCACTTCTGATTCTTCCTCTGCCTCCTTATATACTGATTTTAGGCCAGGAAGCGATGGGAATCCTTCTGTAGGGTGGTCTTTCATGCAAATGGCGCAGATTTTAACCATATCCAACGGGAATTCTTTGTGGTTGTGTTTCTTTCTGCATCTGGGGAAAAATATTGCCAAGTTTTGTTCTGCTTCTTCCTGCTTCTGCTTGGCTTGCATGATGTCAAACTGTGTTGTTAGAGTCCCAAGTATGTCTGTCTTAAAGTCTTCTAACATATTTCCAATCTCTGCACGCGTCATGCCTTTGCTAGAGGTCTTATTTTCCCTTGTAATTATGTCACGTTCTGCTGATTTCAACCTTGTATTGCCTCTTGAGCACCTGATACACAAATCAATGATGTCAGAATAGCTTTCCTGATATATATCACCTTTTCCCATAAGATTTAATGTTTCAACCCATTGATCTTTCATTCCCCTAATTAATCCAGTTTTCAAAACGTTATCAGGTAAGGGTGCAGATGCATAAGGGGATCTTTGCAAATTATATTGAAACCATTCCACATACTCTTCCAAGGTCTCACTTGGTTTCGCTGTCATATGGAATATTTCATCTTTTAATTCCCGAGACCTGCAATAATCTTGATATTTCTTTAAAAATGCATCCTTCATATGATCCCAATCAGTTATGACACCCCCACCTAATCCCATAAACCATCGTAAGGCTGCTCCTTTTAGCATAGAAGGGAACAATTTTAGTTTTTGGGCGTCAGTGGTGTAATCATATCCTCTACACAGCACGTCAAATTCAAACAAAAATGCATCTGGGTCTTCTCATGTCAAACCATGAAATGTAGGAATATGTTGAAGAGGAATAGCTTTCATGTGTGCGTTGACTGTAGTATCTACTATAGGATATTGCAGCGTAGAGGTTTGCTGCTGGTTCTGATTTTTGTTCTGGGCCATTTGATCAAAGATATGCCAATATCCCTCTGGGATTTCCAGGGAATTCCTAGGTTGACGAACAGGGGTAGAGATAGCCTTAACGACACTTCCTCTGTTTGGGATAAGTATTCCCTGTTGTCCTACTATTTGAGTAGATTCAGGACCTTGGTTTTGAATAAGTTGAACAACACTTCCCCTGTTGGGACTATCTATTTTTTGGGTAATTCTAATAGGTGATTTTGAATTTGTAGTCTCTCCTGTTTCCCCTTCTCCCTCTTGGAGATTGCTAGAGTTCCCTTCTTGAAGGAGACTTATGCAAGGATTCTCAATTTCTTGGGAATCTTGCTCAATTCCTTCTGTTTGACTGTGTATCTCAGCAAATGCTTCAGATCGTGACTTTGTAGCCTGAAGGGAACTAGTAGGCTGTCTAGTTCTTTCGAATCCTACCGATGGTTGAGATTCAGTCTTTTAAGGATTTTGTCAATAAAGGTCGTGTGCCCAAGGGTCACTGGTCCCTTAGGTTTTTCAATTTTAGGAGGAATTTTGTTTCGCTTAATTGGTTTATTCATTCAAAGAAACAATCCTTCATTCCTACCCAAAAGAAAAGCTTACTTACCTCTACTGTGCAGCGAGTTGCGAGCAAGTATGTTTCTTGCCCAGTGCGTAGGTTCTTACCTTCCATCTTTAATACCCAATTCTCTGCAAGAAGAAGGAAATCAGCTGTGCATTACTCCTGTAAAATGGCGTACACTCTCCCCGGCAACGGCGCCAAAATGTTGGACCATAAAAAGGTATCTTTTAAACACCTAATTAGCCTACATTAATCAACAATCCGGGAGTGTCTTTTTATCTCAAGAGTGTACTCTGTCTGAGGCTACAATTATCTAAGAGCAATGCTTGTGAGGATGTAGCATAGAAATACAAAAGTAATAGATTCTTGGAAAGAAAACCTAATTACGATGACAGGAATGTGAAGCTAAACTACAGCAATCTTGTTGAACATCGATCAGGGATGCAGCAGCAGTAACTCTTTCCCCTAGAAATCAATGTAAGATGACCAAATCTGGGGACTTGGAGCGAATATCTCTATCCTCTACAATTTGGAGATCTTAAAGAAAGCGAAATAACCGAAATGAAATGAAATCCAGAAAAGGAACAACAGCATAAAATGAACAGCAATTGCAAATGTAATACAAATAAGTAAGTCGTCACACTCAATCCTGTCGACAGTTAATCGTAATCCAATCACAAACCATATATAGATGGAACAACGACTTACTGTAATTACGGAACAGCAAAGCTAAAAGATAATAACAAGATAATTGATTGTTAAATGTAATTGCGGTAAAGAATGAAACAACAATCGTTCAACACTTTCTTTAACAATCAATGAAATAACTCTGTAAATGAAATAAATACGAAACACACTTCACGCATCAACAAATAAAGATTAATAATACAACAGCATAGTAATCCACTAGATTCGGGCCCTTAGTGCCAGTGAAATACCGGTGGGCTTAACTCAGAATTCTAAAGAGCAGATGAAACACGTGTTTTTATATTAATCCAAAAGACATTACAGACCACGTTCTCTTACGACAAAGAGTCGATAAACATTTGATTGCAAAGGAAATATGAAAGTCTTTTAATGAAAACGTCTTTTACACAATAACCATTCCGTCTTGGTCACTAAAGATCATTTCCTTTATATTTGATCCTTAGACAGAAAAATCAAGAAATATGATAAATTTTCACAGCGATCCCTCAGGATCTTCTGATCCTGAGGGATTCGCTCCTTCCTTGTTTATCATTGTTCTGTTGACTCTGTTTAAGTCCGAGCTATCCCCTGCCCCTTTCAGGCGATTCGTTCAGATCTTCTTGGCTTTAGCTGGATATGGTTCTTCACGAATCGAGTAGGAGTCATATTTTCTTCAGCCATGCCTTTGATACAGCTGCTCACCTCTTCGTATTCCTGTTTTTCCAATAAAAACAACCTTTAGTCATATTTTAGGCTAAACATAAATCTTTCCAATTTAATTGCAATTCTTATGGTAAATTACCTTTCCAAGGCAAACAGAAGTATATCTATGGTAAAAGAATGAAAAAATACATAAGAATTTCATACCTCTTTCACTGCCCAACACTCATGTTATCATAGATTTCTGAATCATCATCTTTCCATGCAAATAGCTGAGTGGGGGATAGCAATGTCCATTTCAGAAAATTTCTTGCCTCTCCTTTGAACCCATAAAAGGTTCTATGCTCTGTGCTATATCCTCCCAAGGCTTCTCCCCTACCCGAATATATCAATGCTGCACCATGTTGAGAGAACTCTTTATTCATCTTCCAATCAGGGGGTCTCCCGGGTGGAATGCCTCCATGTAAAGATACATCAAGATCACAAGTAGACTGTATAGGTGAGTGGAATGATTTGCCCCTCCCTTTACTGCATCAATAATCCTCCTTATTCTGTCTATAAACCCCTTGAAATAAACAAGGGTGCATGCTCCCCATCATTCGGTGTTGATCCAACCTTTCTTCTCCTCCTTTGATCAAGATGTTACTGCCCATCACTACTGTCACATGATGCTCCTTGGAAAACTTTTGCAAAGATGAAAAATCTCCTCCTCTTGAAGCAATAGCTTCATGCCCATCCCTATGTGGTGATGGTTCTTCTCCTAAAGTGACAATGATGTTACTTCCTTTCTGCTCTCCCTCCTCATAAATAGTTGAGAATACCTCATCAACAATGAGCGACCCTATATCTTGGTCTTCCCTTCAAGGATGAATATTCATGTCTTCCATTTGAGAATGAAGCTCTTCCTTCAATGGGGATCTTGCCGTTGGAAAGTTATCATACAGGTTTTTATCCCCCTCAATAGAAATTTGAAGTGGAGTTGGTGCATTGGATCTTTCCAACTAATGCAAAGGTTTTGGATGATTATGTTTTGCCAGCTTAATCAAAGATGTGTCAGATTGTTTTACATCAAATCTCTTCACCAATATCTTAGTGACTCTTGCATAAGAAACTATATTTACATGATTGAATGAATATGATTCATAAATCCACCAAGTATGAGCCTTACCTTCAAGATGAAGCGCTGCAATCTTAATGGCTTCCTTTTCTGAAACTTGATGTAGATGAAAATATGAGTCTAGCTAATCTATCCAATCCTTAGTTGTGATTTTGGTTGACCCATCAAAATTTGGTAGAAAGAATCCACCTTTCCTAGATTCATAATCCTGAAGATAGTCACTCAAAGTCTCCTCCTTTGGTGCATCTTCTACCTCCATCTCTCTTGCAATAAAAATGGGCCTAATAATACGCTGTGGATCAGATTGGGTGGCTGAATTCTCACACCTATCTTGTGAAAATATAGAGTTTGCTTCATATTCAAACCCCTTGGGAGATTCTCTACACATCTCCCTTCAACTCATCTTCTTGATATCTTCATGAATGCTTTGCATAGTTGTAAAAAGAAGCTTTGACAACCCCTCTTCCTCCCTTCCTCAAAATAATGGAGCCTTTCCTTTGCTCCTTCTATACATATCCTCTTCTTGTGAGAATCTGCTCCTTATGGTGACATATTGGCTGAATGCACAGGCTGAGCCAAGATTATGCTCTGATAGCACTGTAATATTCCCAAATGGGAAAAGTAGAAATATAGCTCATAAAATGAAAATAGCAGCAAATATTTAACACATGAGACCATAACACCAATATGGAGCCATAAAATTATGTATTAGAGTGGCAAATCAATACAAAATAGTGAGGCATAAATCATATACAATGAGGAAACAAGCCTCCCATAAGAAATCACTCCCAAATATGAGCTGTTGTTACAATACAAAATGTCGGAAAGAAACTACAGCGTAGTCATATTAATTATAACTACAGCTGGAGATGATACAATGACATAAAAGTACTGATCTAGGCCCCAATAGATTCTATACATACATATCTGGGAACTAGATTAGCTTACCAAGACAACCCAAGTGGATTTCGAGAAAGTGCACACAATGTGCCAATGTAAGCTGCAACCCTAGGGCTGAAGGTAAGATGCAAAAATGGAAAATGAGAAGATATAGTTCAAGCTGATGTAGAAACTACAAATATTCTGCAATTGATCCTCCCGATGAAATAATGGCTCCTCCACTGAAGAAATCACCTCCCAAAATAGCCACTGCAACCACCCCTGCAACTCCTCCCTAAAATAATGTACATCTGGGTTGAAACTGTGTTGTAGGGGGTGAATACTCCTTATCCTACTGCTAAATGTGCCAATAAATCCCAATGGGCTTCTTTACAAGTCTTTCAATGGATGGAAAGCTTCCTCCAATGCAAAACTAGCTCTGAAGTCACCCAATATAATTCTCCATTACTGCACCCTGCAACACAACACAATATTCTACAGAAACTACATTGATGAAGAAATTTGTAGCTTGGCCTTGAGCCTCAATGTGGAAACGTAGTACAATTCTCCTCCAAGAGGCCTCTCAAAGAAAGGGATGGGATTCCCACTCGGGAACACTCGGTGCTAAAAAATACAACAATCTCAACTAAATAGTTGAAGAACGCAAGAAGTCTAAATAGACCACATGTGAAATAATAATCCAAAAAAATGTCCCATATGGCTGCCATCCTCTTCCTTATATAAGTTATGAGCTTCCTTACTCTTGGCCCCACTCAATTAGGTCATTTCCTCCATGCCTAGAAGGTCTCCTTTCACACTTGAAGTGTTTTTATTGCTGCTTAGGATATTTATGGGCCTCCCTACCCATTTATTCACCTACCTAGTGACAAAAAAATCTATAATATTCCATTTATCTTAAAGCTAAATTTTAGGAACATTACACAAGTTCTCCAAGAAAGATAACTATCCTTTTCCAAAGACAGTGCATATTCTTCAAAAGGTAACTGCTTCAGACAAAATTTCCATGTTAGATGGTTTCTCCAAGTACAATCAAGTTTTTTTTTGGACGGATGACCAAGAGAAGACAACATTCAATACTCCTTGGGGAACATTCATGTATGAAAAGATGCCATTTGGGCTTATGAATGTCATAGCTACTTTTCAGCGTGCTATGGACTTTGCATTCGTTTGAGACAATGAAAAAAATTTGGTCATATATTTAGATGATGTTACTATTTATTCAACTTCAGATAAAGAACACCTTCAACACTTGGGACAAGTATTTGTTAAATGCATTAAATATGGTATATCATTGAATCCAAAGAAGTCTCATTTTTCTCTCAAGGAAGGTAAGATGTTGGGTCACATAGTTTCTAAATATGGAGTGAAAATTGATCCTAAGGGAGTAATTGCAATTCAAAATTTAACACTTCCAAGATCCGAGAAAGAGGATCAATCTTTCCTTGGTAAGATCAATTTATTAAGAATGTTGATTCTAAATTTTGCTGAAGTGGTGAAGCATATTACTTGCATTTTGAACAAGGACAAAGAAGTTAAATGGACCATTGAAACTAGAAATCCATTTGAGCTGATAGAAAAAGCCATGATTGAAGCACCTCAACTAGTAAGGCCTGAATACTCATAGCCTTTATTGATGTTCTAATTTTCCTCAGAAGATACCATTTTTGTTGTTTTATTACAAAAATATTCATAAAAGAAGGAATCTCCCATAGCATTTTTTAGTAGAGCACTTAGAGATGCAGAATTGAAGTATGAAATGTTGGAAAAGCATGCCTATGCATTAGTGAAAGCTATGAAAGCTTTTAGAGTTTATATTATGCATGCTCAAGGTATTGCTTATGTAATTTCATATGTTTTTAAATAGATATTAGTTCGGCCTGATATTGATGGAAAAAGAAGCAAGTGGGTGACTAAAGTTCTTAATTTTGATTTAGAGATAAAGCCTACTAAAATAATCAAAGGTCAAGGATTAGCCAAAATACTAGCTGAAGAAAATTGGAAGGTTTTGAGATTGAATTTTATGGATGCAAACTTTGAAGGGCATATTTCTGAACCTATAGACAACATGGCAGTGGATGTGAATATTTCTGAATATAACTGGTATACAGACATCATCTATCTTTTGCAACGTTTTAAACCTCCTCCAAATTATGATAAAAGAAGAATAAAATCTTTGAAGCTGAAAACTATTAAATTCTGCATTAAAGATAATTGTTTATATTGGAAATATCATACAGGAGTTTTTTTAATATGCATTGACCCAAATGAGTCCAACAAAGTTATCTTTAATATGCATAGTAGTGTGTGTGGAGGACATCACTATTGGAGAACTATTGCATACAAAATATTGAGAGCTCGCTATTTCAAGCACATAGTTGTTTATGTACCTTTTCAACAATGGGGCTTAGATTTCATTGCAGAAATTCATCCACCTTCAAGTGGACAACATATTTGGATTCTTGTTGCAACTGATTACTTCACCAAATGGATTAAAGAAATACCTACTAGGAATGTTACTCATAAAGTTATCATTAATTTTATGGGGGGAATCATAACCAGATTTGGATGCCCATCAAGGTTAGTAGAAGATAATGTAGATTCTTTTAAAGCCACTCCATTGGTAAATCTATATGAATACTATGGAGTTCAACTCACTCACTCTAGAGCTTACTATCTATTGGGGGTTTTAATTGTCGAATTAAACCTCTCAATATTAATTGTCAATTCGGGAGTCATAAGCATGAGTTGTACTGCATTTTTGGATCAACTTAATGATTAGAGTATATAATTTTTCTTAATAATGATTGATAAGCACAGGATGACAAAAAAACTCTTCTATAAATTAAGTAAACTATCACTCATCTCACTCTTATATGGAATCCGAAAGAAATCTACTTAACTCAATCCTTATGTGCTACTTGACTCCAAAAACATAACATTCAAAAGGCTAAATTTATGCTCTTCTAATTCAGAACTAATTTAAGTCACTGCAGGAAAATTCAACCTACTTTAAGATTTTTTCTAATTATAGCCTTCTATGGAATGAAGAAAATAACCAATCATCTATTTAAATAATGATTACACTATAATTCAAATAAATATCACACAAGAAATCAAACTAACTATGTTGAAAATGACACACAATTATTTAAAGCATTAATATAAGACCTATGCTACAATTAATACACTGTTTCCAATAAATTTTGGGTGTGCCAAACAGAGCACAAGCTACAAGAGCCTCATGTCATTGGTGTATAAATGATGGAAGCACCTTTTGTTCAACACAAATATTTGTTTTCAGAAATGTATTTCGAATTGAAATTCATAAATGTAAATTGTGATCACGAAGGATATGTCAATAAAAATGCTCCATGGCTTGCAAAAACTTCAGAAATGATACATTTTTTATCATATTTATGAAAGAAGAGAAAAAACTTAAGTACAAAATGAAGCACTAGAAATGGAAATACTTATTCTATTTGTTCAGGAATAAAAACTAGATTTTAATGACTCAAATTAAATCACATTGATGATGCCTGAAATAATTCCCTATTCTATAGTACTCGAAATGGAAATTAATCTGAGATGCTGGAAATAAATATTTAAATTCAAATCACACATAGCTTGTAGATGCAACCATGCATTCAAGTAACGGAAAACATTAGCATTAAATCAAACTACCTCAATGCAAGAAAAAAACAATATTGTTTGATATCAAAGACACGCAAAATTGGATAGGATCATGATAAAATCAATCAATACACACACATGATCTATTAAAACTATCATTCACAAGCACTATATATATATATATATATATAAATTCACTCATCCAACCATACTTCGAATTGCAAATTAACCACTAAATATGAATTCATTCAAACTCTTGCTATGCGTTGTGATCTAATATGAGAGTGCAGTTCACAATGGATCATTGAACACTCCAATGATGATTAGATTGATTTGGATTTTTCAAAGAAAACAGAGCATGGCTCTACACACGATCTATGTTATCAATAGCAACATATAAATTCAGATCTAGTTTGTCAATTGATGAGTGCATTTCTTATAATAATAGAAACACCCGAAAATCAATTATATACCTCACACAATCACATGGAAAAAAATTAGTGAATTCACGCATTAAATAAATGAACAGATTGATTCTATGAATTGATCTCACAACTAGCTATTTTAACTAACAATGAAACTTGATCCTAGATGGTGGTGGGCCCTACCATACCTCGGCAAGATTAAAACTACTTACAGTAAAGGAAGGATTAAAACAATTAAATAATATACTGACAGTAAACCATAACTCGTACCGATATGAATCAAAGAATACCCACAATCTATTACTAGAATAGAGTCTTCGAAATACAGAGTAAATTTCTTGTAATTACATTCCACGACAGATAATCTCTAATTCCCCCCTCTAAAATCAATGTACAACAATTTATTTTATAGAAATGATGCTTCCCAAATTAATATTGATCGACTGTGTATAGAATTTAGGATTATGGTTAATACTATGTAGTTAAAATTGGAACAAAATATTTTTTTTCCTATTTGAGTTGGTGTGCTCCTGACTTCTGGAAAATTTTTGACCATCGCATAGCTGGCAAGCTCACTTCACAAGGTTCTCCATTTGTAGTCATTTTCCAATACAAAAAGATATACAATCACACAAAATATTTGCCCAAATATTCAAAACCCGTGACGAGAGTTGGTGTTTCTACAATAGGCCCTTCAATGCAACACCTCTCAGTGCTGCAATTGGGAATATCATTCAAATGCCAGAAGGTTTCCAATATGTCCATTGGAAAGTGGTCCAAATTTACCATGGAAAAAAAAAATACTGAAAAGTGTTGGACTTTGAATAACAACAGTACTAAAAACACTCCTATTTGATAGAGCACCTTCAGCATTATGTTGGACATTGGGTTCAACGCTCCCCGTGTGTTTCTCGACATGGACTAACTACCTCTCGTGGATCCTAACTCTGGCAATGAACGAAGGGTCCCACTGGATTTCAAGCGACTCACATATCTGACGTCCATCCCTCATCATATCCGACGGCTGATGTTCAATCGCTCAATCGCAATCACAATTTTCAATTGTTCATCTCTCTGCGTCTTTCGTTCTCTGCAGATGCGATGATTTACTGTGGGCCCCACTATGCATATACAATGCACTTTCATTAAATTCCTGTGGTTATAACTCTTAATTCGACTTCCCATTTCATTTATGCATTTCAAACCTTATTAAGTCTCGCATAAGAGGTCACACTATTGTATTCATATAAATTGTAGTTTCCCAACCTTACGCATTCACCATTTTCATTTACAAAGAAGTATTAACATTTCTCCGGCATAAAACACTTCAAACAACATTTAACAATTCATATTTGAACAGTATTCATATGCACTCATTAACATATAGTCGACCGCATCATCTTCCATACTTTGGTTAAACCATCGCACTAATGTATATAGCAGCAGTGGCTTTTGGGCCCACAACTTCATTCAACTCATATAAAACATAACACACACACACACACACACACACACACACACACACACACACACACACACAGATATATATATATATATATATATATATATATAGATATATATGCTTCCATATATATGTATTCCCCAATCAAATGTTACAAACATTAATAGACCGTGGACTTATATTAAATTCTATGTCACTGCATATATTTCACGCTTACCCTTGTGCTCCAACTTTAATTAACTCGCCTCGATTATAATATAATACAATGTATATGGATTACCTCCCATTAGTCCGTGCTCAATACAAACCTATAATCCACAACATAATCGGGGTCCCACAACTTATATATATATATATATATATATATATATCGACCATTCAACATTTATTTCAATGGTTAATAACCAACCATTAATGCAATAATTCACTGGGTCCCACAAAAATCATACTCACATATACAATTTTTTATATGCGCACCCTTTCTGATATTTCATATCCACGATAATATATTAACATATATTACCTCCTCCATCAGACATTATAAAAAAATCCTTTGGAATTACCCAAGTGATAACATATATAATCGTTTTCGGGCCCACAGCAACTTATGCCATACCTCTGTGCAATTTTAGTCACAATCCAACGGTGGATATGTTCTCGCGCTCCAACTCAACTTTGGACACCCATCCGACAGATGACGCGCAATATCGTGCAATTTGGATGCTCGTGGGTTAATCCTCCAAATTTACATGATATAAATGGTATTCAAATACCACTTATTGTCACGCATCAAGCGAAGACCAATATCGCGTTCAAAAAGGTAATTCCACTTACTACTCTTGTGATCACATGATACAACTGATTTTGGACTCAAACACTGCTTTCACTATTCATTGGCTCATGGTTCTGTTTCTTATAATTTCGTTTCAACATTTACTTGAGCTCCATTCTTCATTTGAATACATATTTTGTGCTTTAACCTTGTGTATTAAATGAAAGTTCTTTGTATACACAGTTTGTGCATTAACCCCACAGTTCTTTTTCTTTTCGGTTCTTCACCATTAACCAGTGTTCCAACACATCTTGGTGGATTCGATTTCGATCCGGTCTGTGCCATTACTGTCAAGAAATCTCTGCTCTATTTTCTGGCGTTACTCTACATGATAGTGCACAGGCGGTGCATGTCGGTGCAGGACCGTTTCTCTATTTCTCTGAATCCTCTGTTTCTCTGTATTCTCTGTAGCCTGGGCTACTTATTTTTGTTGTCTTTCTTCTTCAAATGGCCCTTTTTCATAGTTTCTCAACCCTCTACAGCTCTTCAGATCTCTCCAGCTCTATGCAGGTCTCTGCTGCCTCTCTACATATTTGCTACCTCTTTTTATATCTCTCTTCTTCTATTCTGCTCTCTTTTCCATCAATGAAAATACTTCCAACTATCTCCCCCTTTGGCATTGATGGCAATACACTTCCTCTGCTTGTCTTTCAGAATACCCTTTCTTATGATGCTTGCTTTTCCTCCCCCTTTGACATCAATGGCAAAGGGTTGCACATTTCCTAGTGATATTTCCAAATCTTGTCCATTATACTCTGATCTTGAGGACCTATTTCATGCACTGCTCACTTGCTCTAGCTGGAACAACACAAACTTAATGAACCGTGGTGGAATTTCGACCTAGTTTCGCATGGCATCATTGAGGGATTGATTACATTTGTAATACCACTTTCTCGTGACATAAGGGGAGCACCATCGAATCCAAATGATTTTTCTTCTTGAAAATCCACAACTCACATTCAAATGGGTAAAATGTGATGATTTTCTTTCATGGATTTAATCACCAGACTTGTTCATGAAAAAGTCTCTCATGTGCACGACCGAGAAAAATATGACTGTCATGGTACATAGCTAGGTGCTAGTTGAAAATATTTCCCTTAGCTTCCAGTTGTGAGGAAAAGTCCTTGGATATTGTCACCATAAGGGGAGAGTGATCAATGAGAAGCCAAACATGAAATATCAGTGCCTTTTCTTCTTTTAAATCAATTACCGGAGGAGAGATCGTGCAGTCTCCCAAGCCAAATTTTCCCGTAATAAGAGCCCATAATAGAAATTTTGTCTCTATTTTAGGAATGTAAAGAAAAACATCACCATCTACACCTTGTAATAAGACGTCCTCTATGATTAGAGGTTTTTCCCATCCAACTTACATTGACTTTATTGAAGCTTTACTTGGGATTAATTTGTTAATTAAGAACTTTGCTGCATGAAGCCCAGTAGACCATGATTGAAAAGAAGGTGCTCCAATAATGAATAGAGACATAATAATAAAAAAATGTTGCAGTAGTTGTTAGTAGGTGGAATAGAAATATTTTCATCCATTCTATGAGTATGCTAGTCTGGTTGCTAACCTTTGTTGTAATACACTTGGAAATGTGATTCAAGTTGTTACTATTGACTGAATTTTCACCAAAATAACTCCTGAATTCCCCTTGGACTAGTAATTTTAACTCTTGAAAAAAAAATATTGTAATTTTGTTCAACATAGAATGGCCAAGGAATCGATTGAATTTCAAGAAGGCTGGTTAATTATCTTTTATTGGTGCTGCTGATGCTAGAAATATCATCTTGAAATGAGGAAAAGGGTTCAAAACATGGATCTCAGTATTTTTCATAGAATCCAAGTTTCTTTTTATTTCATGGGGTGAATCCATACATGAATATGTTTCTACCCCCGTGCATGAATCTGTACTTAAATGCAGTTGTGCACTAGAATTATTCACCTGCAAGAAAGAAGGCATTTGTTAATGAAACAATTACATAGAAAACCCATCAAATTAACTAATAACAATAATTTATAAATTAATAGCTATTGTCTCTAAATGCCTCTAATCATCAACTTAAAATGATAAAAACACCAGGTATAAGCATATAATTATGTGATAAATATCATGAAAATTTGGGCAAAAATGCAGCTCAACACCCCCCCACATTGAACTTCTTGCACGTCCTCGTGCAAGACAATCCTTTAAACTATAAAACCATGGAAGAAGGAAGGAAATTTTTACAGACTAAGCTATTCTTCCGATAATTCTGTCATTAAAGATTTCAGAAAACAAGGATGAAGATGTCTGATATTGTAATTCCTTCATTAGCCTCCAAAATAACAATTACAATGCCGGCCAAAACCATGCGAAAGTATCAATTGTAGGAATGATAAAATGATATCGGGCACCCAAAGTAGACATTATAGAGAAAAAAGTGTTGCACATACATTTTACCTTGTCCGAAATGAATTCCATGTTTTTTTTATGCCCAAAGTCTTATGATAAAAATCAAATTTTGTTGAAAAGGTACAATTTCACAAATACTACCACAAGTTTCATGCACCTACTATAGCAACCTTGTACCTAGGTTATGTAGCACATATTTATAGGCAACCACCATCAATACACATTGTTTCCAATAAAAAAATTGTGAAGAAACGTCATTAAGTAATTCATCACTTTGATACAAATCAGCAACCTCTTTATTGAACACTCTAAATTTCGTTGTTATTCGAAGTCAAAACTAGATTTCCTCTTAATCTAGTAAAAATAATAACCTTCACTAAGGGTACCACATCATTAAAGATTCTTGATTTTTGAAAATAGAAGTCAAAGCACCATGTTCAAATAATCTTAAAACCATTGTCCAAGAAAAATGATGAGTTTTAGGGAAAGATAAGGACAACCAAGAAAATCATAGTATGTGATTAACTTTAGTACTATAGACATGGCCCGGCTACCCACAGGTGTCCATAACATCGACAGGGATGTATTTTGACCCATCAAAATGTCCGTGTCTGACTTACTTGGCATGGATTTGGATTTAGCTTATTTGAATTTTAGATTAAGGCCACTGACCTGGCTTGGTAACTAGCTGATGGTAGTTCCACTCACAAGAACTAAAATGGATGAACATGCCAGCTTGTGATGAGACCTCCTATCTTCCAGCTTTTAGGCTGAAAGACATTACTCTGGCTTCGTGACTAGGAGCAGTAATTTCATGCATGCGATGATCGTGGTAGTTCAGCTCATCACAAGACCTCCTATCAGCCCCTAAATATTTTCTAAACTTCTATTTTGATTAACCTAAAAGGTTACTTAATAAGTGGGGAGAGAGATATACTCCTTAAGAGTACAATATGGTGTGAAATTTGTTTAATGCCTAATCATTACTAGGTAGTTCCTCTACCCTAGAAAATTCTTAAAAATATCCTAGATAATGATTGAAAGATTCTTTGAGTCAATAATTCTAGTGCTCTCCTGAATAGCTCATTATGATCTTTACAAGAGTGGTCAACCATAGGGGTTTTTCCAATAGCACCTTCTAACGGAAACTGAAAATATATATATCTTAGATGAAAAATTATTAGAGTGATTAATCATGGTTACTTTTGCAACATCATGAGGTATTAGAGTGAATTGTACTCAACAAGATGTGTCACAGATGCGTGTGTTAGTAACCAATGTGGATCAAAAGCAGTTCAGACAGAAAACTTAGAAAATAAAAATCCTAATAGCATTATAAAAACTTTATTCATTTATTCTCCTACCATATTTTACCCTAAGAGGTGAAAGAATCCCTTTTAAGTATAGGAGTACTTACAATGAATCCATGTGCGTAAGAAAATGCTGATTATACTCACACTTAGTTTCAAAGAATAGACTTCAAGACGTACCAAAGCATGAGAAACAAATTGCTTCAATTGATATGGTACCAAGGGTTTCCGAATGATGAGAAAATAAAATGGCTTGATGACTACTTGAAACTAGGATTCAATGGAATCCACATATTTAGGATTCTCCAGCTGATGTAGATCTTCCATAGTTTGATAGTCACTCTCCTAGAGGCACAAGGAATCTGGTGAAAGACAAAAGATAAATCCCTCAAGTTTGGGCTCCAATATTTGATTTCCAAATTGACAAGAGTGGTTGAGAGATATTCTAGGGTTTTTAGTTTCAACAAAATTTTCAAAACAAGTTCCAATGAAATATTGCTCCTTTGGTGGTCTTTGAATTAGCTCTTCCTGGGGTTAATGCTTTGTAGCAAAAGGAGATGTTTCCAAACTCACCCCTTCCCCGAACCTTGAAGATATATCATTTTTTCCAGTGGGAGAATCAACCAGAAGAACAAGTGTTTTAAATTGTTGTGCAAAATCCTTGTTTGGATTAGGGTCTAAGCTATGGTTTGGGCTAGGGTTTGAAATAGGGTTTGGGTTAAGGCTTGGACTAGGATTTGGATTTGGATTAGAGTTAGGTCTAAAGTTTAATTTAAGGTTAGGATTTGAATGAGGGCTAGGTTTATGGTTTGTATTAGGGGTAGGGAATGGGTTAGGATAAGGACTAGGGTATGGATTAAGACTAGGGTATGGATTAGGGTTAGGGTTAAAGAAATAATGCATAGGTAACTGAGACCAAGAGGGATGATAACTTGATGGCATATGTGATTTTTGTTGATTTTTCATGAAATACTGCCTTGGGGAAAACCATTCTTGAGGCCATGGGGATATATGAATAGAAGAAGAGGTCCATGGAGAGGGAAATTGTGGCCATGAAGTAGGATACTCAATTGGAGGAGGATTAAAATCTTCCCATGTAGCTGCAGGATTATAAATCTGTTGAGGAACCTACTCGGGAGAATAAAAAATATTACAAATATTGAATGTTGATTTGTTTTGAGTTATACCTAGTGGTTGATTCAATTCCTTACATGATTCCCTGAGTACCTTTCGTAATAGTGGCAGTGATGGGAAATGTTCAGTTGCATAACCATCCTTGCAAATTTTGCAAACTTTCAGATTTCTAAGTGGAAAATTTCCAAGGAAATGCTTATTTTTATAGTTGGCACAAAAGATAAGCAGTGGTTCTTCATCCTTCTCTGGTTCCTGTAAATCATCCAATTTCGATATAAAATATTTAATAATATTAAATTTATATTCAAGCAAAGTGTTAAATTATACACTTGTTAATTCCTCATTGGATGAGTCATATGTCTCTGTAGTAGCATAAAAAATCCTCCTTGAATGATTCCTCAAAATACGATTTTCTTGTTCTTAGCAAGCCAACTGGTATATTCTATCAGCACATGGATTAGTACCCAACGGTTCTTACAACACCCCAGAAAAGATATATCGTTAAAGATTGGATTGTAAAGGTAAAGGAATTTAAAATCTATTGGTTGAAATAAAGCTCACCACACTTGCATAAAAAAAAAATGCATAAAAGGAAGGGAAAGTCGTATTGGGGAAAATGTTGAATCAAATAATATTTAATCTACTGAAAGCAAAACAATACAAAAATTAAATGTCTCAAAACATATTTCGGACTCTTCTAAGGCCTACTTCTACTTCTATGCATAAAGAAAAGGAGAATAAAGTTCAAATATCTGCAACAACGATAAGAATTTAGAGCAACGCCACAAAAGTGGTTGCATCGCTCTTCATTCACGTCATACCGTACACTCTCCGCCCTCCGACTTCCTACAATACCCTTGAAACTCTGTAAGAGAATTTTACCTGAGAGAAAATACAACTCCCCGACAACGACACTAAAATGTTGGGGGTTTTTAATTGTCAAATTAAACCTATGAATATTAATTGTCTATCTAGGAATCGTAAGGACAAGTTGTAATACATTTTTGGCTCAACTTAATGATCAGAGTATATAAGTTTACTTAATAATTATTTTTAATTACATGATGATAAAAACACTCTTCTATCAATTAAGTAAACTATCACTCATCCTACTCTTATAAGAAATCCGAAATAAATCTACTTAAATCAATCCTTATGTGCTACTTCGCTCAAACAACTTAACATTCAAAAGGCAGAATTGATACTCTTCTAATTCAAAACTAATTTAAGTCACTGCAGACAACTTAAACCTATTTTAATAATTATTCTAATTATAACCTTCTATGTAATGAAGAAAATAACCAGCTATCTATTTAAATGATGATTACATTATAATTCAAATAAATCTCGCACAAGAAATCAAACTAACTATGTTGAAAATGTCATAGAATTATTTAAATCATTAATATATGACCTATGATACAATTAATACTTTATTTCCAATCAATTTTGGGTGTGCCAAACAGAGCACAAGCTATAGGAGCCTCGTGTCACTGGTGTATAAATGATGGAAGCACCTTCAGTTCAACACAAATATTTGTTTTCAGAAATGTATTTTGAATTGAAATTCATGAATCTAAAGTATGACCATGAAGGATATTCTATAAAAATGATCCACAACTTGCACCAACTTCATAAATGATAAATTTTTTATCATATTTATGAAAGCAGAGAAACAACTTAAGTAGGAAATGAAGCACTAGAAATGGAAATCAAAGTTATTCTATTTGTTCAGGACTAAAAAATAGATTTTAATGACTCAAATTGAATCACACTGACGATGCTTGAAATCAGTCCCTATTCTATAGTACTCGAAATGGAAATCAATATGAGATGCTGGATATGAATATTTAAATTGAAATCACACGTAGACTGTAAATGGAAACACAAATTCAATTAACGAAAAATTCTGGAATTAAATCAAACTACCTCAATGCAAGAAAAAAACCATATTTTTTGATATCAAACACATACAACTTTGGATATGATCATGGTAAAATCAATCAATACATACACATGATCTATTAACACTATCATTCACAAGCACTACACACACACACACACACACACACACATATATATATATATATATATATATATATATAGATATAAACCGAAAAACTCACTCATCCAACCATACTTCAAATTGCAAATTAACCAC
The DNA here is from genome assembly GCA_034641835.2 of Pinus albicaulis. Taxonomy (NCBI): domain Eukaryota; kingdom Viridiplantae; phylum Streptophyta; class Pinopsida; order Pinales; family Pinaceae; genus Pinus; species Pinus albicaulis. Next base: position 397,255,307 of record CM076570.1, read on the forward strand.
TGAATACGAATTCATTCAAACTCTTGTTATGTGTTATGATATAGTCTTAGAGTGTGATTGACAATAGATCGTTGGACACTTCAGTTATTATTATATGGATTTGGATTTTTCAAATAAAATAGAGCATGGCTCTGCACATGATCTATGTGATCAATATCAATATATAAATTCAGATCTAGTTTTTAAATTGATGACTGAAGTTCTTATAATGATAGAAACACTCATAAATAAATTATATGCCTCACGCAATGACATGCAAGAAACTCAGTGAATTCATGCATTAGATAAAATAACAGATTGATCCAATGAATTTATCATACAACTATATATTTTACCTAATAATGAAGCTTGATCCCAGATGTGGTGGGCCCTACCACACCTGGGAAAGCTTAAAACTAATTACAGTAAAGGAAGGATTAAAACACTTAAACAAAAGACTACTAGTAAATCATAACTTGTACTGATCTAAATGAAAGCATATCCACAATCTATTATTGGAACAGAGTCTTCAAAATACAGAGTAAACTACTTGTAATTACATTCCATGACAGATAATCTCTAATGCCCCCCTCCCAAATCAATGTACAAAAATCTCTTTTATAGCAGTAATGTTGCCCAAATTAGTAATGATGCCTAAATTAAGATGGATCGACTGTGTACAAAATTTAGGATTATCGTTAATACTAATTAGTTAAAATATGGACAAAATATTTTTTTCCTATTTGAGTTGGTGTGCTCCTAACTTCTGGAAGACTTTTGACCATCACATTGCTAGAAATCTCACTTCGCAAGCTTCTCCATTTGTAGTCATTTTCCAATGCACACCGATATACAATCACACAAAATATTTTTCCAAAATGCAAAACCCGCGATGAGAGTCGGTGTTTCTAGGAGAGGCCCTTCAATGAAACACCTCTTAGTGCTATAATTGGGACTATCATTCATTGCCAGAAGTTTTCCAATATTTCCATTGGAAAGTGCTCCAAATTGACCATGGGAAAAAAATACAGAAAAGTGCTGGAATTTGAATAGCAGCAGTACTAACAACACTCTCATTTGACAGAGCACCTTTAACATTAGCTGGAACAACATAAACTTGATGAACCGTGGTGAAATCTCAACCTGGTTTCACATGGTGCCACTGAGGGATTGCATACACTTGTAATACCACTTGCTCATGATATAAGGGTAACACCATCGAATCCAAATTATTTTTCTTCCTGCAAATCCCCAACTCACATTCAAATAGGTACAATGTGGTGGTTTTATTTCATGGATTTAATCACCAGATTTGTTCGTGAAAAATTCACTCCTGTGTGTGACCCAAAAAAATATGACTGTCATGGTACATAGGTAGGTGCCAGTTGAAAATATTTCACTTAACTTCTAGCTGTCATACACGGTTCTTGGATATTGTCACCATAAGGGGAGAACGATCAATGAGAATCCAAGCATGAAAGACCAGTTCCTTTTCTTCTTATAAATCAATTATCAGAGGAGAGATCGTGGAGTCTACCAAGAAAACTTTTCATGAAATAAGAGCCCATAATAGAACTTTTTTCTCTATTTTAGGAATGTAAAGAACAACATCACCATCTATTCCTTGTAATAAGATGTCCTCTATGATTAGAGGTTTTTCCAATCCAACTGACATCGAATTTATTGAAGATTTACTTGGGGTTAATTTGTTAATCAAGAATTTTGCTGCATGAAGCCCACTAGACCATGATATAAAAGAAGGTGCTCCAATAATGAACAAAGACATAAACAAACACAATGTTGCAGTAGGACTTAGAAGGTGGAATAGCAAGATTTTCATCCATTCTGTGAGTATGCTATTCGGGTTGTTAAACTTTGTTGTAATACACATGGAAAGCTGAGAGAAGTTCTTGGTCTAGACTGAATTTTGACCAAAATAACTCCTAAATTCCCCTTGGACCTTTTATCTAAAATGTTGAAAAAAAATCTTGTAATTTTGTTCAATAAAGAATGGCCAAGGAATCAATTTCATTTCAAGAAGGATGGTTAATTATCTTTTATTGTTGTTGTTGATGCTATAAATCTCATCTTGAAACGAGGAAAAGGGTTCAAAACATGGCTCTCAATCTTTGTCTTAGAGTCTAAGTTATTGCTTCTTGCATCGGGTGAATCCGTACATGAATATGTTTCTACCCCCATGCATGAATCTGTACTTAAATTCATTTTTTCACCAGACTTATTCACCTACCACCAAGAAGGCATTTCTTAATGAAACTATTACAAAAAAAAAAACCCATCAAATTAACTAATAACAAGAATTTATAAATTAATAGCTATTGTCTCTAAATTCCTCTAATTATCAACTTAAAAGGACAAAAACACCAGGTATAAGCATATAATTATGTGATAAATATCATGAAAATTTGGGCAAAAATGCAGCTCAACACTATCCCCATGGGAATGGCTCAGCTGAATCATCAAACAAAGGTTTGGTAAGGATCATTGCCAAACTGTTGGAGAAAAACAAGAAATCATGTTATTCAAAACTCAAGTTTTCTTTATGGGAAGACACGGTGACCATCAAAAAGTGTATTAATACATCACCTTTTCAAATGGTTTATGGAACTCATGTTGTTTTTCTAGTCCAATTGGCTATTCCTGTAGCAAAATTTATGCAAGATCATGAAGCTGAGCCAGATGATATGACCAGGATAGTTTATCAAATCATAGAAGTGCAACAAAAGCGAGAACAACAATATGAATTGGAGAGAAAATAAATGCAATATGTAAGGGAAGTTTTTGAAAAAGGAACCAAAAAAATAATATTTTTAGATTGGAGATCTAGTGTTGAAGTGGGATGCACAACATCAAGACCTAGGTAAGAATTCCAAATTTGATGCTTTATGGCTTGGTCCTTTCAAATTCTCAAATATTTTGCAGAACAACACTTTTGAGTTGCAACATCTTGATGGAGCAGAAGTGTTAGGAGCCTCGTTCAATGGGATCTTTCTAAAAAAATTCTTTTACTAAGGCTGTTGGTAGCCTATTTTCACAATAAATACCGATGTGTTTCATAATAAGACTCCATAGCCAATGACAAGGCACTGAAACTACAAAACACTCTTAGAGCCTCGTAGGAGAGCTCTATCCCCTGTGGAGCCAATGTTAGCACAGTTCTTTGCTAAGTCATGAGTCCATTCCATAGTTATATTTTTAGGATTAAACTTCAAAGAATTCAAAATTATAAAAAAAAAAAATTGGTCGCTACCAGAATTTCCAGAAGCACCAATTTTTAGCCTTTCAGATAGTCTATTATTTTCCTGTTTCTACCTTTTTTATTTTCCGATGAAATCGGAATTTCTGGAAGCATACTCTATTTTTAAAATAAAATGAAAAAGTGCATCCGCTTTAGTTATACCACGTGTCATAGTGTTAACTCACATCAAATACTTTTTAATATTTTAAGATGTCGTGATAGATGTCGTATTATAGTCAGTTAGCTAAGGTCAAGTCATTGTATACATTGAGCCACATGTGTCATCCGCAGTTATTGACTGAACTATTACCCGTCATGCTTGTCTATGCCAAGTCATTTATCCATGTATTTAGGTACGTGTCTTTCTGAATCTAAGAGATCATGGTGATTACACAACATTCCATAATTGTTTGGTTGGATGCATAGTAGTGCTACCAAAAATTCCAGCCAATCAACAACGAAGACTGCAAATGTGACTGCAAGTCATAAACACACTTGACATAAGCCATCTAGAGCTCTGATACGGAAACCAAATCCAACTAAAGGTGGTGATGGTGTGTCACATGGTGCACATCGTGGTAAAGAATATTTTCAATGATGGAGGATTATTTGCATGGGGTGATGGACCAAGTGTTGGTTTTAAAACCACCTAAAAATTAGGATAAGGTAATTCAAAGTTTTATTTGCTGAGATTTGAATTTTTTGAGAGTTATAGTTCAAGAAGGAGTCTAGATTTTATACAATATTTTAGAGGTGAGTACATGCCACACCTGTAAGGTAAATTTCCCTTATTCTGCCACCTATCAGTTGTAGGAGACATACGTATTTATTTTTTAGAATATGAATAAAATAGGTCATAAGATAAATTGAATAAAGCCACAGGGTGCAGATTTGGTTCATGCCAATTCGAGGGTGAGAAGTTTGTTTATGCACTCAGGGTGGTATCCTATTTGCACCATGTTAGGGAGCTCTCACTCAGGAGTATACATAGATTTTTCTAACTTGTTTAATGGACAGGAGGCTATAGTTTATGGTGTGACTCTGTAGGTTTCTGAAGACTCCATTGTTGAAGCCTTTAACCTTTCTCAACAAGGAGAAAGGTGGTTCAAAGGAAAATTTATTACAAGATGTGATCTGAACAACTTCCTTAAAGATGCTCATAGAGATTCGTTTTGGGAAAAAGGGAATTCGAAGCAACTACCTTAAGAATCAATGGGTATAAGCTATCAAGCTTATCAAGGTATACCTCACATGTGAAAGGAGGGATACAATGGTGTTCCTCTATCACATGAAATTTCTTTTTCATATTGTAGGGATGAAGACATTGAATTTTCCATTTTTCATGTTGAAAAGGCTGACCCAGATGTCAGCAAGGGTTCATATCCATACTGTTGTTTCTAAGTATAGCTTATACCATCAATATTTGAAGAAGAGTTGAGAAAGAGAAACCACACTTGGGACCACTTTTTATTTTATAGATCAGGCCAACCTTCACACACAACTCGAGTTCCACAAACAAATACTCAACCTACAAAGAGAAGAACAAAGAGAAACGCCCAAAAATAAAGCATTCATAAGAAGGCCAAGCATAAGAAAGAGAAAGTTTCTATAGGAAAAGTTGAAAGAAAGGGGGAAAAAGAAGAGAGCACCTTAGCAAGCAAACCCAAGTCCATGAAAATAGTACCCCATGTTCCTCCATTTCCTAAACTTTACACTACATCCAGAAGAGGAAGCTCTGCAACAACAGATAAACTAAAAGCGTAGGTGCTACCGAAAATTTTGGAAGAACATATTCAACAGAAGTTGTAGAAAGAATATAAACTTACACCATTAGATGAATAAATTCTTAAGGATGTTGGATATGAAATAAGAAGCAAGAAGAAGGAAGAAGCTAAACCTATTGCTAGAACCAGAAAGAGACATACAAGAGATAACAATAATATTGGGCTTAAGCCCAAGGCTTTACATAAGCCAAGCCAAATGATAGAAGTCATTGATCTTAATGGAAACCTAAAGGTTCAAAGACATATAAAATAGAGAAATCCATGAAGAAAAGCAAGAACCCAACCCCTTAAGAACAACACTCAGAGCCCTTAAAAAGAAGAAAAACACAAAAGGTTTCTAAGGAGGAAAAATACCATGTCAAGGAGGCAACTACAAGAGGAACCAGATCCATAACATCAGCGGCTGACAACAAAACTGATTTGGATAAACTGGCTGAAGCTCTAGCACACATAGGGGAAAGGTAAATAGGTTTTTGGTAGTAATTTATTTTTACTTATCAATGACAATTTTTAACAACAACCTAGGTGTGATAAAGTACAAGTCAGCATATAATTTTCAGCATTTTTTGTGTATTTTGTCAAAGAAATAGGGCGCTAGAAAAATTTTCGGTAGCATTCCAGATTTTGTGCAGTTGCAGGTTTTTACTAGAATTTCCAGCATCACCTATTTTAACTGAATTTAGACACTTGTTAGCAATTTTTTCTGAGCCAGTTAAGGATGGATAATAACCCATAAGAAAATGGATAATACAAGTGATGGTGAGAGGTGGTTATGAGGTTGTTGGAGTTCTTATTAAATGAAGCTACATGGTTATTAAAGACCCAAGACAAAAGGAGATAATTAAATATGAGAAAGGGTAGCATGACAACACATTCAACATTCCAACCCATAGTTCTTCTCTTGTTATTTATCCATTTATCCTTTCTGTTATATTTATATGAGATAAGGCTATACTTCCTTTTGACACCTTTGTTATGTTAGAATTAATGTTTCCTTATTTTTAGAAGACATAGAGTTGGTTCCTGTCTTGCTATATATAGCAGTTGTAAATATTATTTCCAGGTTGGATGTTAGTCTACCTAAAGACTGAATATAATAAAAAACCTTGTTTCTTCATGCTGGGGGATATTGTGACTCAAGGAACATCTAATGATTGGTGTGTATATTTTCTTTGTTAATTTCCTCTAAAATATGAATTAAAACAACTAGTAAAGTGTGAGTGATAAGTTGTTAAAGGATCTAGTAGTAAAGTATTTGCTTTCAGTTTTTTGCAAGTTATATGTGTGTAATAGAACATGTCAGTGAAGATTTCATAAAGGATTTGTGTAATACTTTATACATGCAATCTATTTTCTGAATGTTGTTTTACTTTTCATAAACAGAGTTTGTGTAATGAACCATCATCATAGTTGTGTGACTAATTTAGCATAAGAATATTTCTTGAAATAGGTACCATCTATTCATCTTCTTCCACTTGTATACTCTGCTCCCTATACTACCTTTTACCCACACAATTTATACTTGCCACAACTCTCCAAATGCATGAAAGTCTTATAGAACATTAAATCATTTCAAAATATTTGAGAAAGACATCCCACCACTCAAACAACCCCTTTAAAATTTGAAATTTACTATGATGTGTAAGGCTTACTCCTTAAGCAGTCAAGGAGTGATTTCTTACGCAAACAAGAATATATGAAATATGTTCATCTATTGATATGTGATGGAGTCTAACTACTCCTCCCTACAACATGCCTCAAATGAAATGATATTGAATCTTTGTGTTCTTGGAATTGTCATGAAATATAGGATTCTTTTCCAGAGAGATATTACACTTATTGTCGGAATATATCACTTTAGTGTCTAGGACCTGCTCAAATAGCTGTCCAAACAAATTCCTCAACCAGACTACTTCATATCTAGCCATCCTAATGACAATATACTTAGCTTTGACGAAGCTCAATGCCACAAATTTTGTTTCCTACTCATCCAGCATATCATGTTAGATTCAATACTAAAACAAAATACAAATGTACTCTTCATGTTGATAAAATTTCCTACCGAGTAAACATCAGTGTATCCATGAAGTCAAATATCTTCAGTAGGATATATCAGATCAAGTGTGATTTTCTTATGCAAATATCGCAATATATGTTTGGAAGTGATCCAATGTACATGGAGTGAATTGGTCATGAATTGATTTAATGTGTTCACTACATAGCATATGTTTTTATGGGTTCCCACAAGGAACATTAGAGCCCCAACCAATTTTCTATACTCAGATGAATTTTCCAAATGAGGTCCTGTGGCTTCTCCACATAACTTCTTGAAGTTCATTTCCATTGGTGTAGCCATGGACTTTCATTTTGTGAATCCAAATATTTCCAATATATTAACAACATATTTTCCTTTTGAGATGAAAATCTCACTAGCTCTTTGCCACACCTCAAGGCCTAGAAAGTAGTGCATGAGTCCAAGGTCCTTCATCTCGAATTCAAAGGCTAGTTTCTTCTTACGCTCAATCATCAAAGGCGCACTACCTATCAAGAATATATCGTCAGCAGAAAAAACCAAAATCAACAGCAAAACTATTTTCAAACCCTGTAAAACCCTCAAACAATTATTTTTTTCGACCAAAGACAAATCAGACCCAATGCAAGGATCAAGGGTCTATGAAATTCCTTGTTTATGCGGGAAGTCCTATACCAGCCAAATTGGTCATATTTTCAAAGCCATACTAAAAGAGCACATAGAGGATGCAAAACATAAACATCTAACCAAATCCATCGTCACATAGCACTCTTTTAAGTCCATACATATGATTAGGTTTGATCATTTGAAAATCCTAGCCACGATTCTAGTTTATTAACTCCCGAGTTATCTGAGAAGCTGTGGAAATCTAGAAGAACCCTAATAATTTTAGTAGAGAGGATGAATATAGGCTTAGCCAATCATTGAAGCTCATCATCCACCATATTTCCCATTGATAATTTGATATTTTACCTCTTGTTTACAACATGATTGATCGACCACCCCCCCAATGATTGTTCAATCAATTATCAATAATTATATTTAACTATATATATATATATATATATATATATATATATATATATATATATATATATATATATATATAATTATCTCTCCTTTGGAAAATTTTCCTAAATCTTTACTATCTCTCTTTCGAAATTGCATCCTCATTCTGATTACAATTATTGTAATTTTTTTTCCTAAAATATATTAATTCTTATATCTAATCTAATGTCTAATTTTTAATTTTAATTTTAAATCAATAATTTATTTTCCTTCTTTATTTATTAATTTTTGAATCCAAATAATTATTTTTCAAATTTCATCCTTGCTTAACCTTTAATTAATTATTTTATATTTTCATTCTCCACATATTTTCATATTTATCACATTAAATTAATGGGATTGGGTAAATAATTTAACTATCTAACCTCATATTTGACTAATAAATCCTAATAATTATTACTGTTTTAAATATTAAATAATTATTGATTATTCACTCATTTTCATTCAAATTTTGATTATTTAAAATTTCATTTTCTCATTCCAATACTGAATTAAATTATTTTTATGAGACTTAGTCCAAAATCCAATTAATATCTTTGTTTTAATATATTCTACTCTTACCATGCCCAAATGGATAATTAGTTTATTACTTCTATATAATTGGCCTTCCAACACTTGTTCACTCATGAAGTTCTATGGTTCCTTGAATATGGATGGTGTATCCATCTGAAAGGTTGGACTAATTTCAAATCGATTACACAGTTCTCTTCCAGAAGTTTCTTACAACTCCTTGGAGTACCTTGAAGTATAGGTTGGGATCAACATTTTTTCTTGTGAATCCCAGCGTCATCAAATAGTTGTGAATGCATGCATACCATACTCAGGGAGCTTTCTTTAAACCATATGTTAGTTTCTGTCAGTCCTGTTAGTCACCCGTAATCAAATTATGTTCTTTCATATGGTTGATAGGGTCCTATGGAAAATTTTTATAGCTTCAATAGGTTTTCAAATAAATAATTGATCATTGGTTAGTATACCTAGTTGATTACTACTACTTTCAATCCCATGGTCAATAAACATCATTATGGTCATTTCAATACTTTTTTCATGAGTGTCTTGGTCATCTTGGTCCTCATTCAACTCATCCTTCCATGTAGTGTCATCATTAGGTCATAGGGTCAAAATCATGAAAATGTTTCATTCCACCCTCAAGGTCACCATCAAGAGGAGTAGTAATAGGGAAAAGTAGCTATAATGATCTCAAGAAATTTATTTTTATCCTTATCATGACGTAATATATGTAAAAAGGTTCCAAAGTTGCAGTACACAAACAATTAAATCAAATTGTGAAAAGAAAAGGTGGGGCCACATCACCACCAAGCAAAAAAAAAATTCATCTACAGTGGTTTCTACATCAAAATAAGGTTCTATCACATTATTTACAAGTAATTGGATCATCATACACCTCTCTATTAGTTCATTTCATGCTTGAAGGCTCAGAAATCCCCTCTCATATGGTTCGTTGTGTTTTTGTTCAAGTAAGTCTCTTTGGTCCATTTTTTTGAGAAAAAACTTCACATTTATGCTCATTCACCCTCCCCCACCTCCCTTATATCTTCCTAAACACCTCCCCTGATCCCTTACCATCATTTTCGTCACTTCCCTACAAACCCTAGCCTAAAATACATTTTCCTAGGCTAGGGTTGTGTTTTTCCCTTTTCTGCCCCTTCCCGTCACTCATTTCCATAAATTTCAGCTACCTACACTCCTTAAAATATATCCCTACTCCCATAATATTTCCCAAGAATTTAAACTATCTTAAACCCCTTCACCCCCCTCCATTCCTAAAACTGCCTAAAACCCCCTTTGTTTCCTACACTAAAACCCTAATTTCCCCTCCTAGTGAGCTATGGTTTACTATGGATTCATATAACACTAGAAAAGAAGGCATAAGGGAGGTCACATTATCAGGTATGAGCCCACCAAAGTCCAAGAATTCATAGATTCACCTTTCCGAGATGTGGGTTGCCTAGGGTTTATAATGCAGACCTAGAAAGTTCTACTTAATTTTTTTTTTTTGAAGTAAGGAAGATGAATTTGACAAAATTGAAAGAGGGTTTTGTCAACCATAGAACAAGGAAAATAAAACTCCTTCATTTTATTCACATGTATTATTATTTGAGATAAATTCCCAAATTATAGTTGCTACATGAGGTTTTCTACACTTTTGGACAGCTTGAGTTCAAGTCAGTTTTTCAAGAGTTTGGAGAAGCTGTTTGCAGTGCTTGATGAATCTAATGTGTAGCATACATCCTAAAATTTCCAATGGTACCTTTATATATGGATTTGGAGCTCAAAAAGTTACTCAAAATGTCCCTGAAAGTTGGTGCTGCATTTTTGCCTCATGGCATTGCACTTTTCTCTGAATGTGTTGCATTTTTCCCTAGAGGTCAAATTTTTTAGTTTTCCAGTCAAAATTGGTTTCTCATGATGTAATTTATCTTTTTTTTTAAGTTCAAATGATGTATATCAATGTAATTAAGATTTTTAATGTGAATTTGATGTAATTATGAAGGTCGTTAATGATGGATAGCTCAGTCAAAGGCTAAATGGAGAGTTTGTTTTAACCTCCCTAGTTATTAGGTTTGGTTAGAGAAATTTTTGTGAGTTGTTCTTATGAAGAGGGATTTGACCCTTGAGAAATGGAAAGATGGTTTTGTTCTATATGTTTCTAGTTTTCAGTCAAATTCAGGGTTGCACATCAGAGAGTAGAAGGCTTGGAATCTTGTGTACAATTGACATTTTCAGAAATACAAGTTCAGTTGCAAATTATATATAGGGATTCATGTGGTATGATTTTATGGCATAGTTTTTCTATTGCAATTTACTTTTATTAATGATTGACTGATATTATTTCAATATCTATTCTTTTCAGTGAATTTCCTATAATATGTTAAACAAAAATATTTATGCTCATGCTTTGTTTTCGTAGGAAATTCATGTTTGTTTTAGTAACCTGCTGATAAATGAACTCATGTTGATCATGCTCATTTTGATCCCCTACATTTCCACCCTAAACTACAGCCGAAAAACACTAAGGTGCCATACAAACATATCTACCATGCCCCTTGTATCCATGCAACTATAATCCTTCGAATTTGACCTAGTTTCTTTGCCTCTACTCCTGATCCAATAGAAAACCCTAAATTTTCAGAAACCCTAGAGCTAAAATACCTAGCCTAAAACCCATTCTTTCTCCAGTCAAAATTTGGTTGTGATCATAGAGAGAGCCCTCTCTAGTTTGGTAGGGCTAGCTTGAAAAATAAAATCCTGGTTTGAGGTTACCTCCATTGATTGCCTTTTTTTAGCCTTGAGACATTGTGGAGGATAACACCATACAATGCATTCTTTAACCTACGAACATATGTTCTTCGATCATCTAATTAAAATCCCTATATCTGCTCAACATAAAAATTTTCTTGTAATATTATATTGACGAATGCAACCATTATCTCATATGATGAAGTGTCCATCCCTAACTTGCGGCAAGGGGTACCATTGAATGGATTATTGTGTATGGAGCCACAGGCCAAAATATATCATCATAGTATTCTCCCTCTTTCTGTGAGAATCCTCGAGCCACAAAACTTTCTTTATATTTCTCTATGCTACCATAAAATCCATGCTTGATCTTGAATAGCCACTTTGAAGTTACCACATATTTTCCCTTCGGTCTCGGCACAACATCCCATACATCATTTTTCACAATCAATTCATATTCCTTGGCCATAACATCCTTTGAAGCTTGATATTTTACGTCTTCCTTGAAAGTGTATGTTCAGCTTGAGTCATAGTGCTCATGGATGAAACATATCCCTGATACCTCCAAGAATTCTTCCTTTCTCTGAATGACCTTTGAATGAAAACATGTCTTCTAGCATCTTGTAGACTATCGTAGAGCCAAAGTGGTCTCTTCCTAGTAGGAGGATCACTTCAAGGAGGATATAAGGGATCCATAAGCTCCATGGGATCATCAATAGTATTAATTTAAGACTCGCACACGAAATAAACATCTATAATATCCCTATCATCATTCTCCTTCTTGGTAGGAGGAGGTAGAGGAAGGTTTCTTTCTTTTACAAGAGCAACATCTTGATCGGATGGTACATATGTGCTAATTTCAACCTTCATTTAACCAGGAATATATATTATATATGATTTAGAAGTTTGAAAATAACCAAAAAACCTAACTTTTCTTCCTGTAGCTTGTAACTTGTTGCTTTTATCCTTCGGCACATGGAAATATATGGGGAATACAAATATACAAATATGGTTAATATTGGGCTTTATACTTGTGAATATTTCTTTGGAGCCTTGTTTCTAATGCTACATGAGGCACCTTGTTTTGAACATATACATCATCACATGTAGCTTCTCGCCAAAGGAAATTTGGCACCTTTTGATCATAGGGCATGGCATGGGATGATTCTAATATAGTTTGGTTCTTTTGCACTAATCCATTACGTTTCATATTATATTGCACAATTGTTTCTTTCTTGATCCCTTATTTCTTAAGAAATTCTATGAATTTGTTTGGCATATATTCCCCTCCATTTTCGGACCTAAGTTTTTTTATTCTCTTCCTTGTTTTATTTTCGATCAAAGTTTTGAATTCCTTGAAAATTTCAAAGGCTTCATCCTCGTGCTTCAAGTAATATATCCATGTATTTATTAAGAGTTCATCAATGAAGGTGATGTAGTAGATATTACCACCAATAGAATGCACAGGCATTGGACAACATATATCAGAATGAATGAGATGGAGGTTGTTATTTGACTCATTCTCACTAGAGGGGAATGGTCCCCTTGTTTTATTTCCACTCACACATCCTTGACATACTCCATCATGATGGGATTGAACATAAGGAATACCTGAGATAGATTTTTTCAATTTCAGAAGAGAATCATAATGTTTATGAGTCAATTTCTGGTTCCAAAACACAATGAGGTGATTGGTATCATGAACCACTGTTATAAGAGGCCTTCTAGTGACTCTATATAGTCCTTAAATTCTTGATACTAATGTCAATCAATCTCTCATAGGTGAAGCAATAGACCAAGTTAGAAATTTTCCATTCATGACGGAAAACCTCATCCCTTTATCTTCCAATGTGGATATAGATACCAAATTCTTCATTAATCCCGACACATACGTAACATCATGCAACAAATTTGATTCCCAAAAATTCAAATGAAATTTGATAGACCTAAAAAATTTCGTAGGATTAGTGGACTTGTCTCCAAGAATAATATTCACCTTAGTTTCCCTCTCTACTATATTAGAGAGGACATCCTTATATCCATATAAGTGATGAGTGGACCCACTATCAACCAACCAACTATCCCATGAACTCGGAGGAGAAGAACGGGTAAGGGAAAAAATAAGAATGTATTCAAATTTATTTAGAACATTACATTCATACTTCAGAACTTTTGACTTCATTTGAGGAGGATGATGTTCCTCACGGTCACTTGAGGTACCTCTTCTTCTTCTTTCATATGTTTTATCATGGTTATTTCTTTGATTGTAATTTCTTATTTTATTATTGTTTCTTATTGTGTTGTAACATAACCTTTTTCTCTTCTTGGGACAGTTTCGAGCATAATGAACTTTATTGTGACAATTATAGCATTCAATATGAGATAAATATCTTTCATTCCTTACTTTTGAATTTTTATAAGGAGGCTTCCTTGATGGACCCTCTTTTCCCTTATTCTTCTTTTTTCCATGAGAGATATATGTAGCGGGCTCTCCCTCTTCATGTTTTTGAATTCTTCCTCTGCTATCATCCTTGATTCTTCTTGAGTATGATTTCCAACAATATCATCAAATGATGGGAGGAAATTGTTGTTACTTATTGTAGTAATGAAGGTTTCCCAAATAGGAGGGAGACATATAAGAGTCACAACCACTAGTTACCTGTTGACATATAAGGTTTCATCTTGGTTTCTTTGAGTTGATATTTTACGGTGATGATCTCATTAAAAAAATTTATTTCATACATGTCAGCTCTCTTATCACACATGTCTTTAGAATTCCTTAAATTTCCAACATATGCAAGTAAATGATATTGTAAACCATCTCCTATAATTTTCTTTGATTTGGACCCACCATTATTGTACCCTTTTTTGAGGGAAGCAGAAGAATTTTATAGAGTCTCAGGCATCCTTCCATGAATGTACTTTGACACATCATTATTCTCATCTATGCTCTCCAACCCGACTTTCCACGCAACAATGTTTTGATGCATCACCCAAATTTTCATGCTCATTGAAGGTGGATGAATACATCTTGACTTTGACTAGGAAATCTCCTTCAACTTTCCAAAGAAGACGGCTTCAATTCTTGTCTCCTTTTGGGCTTGTCCTTCACCTTAGCTCTGAAACCATGTTAATTTTTATATTTTTCTATGTTGTTCAAATACTTCAATGAAAATCAATTCTTCATTAAGAAATGCATCTAGTTATTAACAATGTTTCCAATCATAATAAGTAACTACATATAGGAAAATAAATGCAGTGAAAAATAAGACAATAAAAAAACCATAAGGGACATAATATTGGTCAAAGACCAGGGGAAAACCCGCTATGGGTAAAATTGTTTTAAATCTTCTTTGTTAGATCATCATAAAATTTTGGAGCATAGAGTACAATGAGCCGAATACATAAACTTACTACAAAGATTTAACCATCTAAAAAATATAAGCATACTTTCAAAATTATAACACAATAGAGAGAAAGCATCGAACCGTCATAAAAATTTAGTCAACTGTGGTAAACTGTCAAACCCTAGCTCAGAACCTTGGTGTTACTCATCAAGATATTCTGCAAGAAAATGTACCTTCCTAGTTGCTTCCTAAAATATTGTATGCAAGTCTCTCTCCCAGGATAACCGCTATTGTGCGACTAAGGATAAAATGACCCAGACCAGCCTCAAACACCCATTCACACCCTTAGAGGAGTTGTGTGTGAAACTTTTCCTTCCCAGCTGCATTGAGGAACATTGTGGTCACGTGACTAGTGATGAAACAATCCATATCTTCCTCAAGGCCTTGTTTTCTCCCTTTAGGTTACAATGTGTTTGACTTTGACTTCCTAGTCACACTGAGCAACACTGTGTGCATGAGACCGAGGATCAAAATTCCCAGTGATGTGCATGTGATTGAGAAACACAAACGCTAGACACATGCAAGCCTTGGACCTAAAGATTCGGACCCTTATTAACAATTATTCCAATTATTAACAATGTTTCCAATCATAATAAGTAACTACATATAGAAAAATAAATGTAGTGACAAATGAGACAATAAAAAAACCATAAGGGACACAAGATTGGTAAAATACTAGGGGAAAACCCACAATGGGGAAAACCATTTGAAATATTCTTCTTGTTAGATCATCATAAAATGTTTGAGCACTGAGTAAAATGAGCCGAATACATAAAATTACTACAAATATTTAACCATATACAAAATAGAAGCATACTTTCAAAACTATAGAACAATAGAGAGAAAGCATCAAACCATCACAAAAATTTATTCAACTGTGGTCAACTGTCAAAACCTAGCTCAGAACATTGGTGGTACTCATCAAGATATTCTACGAGCAAATTTACCTTCCTAGTTGCTCCCTAAAATATTGTATTCAAGTCTCTCTCCCAAGATAACTGCTAGTGTGCGACTAAGGATAAAATGACCCACAGCAGCCTCAAACCCCCATTTACACCCTTTGAAGAGTTTTGTGTGCGACTTTGCCTTCCCAGTTGCACTGAGGAACATTGTGGTCACGCGACTAGTGACGAAACCCTCCATATCTTCCTCAAGGCCCTCGTTTCTCCCTTTAGGATACAATGTGTTTGACTTTGACTTCCCAGTCGCACTGAGAAAAACTTTGTGTGTGAGACTAAGGATTAAAATTCCCAAGGACATGCATGTGATTTAGAAACACAAAACCTAGACACATGCAAGCCTTAGACCTATAGGTTTAGACCCTTGTGTGAACTTCTTCCATCAAACCTGTGGGAACCAACACAATAGAAGAGGAGAAGAGACTTTGTGATAAATGTTTCCAAATTAGCTTGATGTCTCTTCTATTTATAGGGTTCCATATGGGTCCACTTGGTGTTGAGTTAAACCTATCTAATTGTACATGTGAATAGGTCCCACCTAATCCAATATACATGAGTGGGTACATAAATTGAAAGACCAACTTCTACTTGTCCAAATGAGGTGATCTTTAAGTCGATTTTGGTCCTCTCGAAAAGGAAAATTTAATGAAATCATCATATCTATCATCTGAGCTATCCAAGCTAGAATTTTACCCTAGTGTCAAAAATTTACAAATCAAGCAGATACCAGATCTGAGTATGATGAGAGGCTCGTTGATCAAGGACACTGAGCCAACTCTTCATCCCCTATTTGAGCTCCTAGGATATGGAATTAAGATCGATGGCTCCAAAAATTGAGGGAACTCTGGAAAATAGGGTATCACCCCTATCTATTACCCATAGGGTTGGAGATATTTCTCCCCTATCTTGATAGGGTCAGAGATGTTACTCCCCTATATGGTCTATGGAGAGTATTCCCTAGTTGGAATCATACCCATAAGAAGGGCTTATTGGGAATACCGCTCCCCGTCTGGCCAACCGGTT
This sequence comes from Pinus albicaulis, assembly GCA_034641835.2. NCBI lineage: Eukaryota > Viridiplantae > Streptophyta > Pinopsida > Pinales > Pinaceae > Pinus > Pinus albicaulis. The sequence continues at coordinate 397,272,076 of CM076570.1, forward strand.
AAGAGTGTACTTTGTGTGTACTACCCAATTCGATTATGATGCAGGTGTTATACCACATGCCTATTGAGGTTCATTGATATGAAGATCAACATGAAATATGATACAGTTGATATTTTCTCCCCTATCCAGTTCTAGGGTGATATTGAGCTCCCTTACGTGATTTGAGGGTTGACACATGCTTTTATGTGTGTTTTCATAACCTATTTCTCGATATGGGGTCATAGTAGTAGCTCTCCCATGAGATTCTAGGTCGAGATGTGCTCCATGATGTGGTTCTAGGTTGAGATGTGGTCCTTAATGATATGCTTTGCAATGATGATGATTTACTCCCCACTGATGTGATTATAGGTAGTGTCCTACTAACATAGATTTTGGATCATAGTCAACTGAATAAAGGGTGGTATCTTATGCTCCCCTCCGATGATAAGTTATTCTTCTTCTAGATTCGATAATGTTCAACATATGAGAAAGGAAAATCAAAGGATAAGATGGAATAAGAAATGCATGGATCAAGATGAAATTTGATAATTTGAGATGATTAGATAATTGAGATGGTCACTGCATGAGGATGACATGACAAGATGATGCAATAATTAAAATAAAAATATTGGCAGGTGGAATTATTCTTAGTTGAGAGGGAGTGTTAATTTTTGAAACTAGAATTGAATTCAACCATAGGAAGCTTAGATGATAACGATTATTATTAAATTAAATTACTCTTTTCAAGAGTACCAAAATCGATCTAAATATCACCTCATTTGGAGAAGAAGAAGTTGGTTTTTAAATTTATGGACCCTCTCACATACATTAGATCAGGTCGACCTCACACAGATGTATAATTAGATAGGTAGGCCTTAAATTCAAGTGGACCCTTATGGAAGCCTATAAATACAAGTGACCTCTAACTCATTTGGACAAAATCATGATACGCTCTTCTACCTTGTTTTTTGGCCCACACATATATAAGGCTTGTCCGTGAAGGATCTGGTTTGGTATGAGGTGAAATTAAAGGGTTTGAAGATCATATCTCTAATTTAGGGTTTTGGGGCACAATCACATGCATATAATATCAAATATTTGACCCTAGTCTCACTAAGAGAATATCCTCTATGTGACTAGATACTTATAGTTGCACGAAAAAATATCCATACATGCGACTAAGGATTTAGGGTTTTCATAGTCTAGATCTGACCTCAGTTTCTCGCTTCCAGGCTCTTCAACATAAACAATGCATCCTAGTCGCACACCCTCCATGCCAATGACATCTATTTTTTGTGATTCTCAGTTGCAGACCACAATCACTTGCTTCGAGTGCTTCATAGAGCGACCAAGCAACCGTAGTTTATCGCACAAATCCTCCTCCGTGTGAGTGGGATATAAGAGATGAAATGTGACTCCTACGAATATTTCACTTAGTGACCATAGTGTTCGACAATTGATGACATATACCATAGATAGTGACAATTCATTACATTTTTCAGAATCATAGTTTTGTGTATAAGTATTGTTGAGTTCATTTAATGGATGTTGTAGTTGTTTTTGTTGAGTAGTTGCATAGATTAAGTTATGTATCATTGTACACTCTTTTGGTGAATCACTTGATGACGATCTAATAAGACGAATAGTTTGAAAGGGTTTTCTCGATAGTGGGTTTTTCCCCGGTCTCCAACCAATGTTGGTGTATCTATGTGTGAATTATTTTTCTTCGATTTTTCCTTTATGTTCAACTACATTGATGGTGATGTTATTGTTCTTTATAAATAATTGCACATGTTGTTGAATAATGATTTAAACATTGATAATTTTATGATGATGTGGTGTGAATTTAATGTGATAATCAAGAAATGAAATTATCAATCAAAAGAACATTATATCCATATGAAAAATTAACACTGCATTTTGGAACCATGAAAATAAAAATTCCACATATCATATGTACAAGGACTATACACTACACTAGTACAATTATTACTACTACTACTAATTGTACAAAGAATATTTGCAACAATTGGACTAGGAAGGAGTTCCAACTATGTTTTTGGTGGGACTAGGGATGGTTACGTAAGAAAACACCCCAGTTCCTTCTCTCAGAAGAAACTTCCAAATCTAAGTTATGTGAAATCCATTGGCTATTTTTTTCCATCTAAGGGAATGAGAATATGATTCATGTACCAATCTAAATTCAATCGAATATTTTTTTTTTCCCTTGTTCAGAATCCATGAATGGGACCGGTCTATAGAAAAGTTCCCTAATAGCTTGCTGGACCAATCTCTGCTCAACAATACCCCACATGCTTCTAGAATATCCATGATCACTATGTTGATACATTGCTAGAATAAAAAATTATATGAAAAAACGATACGAACATCCCTGAGTTCATCAATTGCATGGACATGAGTCCTATCTAGATGAATAATCTATCTATCTATTTTATCCCATTATGCATTGATTTTTTTCGCGACAAATAATGGCATTATGTTGATCTATGCACCAAAATCAACTAAGGAATTGTGTACATTGAAGTGGAATATTTCTAATGTTAATGGAAATGGAGGGCATAGTGTATTTGCATCCATTGTTAAAGTGTTAAGCATTGATTCAACTGAACCAGGGGACATACCAGATCTCTTGTATGAAAAAGCATCATTACTTGACTTGTAAGAGCATGTCCAATTGACTTGTTGATGCGCCTCTAATAAATTAAGGCCCATCTATCCTTTCTTACGCACATAAAGGCTATATTAAATCTCTCCTTCTATACTTAATAATGTTTTTAAAGATTTAATATTTTATTAGGAAGGTTTAGAGATAATTGCATATTTGTGCCTAATAATATTTATTTTTGAAGAATATTGTGAGAATATTGGACAAATTATGAACATTTGGAGAAGCAGATAACTTAGGAAGTTTCTCCCTACTATAGGAGGATCAAGTTTGGAGAATAAATGAACAGAACTCCAATGATTGAGAAAATATAGGAATTTGATCCCTGTCATTTAATGAAAACTCCTAGTGTTGGGAACCAGATCCACTATTTGAGGGATTTTGGGAGAAAAATTCCTCCTTTAAAGGAGAATGCTTCCTTGTAAATTTTTATAAGAACCAATTCAAATTGGCCTCTATGGGCATGTATTTTTTATTATTCTTGTGGAGAAAACTTGGTTTTTAACAGGTCCATTTTCATTTCTTGCAAGGATGTACTAGGATTGATTCACATAATGAATATTGGTGACATTTTTAGCTTCTAAATCTTGGTCTCTTCCATAGGACTCTAATTATACTTGGCCTTGGCCATCCTTAGAGCCTCAAATCCCTCATAAAAAAATTATTTATGTTATTTTCACTTATTATTAACATGAATATGTTATCATTGTTTTGCATATTTCTCTATTTAGTATTGATGTTTTCCTTGTTGTAGTATTGAGTTAATTGATTGAAGTGAGTTATTTTATAGGTTATTTACAGATTCAAAAGAATTATTAATTCTTAGAATAACTTTGGAAGGTCATATTCTTCATTGATCTACTTAGATTCAGTTATTAGTTCACGAATATAGGATTGATGGAAATGCCTTGTAGCGAAAGAGTAGTAATTTTCTGATATTTTTTATAATGGATTAATGTGCTTCATTTGAGTTGATTTCAATTTTATTAGGTCATAAAAAAAATCAGTTTGATAAAAATATTCACCCCATTTCATTTGTGCTTGAATATATTAGGCATTTGATAGGTTAACTAGCTCACTAGTTCTTGAATTTCTAGTTTTTATAGTAGTAATTTTATGTTATTTTTTAGCATGTGTGAACATGGGTATTTTGGAGTGATTCCACTTGGAATGGAGACCTAATACATCATACTTAATAAAAAAATTGTCTGATCCCATTTTCATTTGACTTAATTATTGATTCCTTGATTTATCTCAAAAACAAAACTTTCTGTAGCAAAACCAAAACTTCTTGTAGCACTATTATAGCACGTGTAAACTTGACCATATTTGATCCAAAAACTTGGTTTTCTTCTCTTAGGCTTGAATAATGAGCCCATGGATGAAATCCATGATTTAGGAAGAATAAACATCAATTAGGAAAAGCATTCTTACAAAGTAGATTAGGCATATTTATTTGAATTTGGGCTCTTAGGATTTCAATTACAAATTGTTGTTCTTGCCTAGGATTAATTTATTTTCAAAGAAACACTTCCATTTATGCAATTCGTTTAGGCTTTTATTTGATTAGATTCACTCCATTACATCAGATGAAAAAATAAGGATGTATTGTATTTGTCACATATAGTTATGATACGTCGTAATTTTGTACGAACCCCAGGTTGATAGTTAAATTTGGTAGCCTTGGGAGTTGCAACATTCTTGTTGCAATACTGAGGCTCCTTAATTTTTGGCACCGTTTTCGGGGATGTTTCAAGGCATGCATTGTTTTCTTCCGTATTTGATTCATTTTTTTCTTTCCATAAATACAAAAAAAAAAAAAAAATTGCATTAGGCATGTTTCATTTCAAAAACATAAAATTGCATTGCATTAGCATTTTTATTCAAGATAAAAAATTTAAAAATACTTCTGCAACACCGACACCACCACCGCGCCCCCCCCCCCCCCAAGCCATTTGATCACTTGGTGTAGTAAGAGCCACATCACTATCCACTTTTGAAGGTAAAAAAAAGAAGAGGTGGCCAAGAAGGTAGAAGAAATTAATGGAGATAATGACAATGAGGAAGATCCTCTTGTATTTTTCATTGATGATTTTGATGTTAGTGTGCATATGAGGAAAATACCTCCATATTTCCTTCCCAACTTCCATGGTATGAGGTCAGAGGATCCATAAACCTTTCTGTTCGAATTTTAAACTGTTTTTAGATCATATGGTTAGTTATTAAACGCTCAAAAATTGAGATTGTTTCTTGAAAATTTAATGGATAGAGTTCCTAAATGGTTCATGAGTTTAGGTACTAATTCAATAATATCATGGAATTATATGAAAACAATATTTCTATAAAAATATAAAGATCATGATCTTAAAGAATAAGTTTTTACAATGAATTAAGAAGAATATGAGAGCCTTGAGGATATAATAGATAGGTTCGTGTATAATGTTAAGAAAGTAAAATGACATCTTTTAGGATTCTGCACATAGAAACCCTCTTACTTAGAAAAATCAGGGATGAGGGGATTGATGTCCTTGATCTCATTGTAGAAATTTCCTGTTTTCCCACCCCGGTTTTCGGTTTCACCTTATTTCTCCAAATAGTTAAATGCCCTTTCCCATATCCTTACATTCAAAAAACTGGAAAATAATTTTTTGCTGAAAACACAAATTCTGGAAAATTTACAGAATGTTGAAAAATGCAGAAATAAAAATCAGCAAGCTTAAAACAGTCATTCACACATTTTAACAAAGATATTTTTGGTCAACATGACCCTGGAAAACCCCCTAAAACTCTTGGGGAAAACCAGTTTGAGAGATTCTCTTTTATTTTTCTGAATATTGCTTTTTACAGTGAAACAGGAAAAACTCAGAAAAAATTCCAGAAACCAATTTACAGACTTATCTCGATTTCCGTGATTTCACACTGCCTCGGAAATTGTGCCAAATCAGCAACAAGAGAAAAAAAAAAAATTAGAGCACCTTAGGACAGCATTAAATGTTGTATGACCACCTCGAGAAGCATGCCAAAATAGCCGTAATTTGCTGTACGAACTGTACAAATTTTGTACAGCAACCTCTCTCAAAATCCGTGCCAAAAAATAACGTTGTAGCTGCTGTCCTCTTCCTCGATTTTTGTGCCAAAAATGACAACCACCCTCTTCCTTGAAAAACGTGCATAATTTTTGTGCCTTGGAGTGCGTGCTTGCTGCTGTACCCTCTTCCTCAATTTATGTGCCTCCTCACTTGGAAACACTGCCTCTCCTTTGTTGTACAGATTTTCTGCCTCGATATGTGTGCCAATAAATGCTGCTGTACCTTTACTGAAATCTCTTCACTGTTGCCCTCCTTCTTCTCACTGCTCAGAAAAATCTCCAGCTCTCCTTCTCTCCTTCTCCCAATCTACTCATGAAAGAATGAATGACCTTTTCCTCCTTTCCCTCCTTTAACCTAACCCTAAGTGACTTTTGGGGAATCCCTAAATCCAATGGCTGAAATAGATTGAGATCTAGGGCTGAGATTAAATGCTTATTTAAATCTCACTTTCTATTTTTTAATTCACCCCACTTTAATAAAGACCCACTTAGTCATTTGTTTCCAAAGTCACTTTTCCTTTCTAATTTTACATTAACTTTATTAAAGTCACTTTAAAATTAGACTTTAGTAACTTTATCACTTAAAGTCACTTTTAAATTAGATTTGACTTTATAACTTTATAAAGTCACTTTAGGAGAAAAATTAAATTATTTTGGACACTTTTCCCTAGGCCAAAGATCAAAGCCTTAGGGAACCACCTGTCCTCCGGTAACCAAATTTCAACACTCCCTCTTACCGAAGAAGGTGTTCCTCACCACACCCATCTTGTCTCTGAAGTAGACATGCTTGCCCCATGGTAAGGCTTTGGTAAGAATATCTGCAACCTGCTCATCAGTGGGAATATACTCAAGTTTCACAGCTCCTTTTTGAACATAGTCTCTGATGAAATGATATTTGATCCCGATATGATTTGACATGTCATGAAATACTGGATTCTCCGTGAGTTTAATGCAACTCTGATTATCACAGTAAATCACTGAAGGTCTCAACGGCTGACCAAATAAGCCAAACAAAATCTTGCAAAGCCAGATGGCCTCACAACTAGCTAGACTGGATGCCATATACTATGCTTCCGCTAAACTCAATGCTACTGACTGCTGCTTTCAGCTGAATCATGACACCATTTCCGAACCCAACCCAAAACAGCACCCTAAAGTGCTCTTCCTATTAGAAGCACAACCTGCCCAATCAGAATCAGTGTAACCTGCCAATCTCACTCCATCCCCCTGCCTATAGTCCAGACCATAATCTACTGTCCCCTGCAAGTACCGAAAAATGTGTTTTGCAGCCACCCAGTGAACCTTCCTAGGCTCACACATAAACTGACTCATCGTGTTGACTGCAAAACAAATATCTAGCCTAGTGTTGACCAAATACATCAAGGAACCAATCAGCTGTCCGTACAATGTGGGATCCACCAACTCGGAATCCGAATCATGAAGCTTCTTCCAGTTGGTGATCATTGATGTTGACATGGGTTTACAATCCTCCACGTGGAATCTTCCAAGGATATCCAAAATATACTTCCCCTACCCCAGGAAGAAATGCCCCTCCTCCTGCCACACCTCCAAACCCAAAAATTAATGCATCAAGCTGATGTCCTTCATCTCAAACTCCGCCGCAAGATCTCTCTTGCAGTGCTCTATGAGTCTCTCTACACCTGTAATGACTAAGTCATCCACATACAACACCAGAATGAGAGGCTCCTCACCTATCACAATGTAGTAAAGATTCGGATCTGCCTCACTCTTTGTGAAACCCATCTCCTGTAAGTATGTATCTATCCTAGAATACCAAGCTCTGGGAGCTTGCTTCAGGCCATAAAGGGCCTTCTTCAGTCTGCACACATGGGACTCCTTCCCATGCACCTCAAAGCCCTGTGGCTGCTTAATGTACACCTCCTCCTGTATGAAGCCATTGAGAAATGCGGTCTTCACATCCATCTGGTAGATCTTCCAACCCATCTCTTTTGCTATCGATATAATGGAGTGGATCGAAGTATATCGAGCCACGGGAGTGAAGGTCTCCTCATAATCAACTCCCTCTACCTGGGAGAACCCTCTAGCCATAAACCTCGCTTTGAATTTCTCAATGATGCCATCTCCAGCATGCTTTACCTTGTAAAGCCATCTGGAAGTAACCATGGATTTTCCCTCAGGCCTAGGCACCACCTCCTAAACATCATTCTTCATGATAGAAGAATACTCCTCCTGCGTGGCCTCTCTCCAGACCTACTGGCTAGCTGCCTCCTCATAGCTAGAAGGCTGAGAGTCAAGGATGCTGGTAGCCATTTCCATATAGCTACAAAACCTCTCAGGTGGTCTGCTCTCTCTAACCGGCCTCTTAGGCCGAGCAACAGATGTGGCCTCTCTCAAGGTGTCCTGAAGCCACTTGGGCTTCCTCTTCCCTGAGCATACTTCTCCCATTGGATAATGAAACTCCTCCTCCTCATCATCATCAGGAGCCTGAACTCCTGACTGTCTATCTGTTGTCCTCCTGCCTACACCTGAACCTGTAGAAGCTGAGGTACCATGTGAACTGTCCATCAGTGGACTCCCTAGTGAACTGCTCTGTGGACTGCTCTGCATGCTGCCCGAAGCACCACCCGTCTGACTTTGTGAGCCACTGCTCACTGACGGACCTGACATCGTCATAGATGTACCTCCGGATCCTCCTGATCCCTGCCCACTAGATCCCTGTGACTGACTCAGCTGTTGCTGAGGGTCTGGATGATCCAGATACTCTAAATCTTGTGACCTCCTACAGGCCCTATCCTCCTCGAACTTTACATCCCGCCTGACAACAACTTTCCTCTTTGCAGGAATGTAAATCCGAAAGGCCTTTGAGGTCTCACTGTAGCCCACAAAGATACCCTTCTCTGCAGTGCGCTCTAGTTTGGTCCTCTTCTCCTTGGGTATGTAGGAGTATGTGATACACCCAAAGATACGAAGATGACCAATATCAGGCTTCTTCCCAGAAAAATCCTCCTCTAGAGTCATGTGCCCCAAGGCACGATGCAGAGTCCTGTTCTGCAAATAAACAGCTGTGTTGCAGGCCTCTTCCTGTAAAAACAATGGCAACCCCTGATCGTGTAACATGGCTTTGGCAGCTGTTGAGTCTCAAATCTACATCTTTCCTATACACCTTTCTAGACCTTTTTCATTCACCTGAACCTTCGAAGTTGTCAATATCATTGCATATCAATTGTAAAAGAGCATCTAAAATGGTTTTTAACTATGTTTTGTGTCTGTTGTTTGATTTATATTTTTGCTCATTTAGCTGCGGAATCTTGCCACTTTCCGCAGCTGCTGCAACTTTCCACAGCCATTTTGTGAAAGTCTATGTTACAGGTGTCTTCAAGCAATTCGAGCCACATGGGCAAGTCAGAAATGATGTGGACATGGATCGTGTCCTATTGGCTCGGGAAAATTCACCTAAGGAGGCTGTGGTCAAAGGTGGCCAAGTGGAAGTCAACCGTAGAGTCCCACGGTGACAGGACTCTGTTTCTCATCATGTGAAGATTTGTATGACTGTTTATAATTTACAGGAGACACATCAACACCTGTACACGGCTCCATAAGCCGAATCCAACATCGACTCTTTATAGATTTACTCCTCACCGTGGCCATGATGTTGGATCTCTGGACGTGATGGTTCACGTGTCTCTATCAGCACAAACTTTAGGGAATTAGTTATATCACCTTTGTTATAAATAATGCGTTTCCATACGCATAATAGTTAGCCTCCATATAGCTTTGTAATGTAATTGCGTTGCCACTGTGCTATAATATCATTTCGCTGTTATGACTGCATTTTAATATATAAGAAGACTCTGTTTTCATGCGCAATTCTTATTTGAAGGCTGTTGCCCGAGGTCTGTGCAGAGGACCCCTGCACATGCTGAGGTTTTGTGCATTACTGTATAGTTTCTTGTTTTATTTATTTAAGTTCATTGTACCATAAGTCATTCATGTGTTTATACATTGCATCTTTCATGGTATTTATGCTTCATCTCTGTTCATAATATTTCATGCTTTACATTTTACTTCTGTCCATAATCTTTCATGTTTTATGTTGTTGTTAACTGATCAGTGTTCTTGTTTCAGATTACAAATAGGCAGCCCGGGCATTTGCATATCTTTTGACTAATGACATGGAATCAATATTGTTCTGTTGCTAATTTATTTTTCTTAGTTTTTGTTTAATTACAGTACTGCTTTGTTTATTTCAGTCTTGCACATTTGTTTCAGTAGTTAGATTTAGATATATTAAACTACTCATGTCATTTTCAGTTACCTCCGAAAGCCACAACTGGACTGATGGTGAGGGATTGAAGTATGAGTCTGTAGTTTGATATTAGTTTACTTTCTACAAATTAGATATATTAAATTGCTCATGTCATTTTCAGTTACCTCCGAAAGCCACAGCTGGACTGATGGTGAGGGATTGAAGTATGAGTGTGTAGTTTGATATTATTTTACTTTCTGCAAGTTAGATATATTAAATTGCTCATGTCATTTTCAGTTACCTCCGAAAACCATAGCTGGACTAATGGTGAGGGATTGAAGTATGAGTGTGTAGTTTGATATTAGTTTCTTTTTCTGCAAATTGGATATCAGATTGCTCAAGTTGTTTATGGTTACCTCCGAAAGCCATAGCTGGACTAATGGCGAGGGATCAGAATATAAGTTGATGTAATTTGATTTAGATTTACTTTTTTGCAATTCTTGGATTTCTTTAAGCATAGTTTCTTTTGTGTTTAGACAGCAGCAAGGATAGTTTGGTTTTCATGCTCAATAGTTCATTGTTTGATTTATTAGGCTAGCAGCACATTTTCATTTCCTTTCAAGTTTTGTCATTGTATGTTTTAAATTCATTTTGAAGTTTGAAGTTGGTAAATCATTATAAAGGATATCATTGCCTTGAACAATCATAACCATACTTGTTTTTATTTTAGAATTTCCATCTCACATTAGAAAACCAAAAACGACAAAAAGGTAAGAAATAGGTTATCTTGCACATATAGTGCGCCACACTTCATCAGTTTATGAATCCCGGATTGATAAATTAATGTAGCATTTTAGGACACACTAAATTGACCAAACATTTTGGCGTCGTTGCCGGGGAAGTGTAACTAGGTAGCCAATTTCTTAAAAAAAAAAAAAAAAAAAACAAAATAATAAAAGAAGGGAAAACTTGATAAGTTCTTGAAGTATGCTCTCCTCTTGCACCTAGTGTGATCTGGAGGTTTAGAAAAGAGAGTTATTGGTTTAGTAATTTCTTAATTATGCTCTCTTCTTGCACCTAGTGTGACCTGGAAGATCAGAAAGAGAATTATTAGCCCAACTTTTTTAAAAAAAAAATAAAAAATGACATGGATAGAGCAAGAGATTCTAGGGGAAGGTTTATAGCTAAAGCCAAGAGTTCGATTTTCACAACTCCATCTTCTTCAAGGCATAGACAAGATTCACCACCATCTACCCCTAGCCTTAAGATTTTTGGAATTCAAGGAGCAGCTAAATTAGAGGATTCTCCTATACCACCTACTAAATCTCATTTAGAAAAGGAAGAGACTCCCTCTCATCCTCCCTTGATAGAAGAACCAGAGGAATTTAAGGACTCTAAAGAAACTATCATGGCAGAGGAAATAATAGATGGATTTAGAGGTAGAGGTAGAGGAGGAGGAAGCAATGGAGACAACAATGGTGAAGGAAATAATGGAAGAAATAGGGAAGGAGACAACTTGTTTGGATTCCCTATAGTTGATGAGGAAACTCATACAACGATGAAAAATATCTCACCATCTGTTCTCCCTAACTTTTATGGATTGCGAAGTGAGGATCTTGAAACATTTCTGTTTGAGTTTGAAGTCGTGTGCCGAACCTATGACTATATGGAAGACTCTCAAAAACTCAAACTGTTTCCTTCAACATTGAAGGGAGCTACTTTGAAATGGTTCATGGGATTAGCCACTCAATATATTAGGACTTGGAATGATATCAAACAAACATTTTTGGATAGATACTTGGACTATTGTATGCCCACCAATCACAAGGATGAGGTATTCAAAATGATGCAAAAAGAAGATGAAAACTTGGAAGATTTACTTGAAAGATTTCAATACAACTTAAAAAGAGCAAAGATGAGAAACTTAGATGATGAAAACTTGAAAGCCCTCATATTAAAATCTATTATAGATGAATGGATAGATATTTTAAACATGATGGGGAAAGGAGACATTTCTCAACTTCCACTTCGTGACATAACAGAACTATGTGTCCATCTCTCAAGAGGAAAATCTAAAACAGGAAAAGGGCCTAGGGATCCTTCTCTTATTAGGGCTAACAAATCTGCAACTGGATCAGTAAGTAGGGCATAGATTGGTAACATGCTTGATGAATTCAAAACTGATATCTTAGGGAGCCTTAGTGAACAACTAGACACCCTTAAAATCCAAAACAAGCAGAAAGCAGAAATAGATGCTCTAGCCATCTTTTGTCCGAAATGTAGGCAGAAACATTCTTTAAGGGAATGTCCCTTGGATCCAAAAGTTGTAGAAACATGTATAATTTTCTCAGAGAATCATGAGATTAAGGATTGTCCTTCAATTCTTGGACTCAAAGCTGTCTTTCAAGAAGACCCAAATTCAGTAGAATCTCTTTGTTTTGTTGCAAAAATACCTTGACAAGGACAAAAAACTCAAGGGTTTAACAACCCTATGAATCTTCAAACCCCACCAAATTGGAATCCTTGGAAACAACCTTGGCCCCAACATCAAAATCCATATCAACCATGGGTACAAGGGATGCAAAATCCTTATGGGAGATTTGCTCAATTTTATCAATATCCTCCATCTTTTCAAAATCAACAAGCTCCACAACTTCCAAATTCAAATCCACAACTTTCATTGCCATTTCCACAACAACAACCTTCTCAAAAAAATCCAAATCCTCAACTCATGCTCCCATACCAAAAAAAGACAAGTCACCTTCCAGCTCAGCCATTGCCAAATCCTAACAATAAGAATCCTCAGAATACTTACATGGTAGAAGGGCAACAATTTCCTACCTATATGATTGTTCCTCTCAATGATGTACAACTCAGATCTGGTAGAGTTTTAGAAAAACCTTCTATAGATATTCAAGAGCAAGATACCTCTGAGGAGGACTCTCTTAGAGTCAATGAGGGTTCTGAGGAAACATCTCTTCAAAATTAAAACATTCAAAAAGAAAAAGAAAAGTTAACACCCACAACTCCTATAGTTGAGCAACCTGCATCTTCATCTACACCTCCTTTTCCTGAAAGACTACAAATTGACAAGGGGGTGGAAAAACAAATCTTGTTACCTAACTATGATTTTCTAGATGAATTGAAGAATGTTTGTATCAAGATTCCCTTGCTACAAGCCATTCGAGAGATTCCTATTCTAGCAAAAGCAATAAAGGAGTTGAGTTTCAAAAGACCAGGAAGGAAACTAAAAGACACAAGAAGAATCCACCTGGTAGGAAAAATTGCAGATATCATGATGGGAAAAATTACCATGCAGAAGTATGTAGATCCAGGAAGTCCAATTGTCAAGACACATATAAATGGGATATAAATTCCAAACACATTGATTGACTTAGGGGCTGTTATCAACATTATGAGTAGACAGACTATGGACCAGCTAAAACTTCCTAACCTTCTTTTTACACCTACTTTACTGCAACTTGCAGATCGATCAATTATTAAACCAGATGGTGTATTAGAATATATTTCAGTCTCCTTAGATTCTTGGGAATATCCAATAGATTTTATGATTTTGACTCCCAAGAGTAATCTAGGAGGGCACCCACTTATCTTAGGAAGACCTTGGCTAGCCACAGCTGACGCTTTCATTAGTTGTAGATCTGGGGATATGTACATTTCTAATGGTAATTCGACAAATAAATTCAATTTGTATCCTCCAGCAAAAGAAATCACAGAAGTAGGAGACAATGAATGGGTTGATGATGAGGACATTATACAACCTGTCTTTACCATTTCTAAAATCAGTGAGGATAGTCAAATTCTGAACACATTAGAAAATTTTGAGATATCTTCAGAATATGACCCCACACAATTTCAATTGGAATCTGACATAGAATATTTATCATCAAGACAAATGTCTCTTTACTCGATGGAAGAGTTTGGTAGTTCTACTATTGAGATTTTTCCAGGAAAAACATTGAATATCAACAAACATTTGGAAAAGTCACAACAAGAAGAACTAACCAAAATCTTGCAAAAACATTCTACTGCATTTGCATGGGAGTATACTGACATGAAAGGTATTGATCCTAAGACTTGCATCCATCGTATCTATATTGAGGAAAACAGTAGACCAATCAGACAACCTCAAAGAAGGATGAATCCAAATCTTAGGGAGATAGTGAAAGAAGAGCTCTAAAAACTACTCAATGTAAACTTCATTTATCCAATTTCAGATAGCCGATGGGTTTCTCCTTTGGCTATAGTACCTAAAAAGAATGGTAAATGGAGAGTATGCATTGATTACAGGGAATTGAACAAAGCAACTTTGAAGGATCACTTTCCTTTGCCTTTTATTGATCAGGTATTAGATACATTAGCGGGTAAAAAGTACTTTTCATTTTTGGATGGTTTTAGTGGCTATAATCAAATACAGGTAGCACCTGAAGATCAAGATAAGACCACATTTACTTGTCCATGGGGAACTTTTGCCTACCGAGTGCTTCCTTTTGGGTTATGTAATGCACCAGCAACATTCCAAAGAGCAGTACTAGGAATTTTTCCTGATCTAATCCATGATTGTGTAGAGGTTTATATGGATGATTTTACAGTTTATGGTAATTCATTTGAAGAGGCATTAGAAAATTTGGAAAAAGTCCTTATAAGATGTAAAGAAACAAACCTTTCATTAAGCCATGAAAAATGTTTTATGATGTTTTCTGAAGGTATTGTTTTAGGACATCATATTTTAGGAGATGGGATTAAGGTTGATAGATCAAAAGTTGAAGTCATATCCAAGTTACCTATTAAAATTTCTTACAAAAGACTGTGAATTTAAATGGGATCCTGATTGTTAATCAGCCTTTGAAACTTTGAAAACAAGAATATCTGAAGCAGCTATCTTGAGAGGACCAAATTGGAAACTTCCTTTCCATATTTCTACGGATGCTTCAGATACAGCTCTGGGAGCTGTGTTGGGTCAAAAATATTTAGTTCCTTATGCCATTTATTATAACAGTAAAAATTTGACTCCCACAGAGTTAAACTATACTGTGACTGAAAAAGAGTTTTTAGTTGTTGTTCATGCAATCAATAAGTTTAGACATTATATAACAGGCTATGAAACTTTTATTCATACTGACCATTCTGCAATTAGATATTTAATGAACAAACCTGTTACTAATGGAAGAGTGACAAGATGGCTCTTACTTTTACAAGAATTCAATATTACTGTGTTGGATAGACCAGGAAAACAAAATACAGTAGCTGATTTCTTGTCTAGGATTCAGAATACTAAAGAAGATTCTCCCGTAGAGGATAAGTTTCCTGATGAATACTTGTTTGCAGTAACTATTAAGACTCCTTGGTATGCAGATATTGCTAACTATTTGGTTATAGGGAAACTGCCTTCACATTTATTTCCAAGTGAAAAACGAAAAATTATTCAAGAGAGCTCAAAATATTCATGGATTTCTAACGAATTGTTTAAAACAGGGCCAGATCTTGTGATCAGAAGATGTGTCAGGGAAGATGAAATGCCTGATATTCTTAAGGCATGTCATGATGAATCATGCGGCGGACACTTTGCAAACAAAAGGACGGCCTATAAAATCCTCTCTTTAGGATATTATTGGCCTTCCCTCTTCAAAGATACAAAACAATATGTCAAAAGGTGTGACGGCTGCCAAAGAGTAGGGAAACCAACCCTTTCAAATGAAATGCCATTGCAAACACAGGTACTCATTGAACCCTTTGAAAAATGGGCTTTAGATTTCATTGGACCTATTAATCCACCATCTAAGCAAAAGAAGTATATATTAGTTTGTACTGATTATGTTACTAAATGGGTGGAAGCCAAAGCATTAGTGTCTGCTACTGAAAATTCAGTTGTTAATTTTCTTTATGAGGATATTTTTACTCGCTTTTGTGTTCCAAGAGAAATTGTGACAGATCAGGGAAGCCAATTCACATCCAACCTGGTGGAGAAGCTGATGGAAGAATACAAAATCAAGCACAGAAGATCTACTCCTTACCATCTGCAAGCAAATGGTCAAGTGGAGTCTACAAACAAATTTCTCGAAAGTATCATCACCAAAACTGTTCATCTACATAGAAGAGATTGGGCAGAAAGGCTTCCTGAAGCCTTGTGGGCCTACAGAACTACATGGAGAAATACAACAGGACATTCTCCCTATGAACTTGTTTATGGGAAGGAAGTCATGCTCCCCATTGAGTTCCAAGTCAAGACCTTCAAGATAGCAGTTCAGTTGGGGATGGACTTAGCAGAAGCCCAAAAGCATAGAATGGAGCAGTTGAACGAGCTAGATGAGATCAGACAAGAAGCAATTTTAAGAACTAATCTAGTTCAATATCAAAGAGCTAAATGGCATGACAAGTACATCAAAGAGAAGAAGTTTCAAGAAGGAGATTGGGCATTGTTATTTGATTCCAAGTTTAAATATTTCAAAGGAAAATTTCAGACTCATTGGCTTGGGCCATATGAGATTGACAAGATATTTAGCAATGGAGTGGTAAGAATCAAGACCATTGATGAGTTTCAAACTCCTCTAATTGTGAATGGCCACAGATTGAAATTTTATCATAAGCCACTCTCAAAAGAGGAATTTTTCAAAATGTTTCAAGAAAATTCTGCAATCAGGCTGGTACAGAAAAATTCTTCTTCTCCACCAGCCTAGATTTTGTTCTTTTCAGTTAAAAAAATAAAAAAATAAAAAAAATAAAAAATTGTATAAGCCTGAAAACCAATCACTGATTAGCAGTCTTATACAGAAAATGTAGGGTGAAAATCAGGAACACCTGACACCCTATATTTTCCAAAAAAAAATCTCTCTTTCATTTCACAAGTTTTGTGACCACCCACTCCATTCCATTCCACTTCATTCCACTTCATTTCATTCCACTTCATTCCACTTCATTTCACTCCACTTCATTCCATTTCACTTCATTTTATCTATTTCATAACCATTTCCATTTAGTCAAATGTCATCTGTTCATTTCCATTCACCCAAATAATAGCTGTGTCAGTTTCCGCAGTTGACATCTGTTTCCGCAGCTGACACTAGTTTCCGCAGCCAGAAGCAGATTTCGCAGCTACCACTCTGTTTTTCAAAAGAATGTACAGCCAGATGTTATTTCCATAATCATGAAATAAAATGCAGGTATGAGGACCAATTATGAAGACATGGGGCATTCAAGATATCAATGAGGAGAAACTAATTGAAGACCAAGGAAAAATGGCAAGAAATCCAAGGTATGAGTAAAAATTTATTTCAAATAGCATTTAAAACACATTTTTATATAGTTATAAACCATAAGCTCCATTATGTGCAATGATTTTATTGACAAACTCCGTAACCACTCCATGATCTCTGTACAATCCTCCCACAATCCTTGCATTCATTCTCAAACGATCCCATAATTAAACCTCTGATCTTCACTCATACTCCGATATTCCACCTGTGGCAATGAAACGTAGTTGATTTGACTATGGCTTCTTTCAGCCGCATAAAATCCGTAGCCGTTGTATAAACGTGCTTACATTTATTCTGTAGCCACCAAATTTTAAAACACTGCCGGATGTATTATACTCCTCCTATTGTTCTATTAATCTCACAGCTGCATTTCCGCCGTGCTCACGTAACCCTTCTCTGTTCTGCTTCACTCCATTTTGTTCTCTGTTACGCTACAGTCTTTATACCCACTCTCTGATATCTACCTACAGTCATCGTGCTCATTTCCATTCATTCAGCCGTCCTACTTCCATTGAACCCTCCTCACGCAGGAAATTTTTTAAAGAGCAGAAAGAAGGATGGGTAAATTGTTGAGAGCAGAACCAGAGGGACCTAAATTCATGGAAGGATACCCGCAAGTCAGGGATATATTGAAGAAGGCAAAGTGGCTGCGGTTTATCAAAATTTTTAGAGGCTACCATAAAGAGGTGACAAAAGCTTTTGCAAGGTCTTTCAATGGCCTGGAGGTAGAGATTGGAGACCTTAAGTTTACGGTGAATGAGGCATCTATAGCATCTTCCATAGAACTTCTTCAAGAGGGTGAACATTGGTTTAAGAATAAAATCATTAGTGATGAAGCCTGGAGAGTGATTCTACATAACCCAGGTATGGACATAACTATTTTTAAAAGAGGAATTCCTGTTCATGCTTTGAAAGAGGAATGGGCTACTTTGTTGCTAGTTGTTCAAAAATTTATCACCTGTGAGGGTCGTTTTGGGTCAATGTATATGTACCATACCCGATTGCTGATGAATTTTATAGATAACCAGACCCTCAATTTGCCATACTTTTTATTAAATAGTTTGAAGAAGATATCTATGACTGTTCAGAAGCATTTAGGGGATGTAGAACCACATCTATATCACCATGGTCTTGTAAAAATTTTCATTGAAAAACAGTTAAAAGAGAAGAAGGATACATGGGAACAATTTTTGATTAGAAATTTCTTTGAGGAACCTCAAGAAATTCCTGAAGGTAGCACATCAAGAAGGAGTAGGAGAAAGAGAACAAATGATGAAATTCAAAGTACTCCTACTACTACAATTGAAAGAACTAGTAGGGAAGAGAGACTGTCAAAAAGGAAGAAGAAAGAAACCAAGGGTAAAAAGCCAATAACATCGAAAGAGAGAAAAAGTGTTGAGGCTATACATCAAACCCCTTCTTCCGAAGAAGATCATCAAGTGTTATCTGAAAGACTAGTTCACCTTCAAGAACAGTCATCTATGTCCAAGAAGAAAGGGAAAGGAAAATAAAATAAAAAAGACAGTGGTCCACAGTGTGTGAGAAGAAGTTCCAGGCTTAAGGGGAAGTTGAGGAAAACGCAAATGAAAGGACCCCATTTTATTGATTTGGGGGAAGAAACATCTGAACAATCCCCAGCTGGCCATAGTCCATCTCACTCTCAGTCAGACAGTGAACCTAGTTCATTTCATTCTTAGTCAGACATTGAACATAGTCCATCCCATTTTCAGCCAGACGTTAATGTGAGTCCTTCTCAGCTAGATTTTGAAGACAACTCTCCTCCATGGCATTTTGGGGACAGCCCAATAAAAACGACACCTAAGATAGACCCAAAGCAACAAGAAGTATATGATTATATAGAATCTTTAGAAAGAGCAGCTACGGGTCCCAGTACTTCATCCACTTAGCCTCACACAGCACAAGATGATCTAGTCCAATCACTGAAACAAGAATTCTTTGAGCTAGAGCTTTTAAATAGACACATTAAAAATGAAAATGAGACATTGAAGGAACAAAGTAAATTGGACAAAATCATTCATGATAATACCATGCTACATCTGGGACTATGGCAGAAGAAGAACAAGAAATTGAAGAGGAAATGCCAGAAGTTGAGCAGAGCACTGATTAATATCAAATTCAGATGCTTGATGAAAAAACCCAGGATGTTAGCAGCACCAAGGAAGAGGAGGAGAGGACTGGATGTACTGGCTGAAGTGTCAATGCATATGAATTGAAGAAGGATTATCAAAATTTTGGTTGCATGAGGACATGCAACACCTTCACAGTGGGGTATGTTGAGTCTCAAATCTGCATCTTCCTATACACCTTTCTAGACCTTTTTCATTCACCTGAACCTTCTAAGTTGTCAATATCATTGCATATCAATTGTAAAAGAGCATCTAAAATGGTTTTTAACTATGTTTTGTGTCTGCTGTTTGATTTAAATTTTTGCTCATTTAGCTGCGGAATCTTGCCACTTTCCGCAGCTGCTGCAACTTTCCGCAGCCATTTTGTGAAAGTCTATGTTACAGGTGTCTTCAGGCAATTCGAGCCACATGGGCAAGTTAGAAATGATGTGGACATGGATCGTGTCCTATTGGCTCGGGCAAGTTCACCTAAGGAGGCTGTGGTCAAAGGTGGCCAAGTGGAAGTCAACCGTAGAGTCCCACAGTGACAGGACTCTGTTTCTCATCACGTGAAGATTTGTATGACCGTTTCTAATTTACAGGAGACACATCAACATCTGTACACGGCTCCATAAGCCAAATCCATCATCCACTCTTCATAGATTTAATCCTCACCGCGGCCATGATGCTGGATCTCTGGACGTGATGGTTCACGTGTCTCTATCAGCACAAACTTTAGGGAATTAGTTATATCACCTTTGTTATAAATAACGTGTTTTCATACGCATAATAGTTAGCCTCCATATAGCTCTGTAATGTAATTGCGTTGCCACTGTGCTGTAATATCATTTCTCTATTATGACTGCATTTTAATATATAAGAAGACTCTGTTTCCAAGCGTAACTCGTATTTGAAGGCTGTTGCCCGAGGCTGGTGCAGAGGGCCCCTGCACACGCTGAGGTTTTGTGCATTACTGTATAGTTTCTTGTTTTATTTATTTAAGCTCATTGTGCCATAAGTCATTCACGTGTTTATACATTGCATCTTTCATGGTATTTATGCTTCATTTCTGTTTATAATCTTTCATGCTTTACATCTTACTTCTGTCCATAATCTTTCATGTTTTATGTTGTTGTTAACTGATCAGTGTTCTTGTTTTAGATTAAAAATAGGCAACCCGGGCATTTGCATATATTTTGACTAATGACATGGAATCAATATTGTTCTGCTACTAATTTACTTTTTGTTTAATTCCAGCACTGCTTTGTTTATTTCAGTCTTGCACATTTGTTTCAATAGTTAGATTTAGATATATTAAATTGCTCATGTCATTTTCAGTTACCTCCGAAAGCCACAGCTGGACTGATGGTGAGGGATTGAAGTATGAGTGTGTAGTTTGATATTAGTTTACTTTCTGCAAGTTAGATATATTAAATTTCTCATGTCATTTTTAGTTACCTCCGAAAGCCACAGCTGGACTGATGGTGAGGGATTGAAGTATGAGTGTGTAGTTTGGTATTAGTTTACTTTCTGCAAGTTAGATATATTAAATTGCTCATGTCATTTTCAGTTACCTCCGAAAGCCACAGCTGGACTGATGGTGAGGGATTGAAGTATGAGTGTGTAGTTTGATATTAGTTTCTTTTTCTGCAAATTAGATATCATATTGCTCAAGTTGTTTATGGTTACCTCCGAAAGCCATAGCTGGACTAATGGTGAGGGATCAGAATATAAGTTGATGTAATTTGATTTAGATTTACTTTGTTGCAATTCTTGGATTTCTTTAAGCATAGTTTCTTTTGTGTTTAAACAGCAGCAAGGATAGTTTGGTTTTCATGCTCAATAGTTCACTGTTTGATTTATTAGGCTAGCAGCACATTTTCATTTCCTTTCAAGTTTTGTCATTGTATGTTTCAAATTCCTTTTGAAGTTTAAAGTTGGTAAATCATTATAAAGGATATCATTGCCTTGAACAATCATAACCATACTTGTTTTTATTTTAGAATTTCTATCTCACATTAGAAAACCAAAAATGACAAAAAGGCAAGAAATAGGTTATCTTGCACATATAGTGCACCACACTTCATCAATTTATGAATCCCAGATTGATAAATTAATGTAGCAATTTAGGACACACTAAATTGACCAAAAAACAGCCCCTCCGATGGATCTGTTCTTCCTCTCCGCAACCCCGTTCTGCTGGGGGTTGTAAGGAACAATGAACTCCCTCCTACTGCCTACCTCCACACAGTAGTCAACAAACTCTCCAAGGGTGTACTCTCCTCCATTTTCCAACCTCAGGGACTTGATCTCCCGACCTATCTGTGTCTCCACAAGAGCTCTGAACTCCTGAAACTACTTGAAGACCTCACTTTTTGTCTTCAAGAAATAAATCCAGGTCCTCCTGGAGTGATCATCAATGAATAAAACATAGTACTCATATCCACTCAAGGAAACATGAGACATCCGACCACTCACATCGGAATGAATCAAATCAAGTATCCCAGTCACTCTGATGTCACTGCTGGGAAAAGGGGATTTGGAAAACTTGCCCATCGCACATCCTCTGCAAGTATCAAAGTGATCAGTACTAAAATCTGGCACACCTGTAGTGATCTCCCGCAAAGTCCTTAAGGCTCCATGATACATGTGCCCCATCCTACGGTGCTAAATCTCACACAGCTCAGAACTGCTAGCTCTGCTATCGGTACTACTGCTCAATGCCAAAAGGGGCTGAAATGAAAACTTGTACACCTTTGCATGGCGTACACCTATGACTCTAGCTGAATCAGCTGGAGCGCCCCTGGGATACATCAGCACCTGTCCACCCTTGAACAGTATCTCATATCCTCTGTCCTCCAAAGATAAGATAGATATGAGGTTCTTCCTCATCCCTGGAACATAAAGAACATCTGACACCTTCAAGGGAGGTTTAGACTCCCTCTGAAATGTAAGTGTTCCCACACCGACTGCTCTAACAACTCTGTCATCACCGAGTACTACCTCTATATCAGTGCCACTCTCTGAAAGCTCTGAGAAGTACTCACGGACTCCTGTCATATGACGTGAAGCCCCACTGTCCACATACTAGATACCCAAATATGCTCCGCTAGTCGAGGGAAATGCATGCTCCCTCTGAACCTCTGTGGCAAGTAATCCTGCACTAGAGGAATCACACGGAATGAACCCAAACTCCTGGTCAAAGCGATCTGCAAAGTCCTCAACCTCTGCTGATGCTACCATGCTCTGGTTCTTCCCCTTCTTCTTCTTCTTCTCCAGAAACACAACTGCATAGTGTCCCATTTTCTGACAATTCCAACACTTCACCTTGGAATATTCCTTCTGTGTGTTACCCTGTTTACCTTTACATTTACCTCTTTCCCCACCATTACTTGTGGAAGCGTGTTTCTTCCCTTTGCCTTTCTTGCCTCCTGCCAACAGTGCTACATCCTCATCCTGCTCAACTGGCTTGGCTGCCCCAAGCTGACCTTTCTTGATCTCTATCTGAATGCAATCATCCCAAAACCTCTCCCATGTGGGAAGGGTCTCACTTGCACAAACCCCATCAGCAAAGTCTATCCATGAACTGGGGAGGCCATTCACTGCTATCCGCACCAACTCAGTGGGTTGAATGACCTCTCCAATTTCTGCAAACTCATCTCTCACATTAGTAATATTTGTGAGATATCCAGCTGCACTATCAGTCTTACCCATCTTAATGGTTTTCAGCTTCTACTTCAGGACCATTTTCCGGTTCTCATTGGTACTCTGGTAGAGATTGGACAATGCTGTCCACATCTCATGAGAATTTCTCTTTCCTCTCACATGAGGAATGCAATGGTCTTTGATTCTGTCTAGAATCAGTCTCTTACCCTTTTTGTTCTTCCTATTATATGCTGCCAACTGAGTAGCATCAGTAGGCACATTAACAGGCTCTTGTGTGGTATGAACCATGATATCCCAGACTTTTGCCTCCTCAAAGATACTCTGCATTCTCTCCTTCCAAACGTTGTAATTGGTATGCCCATCCAACCTATCCTCCACCCTCAATCCTAATGACATCCTGCTGTCCTAAAACTGAAAAATAACACTGTTGTAGTAAAGAGAAAAATTCTATTTGTGAAAAATGAGCTTGCTGGAATTTTCTGAGTGAAAAATCAGTAGGCTGTATTTTTCTCCTTGTTGTCCCAAGCTGCACTTTCAGCACTCAAGCTCTGATACCATGTAGAAATTTCCTATTTTCCCACCTCGGTTTTCAGTTTCACCTTATTTCTCCAAATAGTTAAATGCCCTTTCCCATATCCTTACATTCAACAAACTGGAAAATAAATTTTTGCTGAAAACAAAAATTCTGGAAAATTTATAGAATGCTGAAAAATGCAGAAATAAAAATCAGCAAGCTTAAAACAGTCATTCACACATTTTAACACAGATATTTTTGGTCAACATGACCCTGGAAAAACCCCCTACAACTCTTGGGGAAAACTAGTTTGAGAGCTTCTCTTTTATTTTTCTGAATATTGCTTTTTACAGTGAAACAGGAAAAACTCAGAAAAAATTCCAGCAACCAATTTACAGACTTATCTCGATTTCTGTGCTTGCACACCGCCTCGGAAATTGACCCAAATCAACAACAACAGAAAACAAAAAATTTACAGCACCTTAGGACAACATTAAATGATGTACGACCACCTCGGGAAGCGTGTCTAAACAACTGTACTTTGCTGTACAGACTGTAAAAATTTTGTACAACAACCTCTCTCGAAATATGTGCCAAAAAATAGAGCTATAGATGTTGTCCTCTTCCTCGGTTTTTGTGCCGGAAATGACAGCCACCCTCTTCCTTGAAAAATGTGCCTGATTTTTGTGCCTTGGAGTGTATGCTTGCTGCTGTACCCTCTTCCTCGATTTTTGTGCCTCCTCACTTGGAAACACTGCCTCTCCTTTGCTGTATGGATTTTCTGCCTCGGTATGTGTGCCAATAAATGTTGTTGTACCTTTGCTGAAATATCTTCACTGTTGCCCTCCTTCTTCTCACTGCTCAGAAAAATCTCTAGCTCTCCTTCTCTCCTTCTCCCAATCTGCTCATGAAAGAATGAATGACCTTTTCCTCCTTTCCCTCCTTTAACCTAACCTTAAGTGACTTTTGGGGAATCCCTAAATCCAATGGCTGAAATAGATTGAGATCTAGGGCTGAGATTAAATGCTCATTTAAATCTCACTTTCTATTTTTAATTCACCCCACTTTAATAAAGACCCACTTAGTCATTTATTTCCAAAGTCACTTTTCCTTTCTAATTTTACATTGACTTTATTAAATTCACTTTAAAATTAGACTTTAGTAATTTTATCACTTAAAGTCACTTTTAAATTAGATTTGACTTTATAAAAATTATAAAGTCACTTTAGGAGAAAAATTAAATTCTTTTGGACACTTTTCCCTAGGCCAAAGATCAAAGCCTTAGGGAACCACTTGTCCTCCGGTAACCAAATTTCAACACTCATGAGTAGAGGTGATGAATACCAATTATAATTTGAAAAAAATTGTGAAACATGGAATCACATATCAAGAGGAATGGAAAGAGTAAGTAAATCAACATCAAGGTCCATAAGTCAAGCTAAACTTGGAAATTTACTTGATAACTTTAAAATGGAAATTATTAGCAATATAAGTGAAAAATTAGAAATGTTAACAATGCAGGATGACAAAAAATAAGATGTTGATAGTTGTGTTTTCTATGAAGAATCATATTTCCCGTCATTACCAAGGTTGAAGGAAGTTTACCAAGAGGACAATGGAGCAAGTCAAACACCAAAGAAGCTATTTTACGTAGCTCGAAGAAGACCATGGAAGATTGGTCAACTTGAAATGATGCAAGGATCTAATTCAAAATTTCAAGCTTATGGAAATCCATCTTAAGGTAATTGTAACACACACCTCCTTGGAAACCTTGGCCATCTCAACCCAAAAACCAATCTTCGAAACAAGTTTGGAAAGGAATTTATGGGGAAAATCCACAATATCCTCAATAATTTCCTCAATATCCTCCATACCAAACTCCATGTTATCCATACCATCCACATCCACCACAACCACAAACCCAAACACATCCATCTCAAAGATCCACTCCCACTCAAGTAGTTGTACCACCATTTCGAAACCCACACAAGGATGTATCTCAACCCACTTACAATGCTGAGTTACAACACTTCCAAACATATCCTCTTGATATAAATGGTATTCATATTAGTTCAAGAAAGGTATTGCAAAAAACACATTCTATTAATGTCATTTAAGTACAATATACAAAAGAATACCATTCATATTCAAAGATCAAAGAATCATGGGCTACACTTAATGGAGAGAAGACTTCAAAATAAGAGACTAAGAAGGTTCCCTCATGTTTACCATCAAATCCTTCATGTGTTCAAGCGAAAAATCATAAAAAATAGGAATATTTGAATGTAATTATAGAAGAGGACATAGAAAGAGATCCAAATGTGCAAGTGGACTAGGGGCATCAAAACTATATTGAGATATGGTTGTACACAATCTTTAAGTTGCAAGAACACACTCTTCTTCAACAATACTTGATATCATCTCAGTCAAAGACTTTGGTCTCTCATATTTAGGTACATGTCAAAGTATGTATTTCAAGCCTACACATGATTCTGTTTATCATATTTATGTGCATATCGATCCATTGGATGTATTCCTATACTTGAAAGAGATTTTATTTTTTCCAAGAACAGTAGGATAGAAAAAATAAAAAATGGAAAAAGAGAAAATAGAAAAGAATAATATCTTAGGTGAAAACCTTTATTGAGGCACATCATATTGACTCAATGACCAAAAGCCTCCATGAGATGGTCAATGGGTTGGAAAAAATAGAGAAAAAAGAAAAATAAAAGATCCTAGGTGAAAACCTCCTTTGAGGCGCCTAGACAGAACTACTAGTTGAAAAGCTCATTGAGGCAACTAGTATGCCTAAGAAAAATGAAAAAAAATGGAAAAATTGCAATGTATCTCTCGCTAATGAATGCAGGTGCTCTCTAGCCTTTGCAAGAAACAAAAACAAGTTGGCACCAAAAGAACAAGTTGGTCGAAAATCTAGTGTAAGGAAGTCAAACTTGGACTTCCTCCTCCTTTTCTCAGATGTTACAAAAGGATCAAGGTAATTCCAATCCATCACCATCATCCATTTCAAACATCCACCCATAATTCCAAGATTTTCTCATTCATTTTCCTCGTTGTCCTAAACTGCTACAGGAAGTTTTGTTTTTGCTAAAGGAAGTCTTGTTTTTTACCAGAAATTTTATTTTTTTTATATCTTGAAAACCATACATCCATTTTCTAGTATATTTTGTGGGGATATTCATATGGTTGATGGTAAAATTCTCAATAAATTCTAGTAAATTCTAGTGCACACTTCTCGAGAAATCAACCTCCATCACTGACAACATTTTTTTTTTCAAGGTTAGTGCATCCAATGGCCGAGATGTGTTATGGGGAGGCGAATAAGGGTGATGCTAACATGCTAAAATAATCTAGGTCGATAAATTATACCATTTGAGAGATATGGATAAAATAATTATGCTACAAGGGTGTTGTTCAAAAATGCTACAGGAAGTCCTATAACTACTACACGAAGTTACAGTGAGCTACAAGTAGGTGGCTCAAGGACAAAAAAAATCACCAAGGGCATTGAGGTGTTAAAAATAAATGAGGCAATTATTCCCATCATTTCCTACCACATTCTCATAACTCCTCCATCTCAAGCACAACAGTTTTTTTCTATAACCTTACCTTTTGTCACCTCTGTATATTATTGAAAGACACATAGTTCCTTCACTCCATTTTCCAAGGCCACAACCCTTCCTCACTGACCTATAATAATCCTACCATCACCCTAATACCACCTACCACTCTCCCTCATCCCTCATACAGAGGTAGAAGCCTAAAACAAGAAGAGAAAGAGGCTCCTAGAAGAAAAGGTAACTTCATGTAGTAGGCCATGTGTAAGCATCAGAAGATGCCTAAAGACGGTTGTGACCAATCATGGAGACCAAGAAGACTTGTGATATGACTCTGAAGAAAGTAATGTCACTACAAGGAGGATCATCCACTAGTATACATACACGTGAAGACACAACAAGTTTCTCGCACACACACAACAAACAAGTCAAGTTAAAACACTTGAAAAATAAAGAAGACACAATAAAGAATCAAACAACAATACAAGAACAATGATGCAACTCCAGATCCATCTCCAAAATGAATCATACTATAAAAAATCAATCATAAGGTATGAAAATCTCTAACCTCACCCTTATAATATATTATAGCTTAAGAAAAATTTAAAAGTGTGAGAAGGAAAGGTTTTTAATAGCCAAAATCAATAGCAGAGAAACCTCGACCTTATCTAGTAGTTACCTTAACTTTCCCACCAAGACGCACCCCAATGTGGGAGAGGAAGAGGAAAAATGTGAATAGGACATGAGATAGTGGGTGGTTATAATTTAGTTGTGATGGAAGACAAGAAGTGCCAAGGGGTAACTGAGAGAAAACTTAGTTAACAAAAAACACTTCGAGTTTATTTTGCATGTGATGAAGAAAGAGAAAAAAATGAAAAAAAGAGGAAAAATTAAAATATTAAAAATAAAAGGTGGACCCACGACCTCTTAGAATGAAAATATTGGTTGCTACAGGTGAGATAGAATTGATATAGGAATTTTTTTTTTTTTTCTACAGGAATTTTCTACAAGAAATAGAGTTCCTACCGGAAGTTGCTACAGGAAAAGTAGATTTTCCACAAGAAGAAGAAATTTTCTATAGGAAGGTAACATAGGGTTTCAAGAGAAATATTTTGCTGCTAGGATGTTGGAAAATGATTAATTAATAGGTACAAGGAACAAATAAAAACAAAAAAGCTGCAAAGGATTTGATACTAACATAGTAAATTCTCCAAGGGTGAAAGGCACCAAAGTCACCAATTTGGTCATCACATCATCCTTTATTTTTCTTCAGTTTATTAGCAACAATTTCTCCCCTTTCATGAATAAAGAGCTATTTTTGAAGTGATTTAAATTCCATAATTTAATGAGCAAAGAGAATTTACACTACCAGTTAAGGATTTTGATAAAAAATTGATGGATAATATGATGCGTCATGGCCAAGAATTTGTATCAAAAGTAAGAGGTTTGGACTTTAATGAGAATTAAAGTACTAATGAAATAATGGATTCCAATAAATCCTTATATTCACAAGAATAACGACCATAGGACTACCAAGAAGACAAACCAAAAGAATGTTGTTTCACTGACAAATAGAAACCATTAAAATTGAAGAATCACCTTAGAGAAAGAATCATCCTAAAACTACGTTACAAGTTCCATGGGAAACTGAGATAAGGGAAGAAATGAAAATAGGAGAATGGAAATAAGAAAAATAGGAGGAGAAACATATGGATGGAAAAACAAAGAATAACCAGCCCAGCATTCACGAAGAACCACGGGGCAAGGAGGATGAATAGGTTGCTCAGAGGATGAGAAACAATTTCCTTAGGGGGGTATGATGTGCCTCTAAATTAGACATAAATTAAGGCCCATCTAACCTTTCTTAGGAACATAAAGGTTATGTTAAATATCTCCTTATACACTTAATAATGTTTTTAAGCTTTAATAAGTTCTTAGGAAGGTTTAGGATATTCTAAGTATATACTACAATATTAAATTTCCACATTGTGTTTTATACTATAGTTTTTATTTCACAATACTAGTTTGATTTACTTATTCAGAAGAGACCTTAGCAGTTCAAATTTTGAAGTAGTAGATTTGATTTTAGTTCAATCTATCAAATGGAGGTTTCTATCTCCAACATGGTTCTGTGTACCCAACTGATAAGTTATCCTCAGAGGAGTACAACTGGGAATAATATCACTTATCTACCACAAACCCCTACTAGATACAATAATACTAGATATAGTTACTGCAATTACATTCTGAATAATGAAACAATGGTCAGAGTCATTGTTGGCTTGATGGGTCATGACCTAGGTTTGGTGTGCAAGGTTTTCCAAAAAACCCCTATACTACCGGCCCTTTCGGCAGTGACCTGCTTGCGCAGGTCACAGTCTCACCCAAAGTAGTATGGGTGGGTGCTAGAATCAGGTTTCTGCACCCTGGGAAAGGAAGGGTAAGGCAAGCAGGGTTGCATTTTGTTAGATTACCTTGTCTCTGGGCGGGGTTAACTATGTATCCAATTGCATCCACATGTACTAGATCTATAATTATACACCTTTCATAACATCAACACAACAGTACATAACCCAGACAGAATAGATCTAGATCTACTTTGATAAACCGACTTTCGCAGCAAGATATAACCAGAGGGAAACAGTTCCAATTATTCAATACACAGACCTTTGCAGCGCAAGACAGAAAGTGCATAACATAGTAATTACCAGCAAGTCATTCAATAATACTCACAGATTCAGATATAATAATCCATCATATTCATTCATTCATCAACCCTTATAATTCCCTTCCCAACCTGCGCACACAGCAGCAAGGTCCGCACACATCCAACAGAAGTCCATTCCCAAAAAACCCCAACACATCACTTACACAAAAGATCACATCAATAGCTCATCAAATCCTACCTCTTACAATCCAAAATGCCTCTCTATTTATAACATTCTAGCTTTAACATTCCTATGGTTCACAACCCATGGTTTTCGGACCCCTAGTTTACCCTTTAACCCCATTACAATGCTTTCAGGGCTTTGACCCACCCCAAAACCCCTCCGCTATACTAAATATAATCAAAATAACCCAGAATGGACTAGGTTCGTAGCTTGTTAGGAGACCCCGTTCCAACAATCCCCCAACACAATCTTGTGACTCGTCCCGAGTCACTGCACTGCTGCGACCCCCTAATTCGTACCCCGATATGGTTTGAGTCAACCTTCATTGACAAAGCTAGGGAGGATATCACCGCGCAGGGTAGCTAACAGGACTGCTCCACCATTCGTAACCTTCTGAACTATGTAGGGACCAAGCCAGTGCTGCCAAAATTTTCCAGGGAGTTTCACAAATTGGCTATCGTATAACAAGACAATATCACCTGCGACAAAGGTCTTCTGGAAAATGTGTCGATCATGACAGGCTTTATCTCTAGCTTTTTGTGCCTGCTGCTGAAACTAAGAAATAAACCAATCTTCTTCTAATGCTACTATTTGCGCCAGGCGTTCTTCTATGATATCAGAGTCTACCATGTTTGTGAATGCCGCAATGCATAGGCTAGGAACAACGTATTTTATGGGCATAATGGCTTCCTTAGCATAGACCATTTGGAAAGGTGTCCTACCGGTAAGCTTTTTGCAGGTTGTGTGGTAAGCCCATAGGACCAAGGAGATGCGAATATCCCAATCACTATTATTGGAATTACAAACCTTCGTTAATGCCTGCTCCAAAATTTTGTTGAAAGCTTCAACCGCCCCATTAGCTTGAGGATGGTAGGGTGTACTCTTATCATGGTGGATCCAGAATTCGTCGTTTAAATATTGAATCCTTTGGTTAACAAAATGCATACCTCTGTCGCTTATTAGGATTTTTGGGCAGCCAAACCGGGTCAGAATCTGCTCAAAGATGAAGTGCGCAGCCATATCAGCGGTACAATCCTTCACAACCTGTGCTTCAGCCCATCATGTGACGTATTCAGTGGTAGTGATAATATAGCACACGCCAGTTTTCTTGCTGGGTGGATTAATGGGTCCTATAAAGTCAATGGCCCATTTATCGAAAGCTTGTAGGGCCATTTGGGGCTATAATGGCATATGATTGCGTCGTGAGGGTCGGCTAGTTCGTTGGAAGGTATCAAACATTCTACAATAGGTGTAAGAATCCTGATGCAGGGTAGGCCACCACAAGCCAACCTTTAAAATATTTTTCACTATAGCCCTGCCTGCGTAGTGGCCGCGAGCTACTCCCTCATGGGCTTCTGCGAGGACGGTGGGTTGTTGATGTTCTAATACATATCTACAGAGTATTTCATCTATGCCCAGCTTGTATAGCTATCCTGCAATGATAGTAAAGTCTGTCGCCTGGGTAACCAACTCCTTCTTTTGTTGCATCGAGTACGCAGCAGGGGCCATACTCGTAGTGAGGAAATCAATGATAACAACGAAGTGGTCATCCACCATTTTAATGGAAAATAGTTGCGCATCAGGTTAGCCTTTGTCCAAGTTATTGGGTTCTTTGCTAGTATCAATACGAGACAGATGATTCATGCCTGTATTCAATCTTCCCAGCTTCACGATGATCTCAAAATCATATTCTTGAAACAGTAACAACTAATGAAAAATCTTCCCTCCCAACACAGGCTTGTTGACAAGATATTTCAAAGCCAAATGATCTGTAAACATATTAAAGTGTCCTCCAAGCAGATAGTGTCGATATTTTTGTAGCGCATATACCATAGCCAGTCCTTCGCATTCATTGGTAGAGTAATTTTGTTCATCCCTCGATACTTTTCGATTGGCAAAGGCAACCAGATGATCAATATCCCCTTCGCCAGGCTATGTGAGGACTGCACCCAAGGCAATGCCTGACGCATCAATGTGTACATGGAATTCCTTTGACCAGTCAGGGAATATCAGTATGGGCACAGAAACCATCTTCTCCTTGAGCAGTTCAAATCTCTTTTGACATTCATCATTCCAATAAAAAGAGACATCTTTATTTAGCAGCTATTCCATGGGTGCGGTGATCAGGGCATATCCTTGAATAAATTTCCTGTAGTAGCCTGTGTGACCGAGAATGGAGTGCAGCTATTTCTCTGTGGTACGGGCTACCAGGTTGATAATTACAGTGATCTTCACAGGATCAACCATTAGACGCTGCCAATAGACTATATGACCCAGCAAGATTTCGAACCGTACGCAGAAGATGCACTTCTTGACATTCAAGGAGATCTGGTGCTTACGACACGCATCCAACATTAAACGTAGGTTTGAGACATGATATTTTACTAAGCCAAACATCGTCCAGTCATCGAAGTAAACCTCCAGAAACTTATGGATAAATTCCTTGAACATGGCCAATACAACCCTTGAAAATATAGCAGGTGCGTTCTTCAAATTGAAGGGCATGACCATGTACTAGAAGGAGCCCCATT
Source organism: Pinus albicaulis (assembly GCA_034641835.2). Taxonomy (NCBI): domain Eukaryota; kingdom Viridiplantae; phylum Streptophyta; class Pinopsida; order Pinales; family Pinaceae; genus Pinus; species Pinus albicaulis. The sequence continues at coordinate 397,304,634 of CM076570.1, forward strand.
CCGCGGGAAAGGTGGTCTTACTGCGATCCTCTGGTGCAATTTTGATCTGATGGTATCCTGAGAATCCATCTGTGAAGGAATAGGCCTCCTGGCCACCCACGCTATCCAAGATTTCATCAGAAAAGGGAGTAGGGAAGGGGTCGTGAACGCAAGCATCGTTTAGTTCTTGGAGGTCCACACAGATAAATATTTTCCCTTTTGTTTTTTTCTCCTGAACGACCATCGGGCTGATCCAATCTGACTGCTCAACTAGTTCAATGATATCGGCAGTCAGCATTTTGTCTAGCTCTTCTTTGACCTTTTGTTTACACTTCAGATTCAACCGGCAGGGCCGTTGCTTGATGGGTCGTGCCTCTGGTTTTAGAGTGATTTGCATAATGCCAAGGTCCCCCGTGATTCCCTTGAGCTCAGAAAATTTGGTAGGGAATAAGTCATGGTATTTCGTGAGTAGCTCTGTGACTTTGCTCATAATACCTTCATCCCAGTAGTCCCCGATTTTCACCAGTTTAGGGTGCTCTTCTGTCCCAATATTAACTTCACGTAGCCGGAGAGGTTGCGTTACATCGATATTCATAAGCGATGGTCCGATAATAGTACGTTCCCCTTTAGATTTTGGGACAGAGATATTCCGCGGGTTATCTTCTTCTTCATTAATCGCCAAGCTCTAGCAGTTGATTATGTCTTGCATCTAGGCTTCCCATGTCAGAACGACTGGTGGGGTGTGTGGGTGAGGCTTCTTAAATATGAACGCATCAAGGTCTTGCAGGGCTTCGTCTAGTGTTTATGTTCCGCTAATGAGTCCAAATGTTCTGAGGAAGTCCTCTTTTAGTATCTCCCAATGGCAGGTCCACCGATGTAATTCAGCATCTAGGTACCAAGTAGTGGGGATAGGGCCCAAGGCATGTATAAACAGATGGATCCACTCGTCTGGGGTTCGGTTGGACCACTTGGTTGTCCATATATGCAGATGCGCCCAGGGATCTCTGGGCCCTAGGAATATCCTTGTGCGAACATCAGTAGGGGGTGCGAATCGCAACACCATCCTATCACGACACGTCTCCCAGTCTAACATTGCTTTCTTGTGGGTATCCCACCATCGGGCAGGTGTGCCACGTAGCACCAGATTAAGCACCCAGAGTCATCGATTCTTGGGTACCCTAGCTTCTAATGTTCTTACGATGTCCTGGACAATACCAGACTAATAAAAGTGGGGAAGGTCCCTTACCTCTGAAGTGATGCAGTAGAGAGTCCTTGCAACCCTAGGGCATCGTAGGGTTGAATAATTGCTTAGCTGGGTCTGCCACATCTCTAGTTCCTCCTTTGGATCAGAAGAGTATTCCTTGTTCTCTTCTCTGTTGAATATCCTACCTGCTGCAGGATCATCCTGGTCCTCGTCCTGTGTTGTCATCCTGTAGATGTGATCGAGCTCTTCGTCCTCATATGCTGGTTCATTATATCGTGCACCCTCAGTGGGATCTAGTGGTATGATTACACATGTTCCATTCTTCTCAAACACCATGCTGCGTTTCTTTAGGTTAATAACACCTCCTACGTCGATAGCCCAATCTATCCCCAGGAGCGTAGGGTTGGGGTCCGTATCTTCCACAATTTCTATGACCTGAAAGTCTGCAAGGACTTTTACTCCTGCGACATCACCCATAACCATTGGCAACCATCCCATAGGGATGATCTTCTGTTGATTTTCCATTCGCAGCTGGATGGTGGACCAGTCTAATTTAGGTTCCCCCATCCGTTGCCAGGATTGTTTTGGTAAGACATTCGCATCAGATCCAAGATCAAGAATAACCTGATCAATCTCATAGTCACCAATCTATGTAGTTAAGTGCATCTCTCTCCCAGTGCACCTTTTATAGCTGTCTAATTTGTGTACATCCTTAACCTAAGTCATTCTGTTGGACTGAGCTGTGTAGTCCGGCAGTAATACTTGAATACTTTCTCCTACCCACGGGCTGCATAGGAGCTTTAAGCATGCCTTTAAAATGATTTCAACTTCTTCTTCTGGTAGCTGCTCAGGGGCTCCCAGTGATTCCTTCTCCCTAGGAACTGGTTCTTTCCAAACAGCAAGCTCCCCTCTTGCTTTCAGGGTGACCATGCTACGCATTATGCTCCTTAGCTCCATTTTGACTCTCTGTATATTTCGCGTGGGGGTAGCCTATTTTTCCTTCATCTTTGTTAGCAAAATCGGGCAGTCTTCGATTTCATGGTCCAAGTGTCAGCAGTATTTACAGGTCTGCCTAGTGGGATTTGAGCAGTCCCAGGTGAACTGCCTTACCTCTCCATAGTTGTAGCAGATTAGTTGGCCTCGTCCTCGTCCAACGCTTCCTTCCCGTCCTCTCCTGCTCCGCGCAGGGGAGCTACCAAAGCTCGTAGGGGATCTTGAAGAGGCTGGATCGGATTGTACCCTATAGAGGGTTCCTCGATCTACCATTAAGTCATATGTGCGGTAGTTATGTTCATCGTGTCCTATAGACCGGCAGAACCTGCACCATTGTTTCTTCAATTCACCTTTATTTATCCGCGGACATTGGGTTGTATCATGCAGTCCTGCCACCCGACAATCCCTGCACCAAAAGTGCGTGCTTACCCCCTTTCCTCGCTCCATCCGCAAGCTTTGTATTTCCATGTGCATAGCCCCGAGATGCTCCTAAATTTACTGTACTCCTTCCCTTTTGTCATCATTAGGTGCAACGTCAAGTTTCATGGTAGCTTCCAAGGCTTTCTCTTGTGATTCAAACGTCTGATGGCCCATGGGCATACACAAGTGAGGTAGGAGCATAGCGATAAACCATTATGTGTGTTGTTTGTCATCGTACTTGAACTCGCCTTCCTGATTTGCTTTTTTAAAACGCTAATCGGCCTCCCAAACCCACTCATATGCTCCTTGCTTGAAGTCTTTTACTTCTGATAACTGTTGGGAATAGGATTTCGGTTTCTGAAATTGCTATTTTAGGGCATCCTTAATATTTTCAAGCGTTGCACTCTCATTTTGAGATATGTACCACATATATCAGTCCAGCTCCCCTTCCTCAAAATCCAAGGAGAGCTGCGTTTTTTTCACCGTATCGCTTACCACCCCTTGCGCTGTCCATACTGAATCGGCCACGAACCATAATCGCTCTAGGTCCTCATCGATTGGTCCTTTAAAGGTAGGTAATTTTAAGTGCACCGCCATGGGCTCCTTTGGTTTCCCATCCTAAGGCTCTAGCGTCCAGATGGCTGATGGGTTCCGTGTAGGTCTCAAAAAGACTCTGGGTAGAGCGATTCAGCCCTATGCCAGATCTATGATGCCGCTACCCGATCCCTTTCTCAGATCTTCTTCGGTCCCGACAATGGAACCATTTGTTGGCTTGAGGGGTCCTGGCCTAGGTTCAGTGTGCAAGGTTTTCCAACAAACCCCTATACTACGGGCCCTTTCAGTAGTGACCTACTTGCATAGGTCATAGTCTCATTCGAAGTAGTATGGGTGGGTGCTGGAACCAGGTTTCTGCACCCTGAGAAAGGAAGGGTAAGGCAAGGAGGGTTGTGTTTTTTTAGATTACCTTTTCTCTGTGTGGGTTTACTATGTATCCAATTGCATCCACGTGCACTAGATCTATAATTATACACCTTTCATAACATCAACATAGCAGTACATAACCCAGACAGAACAAATCTATATCTACTTTAGTAAACATACTTTCACAGCAAGATATAACCAGAGCAGAACAGTTCCAATTATTCAATACACAGACCTTCACAGCGCAAGATAGAAATAACACTCACATATTCAGATATAATAATCCAGCATATTCATTCATTCATCAACCCTTACAATTCCCTTCCCAACCTGCGCACACAGCAGCAGGGTCCGCACACAGCTGGACTAGGATCTCTGCGCACACAGCCACCAGGAGTCTGTTCCCCAAAAACCCCAACCGATCGCTTACACAACAGATCACATCAATAGCTCATCAAATCCTACCTCTTACAATCTGATATGCCTCTCTATTTATAAAATTCTAGATTTAACATTCCTATGATCCGCAACCCATGGTTTTAGGACCCATAGTTTACCCTTTAACCCCATTACAATGCTTTTAGGGCTTTGACCCACCCCAAAACCCCTGCACTATACTAAATATAATCAAAATAACCCAAAATGGACCAGTTTTGTAGCTTGTTAGGAGACCCCGTTCCAACAGTCATTCTGTTGTCAACATATAATAATTATTCCAAGTTATACTTCTCATTCTTTTTGAGAAATTCCTTTTCCTTAATAATTAAGAACTTAGTTGTACATATATAATCACATGTTGGGCCAATAAAGTGTTCATAAAACTTACCTTCCCTTCTATTCAAGTCTACTGTATTGAAGGGATTAGGAGAATGAGTCGACATAACCCTTCGACATGTCATAGTATATAGTTATACTATGGTGACACTAGCACTACATATAAACTAAGCCATAAATTTGGAAAAGACTAATTTCATATTACAATGATGCAAAAATGGTATTCCCTCCAATTCCCTATAACCTTTAACCGATACTAAATAAAACTTATACAACACATCAATAATTCCTTATTCCTTACTCATCTAAAATATAATTTGACTATTAAAACTTATCCATGCCTCATATATCTAGTCATTATTATTGCATAAAAATGAACATTGATCTTTATAGATGCCGAATACCAACTAGAAAGATGATTTTCCTCCCATCAATGACCTTCTCCTCAAAGCTCTCCCCCGAGGAGAGATCTATTTTCCCCCAGTACTGACAACCTATTTTAAGACTAGTGAAGGAAATTTTAAGCCAAATTTCCCCACCAAGTTTCCATAATGCGGTCACGTTATTCTAGGTTGTTGTTTCCCATGCCCTAAGATTTAATTTTTATTTTTTCCCAGAAGTTTTGTTTTTCTATTTTAAAGCTTGCTTTTCTACCGCGTTGCTTTTTCTACCCCTTTCAAGTGAAATTTCCTCTTTTTACTGCGGTATCATTAGATATTTTTATTCCATTTATATTTTTTTAATTTTATTTCTCTCCAAGGGAGTTGTTGGAGATTTTGGAAAGTACGAAAATTATATCCCATCCTCATGGATTCGAATTTTGGATCTCTCATTACTCTTTCTTTTCCAATTTGGTATGAAATTTCTTCAATCAATATTATAAAAATTATAATTCCTCCAAAGTTATAATTGTTTCATATGTCCACATAGTATTTGTATTATCTATCGTAGTTAACTTAAAACATACTAACTGCAAATTTGGGGTATTACATTGTTGAGTCAACAACAAATTCGAGAGTAGATGAGAAATAATCTAGAAATATAACAAAGCTTGGAGGATCTCACTCAAAAATGGATGATGGTATCCAGCCAAGCATATGGATGAAGAATATGGAGAAAATATTGCAGATGGATAAGTCGAAGCCTATATGTTTGAAGAAAAGAAAGAACATATTCACATGGATGGTGTAAATGATGTATTGTGACCAAACACATGTGGATGATGAATGTGAAGTGAGATGTGACTTACTGAATCCAACTACAACTGATGAATTATGTGAAGTTGAAATTGTTAATGAGAAAATGCATGCTCAGATACCCCACAATGGAGTGGATGAAAATTATGTTGATGTTAAATTTGATGAAGAACCATTAACTAGTGTTGAGTGGTTGCACATGATGCAACAAAATACTCTCACTAATATGTTGTTATTTGGTGAGATAAGCCTACTTGTATCTAGAAGCAAAGTGGAAGACAATAATGTTAGAAAAAACTATGTTAAAAATTGAAAACTAAAAAGAAGTGGAAAAGAGGATTTCTCTTCTCAATATTGTAAATTAGTTAAATAACATTATATTTGGAACATCAACACTAAATGAATGTAGCAAGACTGAAATAAATATGGACTAAATGAAATTGAACTGGGATACCTAGATGGACAGTATTGACACTTAGCAGGTTGTTCGAATTAGATTCTCCAACACTCCCCCCTTAATTACAACCACATAAAAAAATCAATTAAGATGTATGTTGGTATATGTCTCAGCTAGGCTTACAATTGACTTCAATATGTTTTACTTTTCTTCTTCTCTTATTCAAGATATTATAAGCTCTAAATTTTTTCAACTTTTTCTCTTTGTTGTATCCTTCAAACGCTATTTTCTTCATTTGTTGGTGTAGGTCTTCCATTTTTCCAGGTTGTCTAAGCATGTCCTGGACTTCTTCAAGAAACAACTTGTATGTGGGATGATTCCACATATTACGCTCTGTAATGCACTTTTCTTCAGCAATATATTGCAACATAAGATGAGAATAAAGTTTTATCTCTTTAAAACTCCAATACCTTAAAATTTCATTCATGTGTTCATCATGCATGCTGTATTCAACATTCATATTTACAACTTATGTGTAGACCTCATCTAGACATGGTGTTGCAAGAAATTTTTGAAGGAACTCCAACTCTTCTTCATAATTTTTTTGTTAACCTGCACATTAGACATCAATGGTAAGTGTAAAAACATCTCCAAAACCACATTGGTTTTGTTCCTTCTTCTTTGCAATGATATCTTTCTCTTCATGTGCTTCTTTCTCTTCCTCTACCTCTTTATCAATTTTCTCTTTTTGGGCTTCCTTCTTTTCACCTACCTTTATCTTTTTTTTCGTCTCTATATTTATGTTTGTCTCTGTCTTTGTCTCTTATTCACTAACTTGTGCTGCTACAAATAGGTTGTCTTCCACTTGGTTTGCAAACTCAAGTGAGATTATCTCTCCAAATAAAATCATGTTAATATGATGTTTTTGATGCATCATCTGGGACGAATCACCATTAGCCAACATTTATTTATCAAAATTTACATCAACAATATTAATCTCTTCATTTATCATAGTAGCTTACCCTCATTAACAAGCTCTATTGTTCGATTCACCAAATCATCATCAGTAATCTTCATTGCTGAATCACCTAATTTTCGTCCACTTGTGGTTGTGCATAGTGGGGTTTGTAAGCATCTACGTGCTCATTCTCTCTTTCTTCTACAACTTCTTCATTGACATCATCCAATGGTTGCCGATCACAATGGGATTCAACAAAATTTTCATCTCATTGTAGATGTGCTACTATAGATCAACCTTCATCTTCAACTTCAATGTTATCCCTTATACTAACATGCCTTTGAAGGGTATTCTAGGAATCCTTGGTTGTATTAGAATCTGAAATCATTGGAAGAATGCTATCATCCAGAGAATATTTTATCCATGTCAATGAAAAGGAATCGTTTTGCATCTTCACTTCCAACTCTTTCAAATAAGATTTATACATATCTAGATATTTCTTTCATTTTCTTAGCCTCTTAGCTTTTCCCATTTTTTGAGTGTTGGCTCTCCACGACTCAACAATTAAAACAAAATTCAAAAATAACAACTACACCTCCATGATAGCTTCTTTGCTACTTATCTTCTACAAAATAACTCGGTGTACAAAGTTCTCTATAAAAGCGACACTTTTACAAAGCCCATAAAACAATGCCTTTTTTTTAAATCTCCCTTTTCAAACAAAAAAAGATACATCACCCTTCTTTAATAACAAAATTGAATCAAAATCCACCTTAAAATAAATCCCTTTTCTTTCGTAACAAATTCAATTTTTTTAATGAAAAAAACTTGGAAGATGATTTTCCTCTCATCCATGAGCTTGTCCTCAAAGCTCTCCCCCAAGGAGAGATATATATTCCCCCAATCCTGACAATGTCTTTTAAGACTAGTGAAGGTACTTTTATGCCAAATTTCCCCACCATGTTTCCCTAACGGTGTCGCATTATTCTGGGTTATTGTTTCCCATAACCTAAGCTTTACTTTTCTTTTTTCATAGAAGTTTTTTATTTTTATTTTTTAAAGCTCACTTTTCTATCGTGTTGCTTTTACTATCCCTTCTGGGTGAAATTTCCTCTTTTTACTGGGGTGTCATTAGATATTTTTCATCCATTTGTTTTTTTTAATTTTATTTCTCTCCAAGGTCATTTTTGGCGATTTGGGAAAGTACAAAAATTCTATCCTATCCTCATGGATTCGGATTTTGGATCTCTTAATACTCCGTCGTTTCTAATTTGGTATGAAATTTCTTCAATCAATATTATAAAAAATAAAATTCCTCCAACATTATAATTGTTTTATATGTTCACATAGTATTTGTCTTATCTATCCTATTTAACTTAAAACATACTAACTGCAAATTTGGGGTATTACATTGTTGAGTTAGCCACAAATTCGAGAGTAGATGAGCAAGTCTCTAGCAAGACAACAAGGCTTGGAGAATCGCACTCAAAAGTGGATGATGGTATTATGTCATGCATATGGATGAAGAAGATGGAGAAAATGTAGTAGATAGAGAAGTCAAAGCCTTCATGTTTGAAGCAAAGCAAGAACTTATTCACATGGATGGTGCAGATGATGGTGAATCCTATTGTGACCAAACACATGTGGATGATGGATGTGAAGTGAGATGTGAATTACTGAATCCAGCCACAACTGATGAATTTTGTGGAGTTGAAATTGTTAATGAACACATGCATGCTCAGATATCCCACAATAGAGTGGATGAAAATTACCTTGATGTTAAATTTAATGAAGAACCATCAACTAGTGTTGAGTGGTTGCACATGATGCAACAAAACACTCTCATTGATATGTTGTTATTTGGTGAGATAAGCATACTTGTATCTAGAATAAAGGTGGAAGACATCAAGTTAGAAAAAACTATGTTAAAAATTGAAAACTAAAAAGAAATGGAGAAGAGGATTTCTCTTCTCAATATTATAAATTAGTTAAATAACATTATATTGGGAACATCAACATTAAATAATTGTAGTTTGACTGAAATAGATTTGGACTAACTGAAATTGAACTGGGACACCTCGATGGATAGTTTTGACTCTTAGCAGGTGGTTCGAATTAGATTCTCCAACACTCCCCCTTAATTATAACCACATAAAAAAATCAATTAAGATGTCTGCTGGTCTATGTTTCAGCTAGGCTTACCATTGACTTCAACATGTTTTACTTTTCTTCTTCTCTTTTTCATGATCTCATAGCCTCTAAATTGTTTCAACTTATTCTCTTTGTTGTATCCTTCAAACATTAGTTTCTTCATTTGTTGGTGTAGGTCTTCCATTGTTCCAGGTTGTCTAATCATGTATTGGACTTCTTTAGGAAGCAAATTGTATGTGGGATGCTTCCACATATTCCCTTCTGTAATGCACTTTTCTTCATCAATCTTTTGCAACATAAGATGAGAATAAAGTTTTATCTCCTTAAAACTGCAATAGCTGAAAATTTCATTCACGTGTTCATCATGTGTGCTATATTCAACATTCATATTTACAACTTCTATGTAGACCTCATCTAGACATGGTGTTGCAAGAAATTTTTGAAGGAACTCCAACACTTCTTCATAATTGTTTTGTTTACCTACACATTAGAAATCAATGGTAAGTGTAAAAACATCTCCAAAACCACATTGGTTTTGTTCCTTCTGCTCTACAATAATATCCTTTTATTGTTGTGCTTCCTTCTCTTCCTCTACCACTGTATCCGTTTTCTTTTTGTGGGCTTCCTTATTTGCATCTACCTTTATCTTTTTTTTGTCTGTATATGTTTTTGTCTCTTATTCACTAACTTGTGCTACTACAAACAAGTTGTCTTCCACTTGGTTTGAAAACTCAAGTGAGATTATCTCACCAAATAACTTCATGTTAATATGATGTTTTGGTTGCATCATCTGTAACCAATCATCATTAGCCAAAATTTCTTTATCAAAATTTACATCAACAATATTAATCACTTCATTTATCATAGCAACTTACCCTCATCAAAAAACTCTATTGTTGGATTCACCAATCTTCATCAACAAGCTTCATTGCTAGATCCACCAAATTTTCATACACTTGTGGTTGTGCATAGTGGGGTTCGCGAGCATCTATGTGCTCGTTCTCTCTTGCGTCTACAACTTCTTCACAGACATCATCCAATGGTGGTTGAGCACAATGGGGTTCAACAAAATTTTCGTCTCGCTGTAGATGTGCTACTAGAGATCGACCTTCATCTTCAACTTCAATGTTATCCCTTACACTAACACGCCTCCAAAGTGTATGCTAGGAATCCTTGGTTGTATTGGAATCTGAAATCACCAGAAGAATGCTATCATCGAGAGAATATTTTATGCATGTCAATGAAAAGACATCCTTTTGCATCTTCACTTCCGACTCTTTCAAATAAACTTTATACATATATAGCTTCTTCTTTGAATTTCTTAGCCTCTTGACTTTTCCCATTTGTTGAGCGTTGACTCTCTATAACTCGACAATTAAAACAAACTTCAAACATAATAACTACACCTCCATGATGACTTCTTTGCTACTTAACTTTCACAAAATAGATAGATGTACAAATTTTTCGACACTTGTACAAAAACCATAGCCGATTCAAACAATGCCCCTTTTTTAAAATCTCCTTTTTCAAAAAAAAAAAAGATGCATCGCCCTTTTTTTTTATAACGAAATTGAATGAAACTCCAACTACTTAAAATAAATCCCTTTTCCTTCCTAACAAATTCAAGTTTTTAATGAAAAAAACTTTAAAAGAACATAAGAAAGCATCCTTTTCTTTAAAATCACTCTTTTTAAAAAAAAATCACGCGTCTTCAACGAAGAAGATTACGAACATGATGACTCTTCATATTAAATAACTCTTTAAATCACTCATATATTTTAAATAAAAAATAAGTCCCTTATCTCAATATGAAACTTATGATTATGAATTTTGGTTGCTCGTATTTCTTGAGAGTTATAACACAACCGGCCTTACCTCTGTCCCGCGCTACGTGGAAAATGATGTAAGGAATGTTGACTCACGCCACATTTTTCATTGGAATTGAGGGTTAGTATTGCTAATTGAGGGTTAGTATTTTTCATTTTTCTTTAATCCGTTTCACATGCGCCTTCATTGGCTTAGCCGTAACTAGTTTCTCTCTCGCTCATTTTTAGCAGGAGGGGTCTTCAAATTTTTGTTGCTCTCGAAGATTCTTATGAAGGCTCACTTTTTCTCTACGCTGCCTCAACTTAGCTCATGTTGCTGTTCTCTAAGAGAGTTTTACGCAAAGTAGCTCACATACCATATTAAAAATTGAAAACTAATAAGAAGTGGAGAAAATTATTTCTCTTTTTAGTTATTTAACTAATGAGTCAAATAATGAGTTAAATAATATTATATTGAGAATATCAACATTAAATAAGTGCACTGAGAGTGAACTAAAATTGGACTAACTCAAATTGAAATGAGACATTTGGATATATGGTTTTGACACCTAGCATATTGTTGGAATTAGATTCTCCAAGTAGCTAGTGATTTCAAATAAGATCAAAATGAAGAGATTCAACAATTTTTTATGAGAATATTCACTAACCATGTAATATTGGAAGATAGACTCCATGTAACGGAAAATAAGGATAAGAAGGAAGAGGAAGAGAAGGAATCTCTCAATGCAGAGCATAAAGAAGATATTTCTAACATTGATCTTGAGCCTTCAAAGTACAAGCAACAATGCCTAATGATGAAAGTGAAGAGAAAGACATGAATGTTTTTTAAGATATAAATGAAAGTATTGAAACAATTTCTAAGCACTCAAGAGGAAATAAGATTCTTCTATCAAGAAATATAGAAGAAATAAAAATAGAAATATAAATCACAAAAATTAGAAAAAGTAAGATAATTTGAAGATGATTTTTTTAAAATTTTTTGCTCAGCAATTCATTAGTAAAAGAATCCTTAAAAATGAAGCACTTTAATTGTAATGAGATCAAATTCAAGAAAATTAAAAGAAAAATTTTAAATACCTTTGAGCAGGTTAATTCCAATCAAATTTTGGTTGATCATGTGAAATCATATTGTTTTGTGTGTTTAATTGTATGTTATATTTTGTGTCTTTTACGAGGAAAAAAAAGAAAGAAAATATAAATAACTTTAAATTTAAATTCAAATTCGTATCAGATAAATAAGTTTAAATTGGTTGCCATGATATAATTAAAACCATAGTTTTTTTGGAATTGAAATGTAACAAGCAGGCAATTTTTTATTGAAAATAATTTTCATGATTTGCAAGGCACAATATAAAAACATGTAAAAACATGTGGAATCACAACATTCCAAAGATACTTTAGATTTAAGACTTTTGTGATTCATAATGTAGATAAATATTTTTAGGAATAATGTATGTATGTTAAAGATTGTGGCGATATTTGCGGAATCCAAATGAATAATAAATGTAGCTATGCTATGGTTCTATTTCATTTTTTCCCTTTTTCTCCCATTAGTGTTTTCTGTTCAATACTGGTGCATGATCTCAAGAGTATGCTATGTTCTTTTGTCAACTTTCCATATTACTAGTAAAATCTTGGGTTTGTTATGTTCTTTTGTCAACCTTCCATATTACTAATAAAATCTTGGATCTCTTTACTTTGCCAAGAAGGCGTCACAGACCTTGTTCGTGCATGAACCTCGTAATCAGGCTGTGGGAGGTAAGTAGTTAACTAATTATTTGACATTTGGGAACCTGTCTTGTCAAAATCTCTTAATGTTATGGCACAATAGCTACACGAAAGGCTAAAACAAAATAGCTACATATCAAATTATATTGAAATTAGGTGACAGAAAACTCAAACATCATGCGAAAAATAGTGATAGATCTCTTGAGAGTTCATGGGACTTGGCATCTTCAAGAAAAACGTTATTTCTTTGTAATAAAACAGTGACACAGCCAACGGATGCCAAATTAGTTAAATAATTTGGCGATGACATTATATGCGATTTGGCTATGACATTATTTGCGAAATTAATTAAAGAGTTGACAGATGCATGGACGTATGAATATATATCAAATTAATGCCAAATTAGATAAAAGTGTGTCCGATTACATTTCAATATAATTAGGCTTTCCTAGTTACATACATGTTACAATTGTAATCTAGATGTAAATGTTAGGCTGAAAATTGTATCGCTAGATTAAGATTTGATTCACGAAAACCCTAGAATTTATGATTGGAGATAAGATCTCGGTGGGAATGAAAATGCACAACTAAAAACAGGAGAATAGGAGAGTAAGGTTTTCATTTGACTCTGGGGGCTAAGCTAAAAAAACTCCCAGAAGTTTAAAAAGATTTGAAAAAAAAGAGGAGAGGCATTAGTTTAAGGAGAGTATTGTTAAAGATATATAAAATAGCAAAATCATTTATTAAGAAAATATTTACATTAAGAGTGTAATTGAAGAACAATATGAAAGTCACTTGTGCCCTGTGGTGATTATTTCTGTGATCTGGGAAATCATTCACACCCGAAGTATTCTTCAGCATAATACACTCTTATTTTAGATTGTAATATTGATTTCATGTTTTGTGTGGTGACTATTTCTGTGATTTGGGAAATGATTTACATTCAAATTATTCATGAATATAATAATATCTTCCTTTACATTGTGATATTGATTTCATACTTGGTTAGCTTGTTTTAGAATAAAATGATTGGTATCATATAAATGTTAAAAATGTATCACACCAAGAGCATTAGTTTGGGATTCTTTTTCTTGTTATACTTTTCATGATTTATTGGTTGATAACATTTTGATTGGAACTATATTGATTTCTTTCTCCAATATCTAAATTTCTATAGCTTTTGAACTCCTTATTTCAATTTGGAATCAGCTATTTTTTATTTATAAATCATTGACTATGTGTTGGTAATTTTTTCCAATATTTCTTATTAATTTTTTTTGGCTTTCTAATTGACATATCAAGTTTTGAGTATAATTATTAGGGTGAGAAATGCCTCTTTCTTACCATCATTAACATACTAAAAAAATGGAACTATTTGTGTTGATGTTTAGTTATCTTAAAGGATTACATGTGATGTAACATTAAAGTTTCTTTGAAGAAGAGCTCTTAGGTCTCACTTCATTGTAACATACTATAAATGTCAAAAGCAAATTATTTTACATGAAAGAGATGAAATAAAAATCAGTGACATTAGTTTAGTGTGATTAGAATATTCTTAAAATATATTTAAAATGAAAAAATTCATTTATTAGATTTTTTTTACAGGAAAAGACTAATAGGAAAAAAAAAATTAAAATCACCCACAAGAATTGAATATAAATAAATGATAATTTTATGATACATAAAATGTTAGAATGTATTCTTATACATTTAAAGTAGATAGCATGATTATGATGATTGAAATTTCACATCCTTTAGATAAATCATGTCTCTAATAAGGTGTACCAAATGGTTTCTTATAATATGCTCTCACAACAAAATATTTTTAGGAGGAATGTGATATTTTGTTATGAGACCATACTTATGAAACATTTTGTTTTATTTTATTACTACTTGAAACACTTTTTCATGAATATTTGTTTGTTAGGTTGGAATAATTGGCCTTACAAGATTATATAGTCTAGTTGTAGAACTATAAGAGAATCAAACTACTTTGATTCAATTTTCTAATTATGTGGTGACTATTTTTGTAATTGGGGAATGATAAAATTTAACAAATGAAATAAGCTTGAATATAATAGGATAGGATCAACCTATATGATTGTATTTCCTCTTAGTTCCATATTGATTTCACATTCGGTTTGTTTCTTAGTAATACGATGATTGGTATACTATGGATGATATAAAGTATCTTATATTGGACCATTTTTATTCTTATACTTTTCATGATTTAGTGGTTGATAAAATTTTGGTGGGATGCCTCCTTATTTCTTTATAGAATATATATATTCTTTGAACTCCTTATTTCAATTACCAATAAGTCATTGTTTTTTATCAATCATGGACTGTGTTAGTAATGTGTTCAAATTTTTCCTATTGAAAACTCTTTTTATTTTTTGAGCCTCTTAATTCACATGATTAAGTTTTGAGTATAATTCTTAGGGTGAGATGCATTTAATTTTATTAAGGTAAACTTACACAATTGTTTTTGAATTATTTGTCTCTTTAATTATCATAAAGGATTACAAATAAGTTAAAATTAATGTTTATCAATGGAAAATATATTGGAATTACGAAATCAGGATTGCAGTTATAACAAAACCTGTAAGTTCTACTAAACAGAAGGATCACTTTAGTTACAAAATACTTGGGGTGTTTATTCACATATCGAGCAGGGCTGAATTATCTAATGTACAACAATTTTAGACGATTTTCCATTCTTTTTCTAAAAATAATGT
Organism: Pinus albicaulis; assembly: GCA_034641835.2. Taxonomy (NCBI): domain Eukaryota; kingdom Viridiplantae; phylum Streptophyta; class Pinopsida; order Pinales; family Pinaceae; genus Pinus; species Pinus albicaulis. The sequence goes on from CM076570.1 coordinate 397,319,919, forward strand.
CCAACAATTTTAGTAGATTTTCCACGTTTTTTCTAGAAAAAAGAGATTAACTTTACATTACAAAATATCATTAAAATTTTCTCAACCTAAGCCAAGGGTGTTTCAATCTAGAGACCTATGAGTGAAGGGTGTTTCAATATAGATACCTTTGGCTAGGATACCACTTGTTGGTTGTGATACCGCCTTTTGGAATCACAATTGAGGTTACACGAAAACGAATAAGAGTTAGTAAACAAACATATCCCCAAAGTTAATGGATCCTTGAAAAAACCTTCTCATGATTCACATGAAGGTACCCAATGTTTCAATATTATATAAACTTTACTTAAAGAAAATTCAATTAATTATGAACTTATAATCATTAATATATATTTACAAGTTGCTATAAATGGTTTTTTATACAAGTGATGTGTAGGCATAATCTAAGAATATTTGTAAACATTTTCACATATTAGCTTAATATGTTAAATTTATATTAATATGTCCAATTTATATTATATTAATACATAAATATTGGTAAAAATTTACATGTAGAGCCTATTATGGGGAAGATGTTGTAATTTCAGTAAAAAAATTAAAAGTAATATAAATAATAAAATTCCTTTTATTAGATGAATATGTTGAATTTCTATTAATATATCCAATTTATATTACATTAATACATAAAAAAATTCGTAAAATTTTACATGTAGATCCCATTATGGGGAAGATGGTGTAATTTCACTAAAAAATTTAAAGTAATATAAACAATAAATTCAATTTATTACATTAGAATTTTGTTTTTATTAATAAAATTAAGAATAATTTTTTAGATAAAATAAAATAATAATATACATATTACATTAAAATATATAAGTATCACAATAAGTTAAGATCCATTTTATCTTGTAAAATAATCATTCTGGAACTATATTTAAATTTAATTAATAAAAATATCACAACTTTCATACTTAAAATACAAAAATAGTTTAGCCATAGATATACACCACTTTTCCATAGATATTATTAACATGTAAATATGATTTGTTACAATAACATTTGCTAATACATTGATAAGATTTGGATCAAGGACCTAAGCGATAGCTCAAATTTCAAAGTGTTCGGAAGTGTGTTGAACCTGAGCAACGAGAGATATCTCGCCTTCCAGATTCCAGCACCGTGAACAGTTCCAAAAACCGAAACCGTATGAAGAAGTTATCACGTTTTGAAAAGTACAGTAAACCGCAATTTTTGGCTTCTGGCCAAGTTTGATTGAGTTTGGAAAAAAAAAAAGAGAATATTCCAAGATATAATCCTGCAATATTCTTGGAATATTCCTCGAAATATTCCCTAGAATATTCCTTCTGGACAAGTAGCAGGTGGATAAGTGTCACATTTTAATTGGGCAGTTGGTTGAGTTTTGTGTTCTCAACCAATTAGAGGCTACCACTAGCAAGCTCAGAGGCCGCCACGTGGCCCAGTTTTCGTGGTCAATATTTTGTTGGGATCCACGGGGCTCGACCTCGAGACCTACTGCCAAACATGCCCGCGCCTTACCATATGTCCTATGGTTAGTTCTTAACCATTACAAGCACGATTTATATTTAAATATTAATCGTTTGAAGTTTGGGGGTTCAGAGGGGCCAGCCCCTCCCATATGGCCTTAGGCCCGGAATCACCAGCGTAAACTTATCTGCAACCGTCCGCAAACTCCTATCTGCCAACATGTTTCGAAGGTTGTCACATGCAACAGTTAGGATTAAAGTTGTATCCGCACGATTAATCCGTTAATAATTATTTCTCCTTGGGGTTGTGCAGTCACATGTGTTGTGGTTTACTCCAATGTTTACGCCGACAGTTATGGTTTTGAAGACCGCGGGGTTAGGGCCATGTGCCCAACCCCCTAACAAACTTTTATTGCCAATGGTTAGCCTAGAAAAATCCTTGGCGAGCGCGCCAATTTTGGAAAAAATCCCTATTATGACTGCAGATAACTTCAGTTCCCCAAATTTAGTGAAGGATTTTTAGGTGACAGTGGACAAATCTTGTTTTCGCTCTATCTTGAGCTAGACTCGTCCATTATGAGAGGGTCAATATTCAATTTCGAGTATCTCAAAAAATCTAGACACATTGGTGAGGGTTTGAGAGCTATGAGATGACTTTTGAGTAGGTTTTTTTTCTTCATAGAAGTTCTAGGGGCCACCAGGGCCACCATGGGCCAGCAACAGGTTGAGGCCTAGCTAGGGCAACTAGAGGACATATTCAAGAATACAATAGTCCATTTTGGATTCTTCGGATATTTTGGAACTAATGGTGTTGTTGTTAGAGCCTGTAGAGGAATTTTGAAGGCCGAGATACTTCAGAGAAGTTCCAGGGGCAACTAGGGCCAATAAGTGCCAGTAGGAGAATGAGGCCTATCCAGGGAAGTTAGTATCTACTCTCAACAAACCAATAGTCTATTTAGTCTATTTTGATACTTCTTAATACATTGATGGAGTTTGCAGAAGCTTTTCAGGACTTTTGAAAGTCGATATGCTTTAGAGAAGTTTTCAGTGATCCAGAACCAAGGGGTGCCACCAGTGTTGGAGGTGAAACCAGAGTAGCCAGAGGCCAATTTATGCAAATGAATAGTCTATTCTAACTATTTTGGAAATTTTGAATCCAATTAATGGATTTTAAATGTAATTTTAAGACTTATGAAGGTCAAGAACCTACAAAGACGTTTTGGGCAACTCAGGGGCATCAGCATATGGAGGCCTAGATTGGGGAGCTAATGCTCATTTTGAGCAAATGATCAGTCCATTTTGGAGGTCCTATATGTGATGGAGACAGTAGGTGAGGTTTTATGGACACAAAAATATTTCTGTGGGAGTTAGTGCCACTTCAAACCTCAAGGAAGCGTAAGGGCACCGATAAAAGGAGTCAAGTCTAAGGGAACCTAGTTCTGTTTTCAGAGTGATGACAGCCATGATAGGGATATAAATGGTATTATAAACCCATTGGTTCAGTTCAATAACCATTGGAGTTTAGTTTGTAACTTGTAAAATAAATTTTCCACAATCCCAAAGAGGCAAGTCAAGATGACAAGAGCTCAAGGAGACGTAGCCCATGATATTTGGGTGAAACCGCATATTAAATTTTTTGTTATGTGTTGATGTTTATTTGAAGCATTATATGGCTATTGCACATGTTTAATATAAACAAAAACAAATGCTCTTAAAGAACTTAAATAGTTAAAAAACATACACCTATTTCAAGTATAAAATTCCACAAAAGTCAAGTATAAGCTAAATATTTATTTTTCTAACTGAGTGGGAGGTTCTTGAAAAGCATAACAAGTTATCCAACCCATTTTCAGATCAGGTTGGTATCAGAGAAATTTTTTCCTTGATTGACAGAGAACTATGTTGATTGTTGACTTGAAAGGTGTTTGCACTGTTGACTGGAAAGGTGTTTGCATAGTGAAAGAATTTGACTATTTGTAAACTGACTGTTGCTTACAAGTTTAAGCTTGATAGAGGTGAAGGGAGAGCTACAGTTAGCTAATTCTAGAAGAGTAAAAGAAGGAAGAAGTTTGAATACATATTCCTTACCCAAAGGACCTCAAGGCAACCCTTGAAGCACAAGAGGGTTTGTTTGCAAAATGCTCCTTGAAGAAGAGCATGACTCTACATCCATTTTGTTCAGAAGCTTTGTCAATTGTTTTTGAAAGATTTGTGAATTTTTTATTGAAGTTCTTTTGTTCATTGACATAATTATGACAACTTCTTCAAGTGAGGTTTCAAAATCCTCCTCCTTCACAATATTCTTTGATGAAGAGATGAAGCGAGACTTCTACATCTTGAAGGATATGGTGCAAATTTTATTTGAAGATAGAAGAGAAAACACTAGACTTCATGAGGAATTGGTTGCTATGAAGCAAGAGAAAGAAGAAATTATCCAAATAATTCATGAGATGGATATGCAACTCCATCAAGCCCAAGAGGCCTTAACCAAGAACATGCACGAAGTAGAGGCAATTCACTCAAATTTTTCTTCAATTTCCTCTTCAGATAGATGTATTGGCTCATTGGAAAAGCAAAATAGAGGTATAGGGTCCAAGTTGATGTTTAAAATGGGCTATGAAGGTAAGGGTTTAGGGAAAAATCCACAAGGCATGGTTGAACCTATTTTGGTTGAGGCAATACCGAAGAAATTTGGTCTAGGCTATCTTCAATCTTATGTTGAAAACACTACAGCCATGAAGGCATGTGAGACAGCTTCAAAAATAATTTTTGTTCCAAGTTCTAAACCACAAACATGTCAAGTTTGTTTTCAAGTTGATTTCCATTGTTTGAAGCCTATGTTGTAGCAAGATGTGTGTAGTCATGCATCTTATGACAAGCATGAGATTTCAGACAATTTTCAAGACATGAACACTGATGTTAGTCTTCAAGAGAAAGCTAGAACCTCTACTAGTTCATATCCTTAAGAAGGTAAAAGGGATTGAAATGCAAAGCAACATTTGAGGTATAATTCTTCCCATAGTCAAGTTGATTATGTTTCTGATAAGCATGACAATTATTCATGCTTTAATGGAAGAAAGAGTTGTTGTGCATATTGTGGTCTATGTAACCATGTTATTTCAAAATGCTAGAAGAGGATGAAGTCATACAGGAAATAGTTGAAGCAAAGGAAACTTGCAAAGAAGGTGCATAAGACTTTCACACATTGCTAGAAGAAGGGACATCTTATTTCCCAATGTTGGACATTGCATCCAACTAATCATCCTAAGCACATGAGGCAAGAGGATAGAAAGTCTGGCGAAATTGGAACCAAAAATTCCATCATTGATGTGAGACTAGATGTTTCACATGAAGAATATTTTCAGCAGCAAAAGTCGGCATGGAAGTCACTTGGTAAGAAGTGGTTTGACTTCTTAACTCAGTAAGACATACATCCATTTGTACATATGAAAATTTCAGTTATGTATGCATTTCTGTTGGAAACATACGTTTGTTTGAGCCACCTTGGATCGATGATCAAGGACATGATATTCAGCTACCTTCTGTAAATTTCTCACAAGAAATATCTAGGTGAGTTCAAGGAAGAGAATTCTTGACAGGAGGACAAGAGAATTCAAGAAGGGTAGTGTTCATTACCATCAAGTTGTGGTTCAAAGGAACTAAGCCATGCAAGGAAAAGTGTATGGAGGCTGAAAAGAAGAGGGTGTTGTACTCTCATCTACTGAATAGATGAGGTAATCAGTCTTTTGGGGTCCAAAATATTCCCAATGGGGAGGTGTGATTAGATTTGGATCAAGGACCTAAGTGATAGCTCAAATCTCAAAGTGTTCGGAAGTGTTTCAAAACTGAGCGACTAGATAGATCTCATCTTCGTGATTCTGACGCCCTGAACGGTTCGAAAAACCGACATCGTATGAAGAAGTTATAACGTTTTGAAAACTCGATTAAACTGTAATTTTTGGCTTTTGACCAAGTTTGATTGCGTTTGGAATTTTTTTTTAAAAAAAGAGAAAATTCCAGGGAATATTCCTAGAATATTCCTTGAAATATTCCCGTGAATATTCCCTCTAGACCAGTAGCAGGTGGAAAAACGTTGCATTTTAATTGGGTAGTTGGTTGACTTTTGTGTTCTTGACCAATTAGAGGTCTCCACGTGGTAGGCCCAGAGGCCGCTACATGGCCCAGTTTTTGTTGTGAAATTTATTTTTGGGGTCCCCGAGCTCGACCCCGAGACCTATTTCTAAACACGCTCATGCCTTACCGTATGTCCTATGGTTAGTTCTTAACCATTACATGCACGGTTTATATTTAAATATTATTCGTTTGAAGTGTGGGAGTTCGGAGGGGCTAGCCCCTCCCATATGGCCTCATGCCCAGAACCACTAGCATAAACTTATCCACAACTGTCGGCAAACTCCTAACTGCCAGCATTTTTTGGAGGTTGTCACATGCAACAGTTAGGATTACCGTTATATCCACATGGTTAATCCATTAATAGTTATGTCTCCACAGGGTTGTGTGGCCACATGTGTTGTGTTTTACTCCAACATTTATGCCGACGATTATGGTTTTGAAGACCGCGGGGTTAGGGCCATGTGCCCAACCCCCTAACCAACTTTTATTTCCAATGGTTAACCTGCCAGAATCCTTGGCGGGTGCACCAATTTTGGCAAAAATCCCTATTCTAACCATAGATAAAGGGAGGATTTTTAGGTGACACTAGAAAAATCTTGTTTTGGCTCAATCTTGAGCTAGAATCGTCCATTCTGAGAGTGCCAATAGTCAATTTAGACTATCTAAGAAATTCCAAACTCATTGGTGAGGGTTAAAAATCCATCAGAGGAATTTTGAGTAGGTTTTTTATTCAGAGAAGTTCTAGGGGACACTAGGGCAACCATGGGCCAGTAGTAGTTTGAGGCCTAGCCAGGGCAACTAGAGGCCTTATTCAAGAATCCAATGTCAATTTTGGATGTTTCAGACATTTTGGAACTAATGGTGTGGTTTTTAGAGCCTGTATAGTACTTTTTAAGGCCGATATGCTTCAGAGAAGTTCTAGGGGCAACTAGGGCCGACAAGTGCCAGCAGGAGAATGAGGCCTATCCAAAGCAGCCAGTATCCATTCTCAGCAAACCAATAGTCTATTTCGACTATATTGATACTTTTAAATCCATTTATGGGTTTTTTAAAATATTTTAAGGACTTATGAAATTCGATATGCTTCACAGAAGTTTTTAGTGACCTAGAGCCAAGGGGTGCCACTAGGTGTTGGAGGCAAAACCGGAGTAGCCAAAGGCCAATTTCTGCAAGTGAATAATCTATTAGGACTATTTTGGACATTTTGAATCCAATGAATGGATTTTCAGAGTCATTTGAAGACTTATTAAGGTCAAGAACCTACATGGAAGTTTTGGGGTAGCCTAGGGCCATTAGTGGATGGAGGCCTCGATTGGGGAGCCAGTGCTCATTTTGACCAAATGATCAGATCATTTTGGAGGTTTTAGATGCGTTTGAGATAGTAGGTGATATTTTAGGGGAAAAAAAAATAATTATGAGCAAGTTAGTGCTACTTCGAACCTTGGGTAAGCTTAACGGCACTAGCACAAGGAGTTAAGTCTAAGGGAACCTAGTTCTGCTTTCAGAGTGATGAAAACCATGATAGGGATATAAATCATATTATAAATCAATTGGTTTAGTTTTTTAAACCATTGGAGTTGAGTTTTTAACTTGTAAAATAAATTTTCCATAATCCCAAAGAGCCAAGTCAAGATGACAAGAGCTCAAGGAAACGTAGCCCACAATATTCGGGTGAGCTCCTATATTAAATTTGATGTTATATGTTCATTTTTATTTGCTACATTATATTTCTATTGCACAGGTTTAATATCAGAAAAAACAACTGGTCTTAAAGCACTTAAACAGTTAAAAAAACATACACCTGTTTCAAGTATAAAATTTCGCAAAAGTCAAGTATAAGTTAGATATTTATTTGTTTAACTGAGTGAGAGGTCCTTGAAAAGAATAACAAGATATCCAACCCATTTTCAAATCATATATGTCTCATCAATACAACATGCCAAAATATTTTATAAATATAGTATTTCAATTTAATTTTATAACGTTTTTTTTATTAAACCTAAAATAAAATATATATAATTTATTTTGAGATATTTTTATCACTTTATCACATTAAAATATAGTAGATATCAATTAAGAGAGTTTTTACAAAATAAATTAAAATAATAATTTTGTAACCCTTTTTAAATTTCATTAATAAGTACATAAAAACATAAAATATAACAATATTTTTAACCATGGATATTCACCACCATACCATGGACCAATATCTCTTATATCACAATCAAAATAATAATTACAATATAACAAGTTTTTGAACCATGGATACTCACCCCACTTTACCATTGATCATATTAAGCATACCATACCATGGGATAATAACATGGCTAATTAATACCACATGGCAATTTCGAAATGAAAATATTTTATAAATATGAGCATTTTTTTAATTTAATTTTATTACATCTTTGGGTTGGGAGACACTCTTCATCCTAATATGAAAGAGATGTTGTAATGTGTTGTTATATTATGTTATCTAAACATTTTATATAATAAAATTACACACACATAGATATATATATATATATATATATATATATATATATATATATATATATATATATATACATATATATATATACATATATATATATATATATAGATATATATATATATATATATATATATATAAAACATTTTTTCTAAGTGAAATTACATAAAAAATAAAAATTAAATGAAAAAAAGAACATTAATAATGAAACTAGCATAGATCCATATTAACTTCAGATCTATCATCCTTCGAGAGGGATCAGTTTTTGAACTGAGACAAGAAGATTGCACCTAGAAATATTTGATTGCTCTCGGTGCTTGATAAGTGAAGAGTTAAAATGGATCTAGGCTCATATTATATTTCACTAAAAATTTATTAATTATTTAACAAAATTAAAATTTATATCATTTTTGCTCATACTCTAGCAAATAAAAAGCTTAATATCTTTTCTTTAAGTAGTCACATAAAATTCAAACCAATATTAATATATTTACATTTTAAGTATAATGGAATTGTGATGGCTCCATTTTTTTTTTTGTCATAATTGTAATGTAAATATGACTCTTATTCTCTTATAGTCTTACACTGCATTATTATTTAAACCCTAGTTAGAAATTTTATTCATAGTCTTAGTAAATCAAAATAATTGTTTCCATATTGTTTAATACCTATGTACATGTATTATGGTGTTGTTTTCTATTACTGTCAAAATTGTATATGACACTGGTTAAAGGAAATTTTCATTATCATTATGTAAGGAATGATAGTCCTAAATTTGAATGCATTTAAACGTGTGCTATATTTACACAATATATATAGGGTGAAGTCACTTAATACCATAAATATCCTAACATTAATACCATCATGAAGTTTGAAAGGGCCTTTCTTGGAAATTTATCACATCCAACCAAATGTTACCATGTGCCTAAGACCCATGTGACATTCATATGCTCACCATGGGTTGTCCAAAAACATGTTTTAGATATTGAGGGATGGTCTACCAGTTTCCACGAAATGAACGAAACCCTTGAATTTTGAATTTCCCAACCCCCTCCCAACATTTTCTTTTAATAGACTTTTTATTTTTTTGTATTGTTCTCTCGGATCTCAGAGCGCCACACAAGATGAATCCTAGGGCTCAACACCTGGGATGTGACTCAACTTGACTAGAGACTATATCCCTCAAGCCTTTTCCCTAAGTGGTCTCCTTGAAACTAGAGGTATGGCGACCAATAACAAAGGTTTAGATGTTAGAGTTTCGCATATACATTATTTTTTTTTCCCCCTCTTATCTCAGATCTTCTCGTGGTGATATTTCACCAGGATGATTTTTTTTTTTCTTCCTTTCTCCTAGCCCACACATAATGAAACCTTCACGTTGGTGAAGGAATATCAGGTTCACTTTTCCACTACCCTTATCATGTAATTTTTGGCTTTGGTTTTATAATGCTTCCCATTCTGTTATGAAACAAGCTCCCAAAATAGAAGAAAAGAGAGATCAACGCCTTAGAAATCAACCACTTCCAGGGGAAACCTTCTTTACATTACAGAAATGAACAATTCTTCGATGACATAAATGAATAAACCTCCTTTATAGATATAGGAGTCCATGGGGTCACAATATAATCCTAGCCGACCTAACCATAATAATGTAAGGGCACAATAATAACAATATGGGGACTACAGGGATAGAAAAATAATAATAAGGGGGCTAAACTAAAAACAATAAGGGACTAAACTAGTAATATAGTGCCCTAACATGCCCATGTCCTTCAAAAAAGTGTTGTCCTCAATTCTTGAGTGGTTATGGATGCTTCTGTATAAAATTATCATCCTCCCGTGTTGAATCTTCAATGGGTAAGTTCTTCCACTTGATGAGATACTCTGGAATTTATCGATTTCATAGCTATCGAGTTCTTATTTCCGTGGCTGCTTCCGGCTCCAATAGGATTTTTCCTTCCTCATAAATTTTTGTAAATATTGTTTTAACCTGAAGTTTGTCACCTAGAACCTTCTTTAAGCATGAAACATGGAAACTTGGGTGCACTCGGGAAGATGGAGGAAGCTCCAATTAGTATGCCATGGTATCAATATTTCTCAACACCTTATAAGGACCATAGTACTTAGGAAATATTTTATTATCCTTCTTAGCTTGCTCGAGGGACATTCTTTTGTATTGTTGTAGCCGTAAAAATATCCAGTAGCTTACATCGAAACTTCTTTCGCTGCAATATTGCTATCCATGTTGTTTCATTCGACTCTATGCCAAATTTATGTTATCCTAAAAGAGTTGGATAACTTGTTGTTGATGCTCGATGTGATATTCCACTGCTTGAACCTTAGAATTTTCTCCTAAAGATGATGTGATGGACTGCGGATGATATCCATAAACTGCTATAAATGGGGTCATTTTTTCTGCAGTGTGGAAGGAAGTGTTATACCACCATTGAGTCAGATGTAAACAATTGACCCATTGTGTTTTTTTATCAGATACAAAGCAACGAAGATATCCTTCTAAATATTTTTTCACTATCTAAGTTTTCCCATCAGATTGAGGATGATAAGATGAGCTATGAGATAGTTTAGTACCCAAACAAGAAAATAATTCCGTCCAAAAATTTCTCGTGAAAATGGGATCTCTATTGCTTACAATAATCTCTTGGCTTCCATGTAGCTTTTAAATTGTTTCCATAAATGCAGTAGAAATTGTACTTGCTTTAAATGGATGATATAATGCAAAAAAGTGTGCATACTTGGTAAGCCTATCAACTACCACCATGATGACACTATTTCCTTCGGACTTAGGTAAACGTATGATAAAATCCATTGAAACCTCCTCCCAAAGTTAAATTGGAATGGATATTGGTTGTAGTAGACCTGAGTTCTTAATTATCTAAGCTTTATTTTTTGGAAAACCAAACGTTATACCACAAAATTTTGAATATCAGATTTAAGGCCATCCCCAAAAGAAATTCTTCACTCTGTGGTAATTTTTAAAAAATTCGAAGTGTCCTCCTAATGGAAAGGTGTGCAATTCCAAAATAATTTTTTGTTTTAGTTGGGAATTCTACCAAATATATAAGTGATCTTTGTACCATAAGTAATTATTTTTCCAACTAGGTGTATCATATGTGCTAGGATCTTGTTGAAAATTTTGAATGAGTGTCCATACTTCTTCATCATTAGTTCATTCCTCCCTTGCTTCGGTTATCCAATCTGGTTAGATAATAGAAATGGCACAAATCAATGCTTCCACATCCTCATCCTTTCTTGGGAGTGAATCTGCAAAAAAATTTAGCTCCCCATTTTTGTAGATGATTTCAAAGTCATAACCGGACATCTTTGTCACCCATTTTTGTTTCTCTTCTAAATATAATATTTGTTGCAATAAGTATTTAAGACTATCATGATCAGTTTTTACCTTGAAGTGTCTTCCCATTAGGTAAGGTCGCCATTTATTTAGTGCATGTAGTATTGCCAACATTTCCTTCTCATAAATAGATTTCTTTAAATAATTTCCTTTGATTGGATGGATTTCAAAATAAATGGGTCTTCATTCTTGCATTGAAACAACAACAATTACATTTCCTGAAGCATCACATTCCGCAATAAAGGTTTTTGTGAAGTCTTCCATGGCTAAGACCAGTGCTTAAGTCATTGACTCTTTAAGATGTTCAAAGGTGTTAGTTGCTTTAGGTGTCCATGAAAATGTGTCTTTATTCAAGAATTTTGTTAAAGGTGTTGTTATTCTCCTATAATTCTTAACAAACTTGCTATAATACCCTGTTAACCTGAGAAATCCTCGCAAATTCTTTATGGTTGTGGGGACTTTCCATTCCTTGATGGCTTTGATTTTGTTAGGGTATACCTTAGCACCCTATTGGGATACAATATTACCCATACATTCCACCTCTTGTACTCCAAAGAAACATTTGGAGGTTTTTGCATATAACTATTTCTCCTCTAATACTTTTAGCATGTTGTCAAAATGTTGAACATGATCCTTCCCAAACCTTTTGTAGATTAGTATATCATCAAAAATACTAACAAACAATTTATAACGAGGGTTAGAAAATGAAATTCATCAACCATTGAAATGTATAAGGTGTGTTTTTAATGCCTAAAGGCATGACCAAAAATTCATAATGACCCTCATGAATTCGAAACGTTGTTTTGAGAATGTCTTCAATCTTTGTTCTATTTTGATGATATCCTGAACAAAGATCAAAATTGGTGAAATAAATTTCTCCATGTAATTCATCCAATAATTCGTTAATAACATGAATGCAAATTTTATCTTTAATAGTGATCTTATTGATATCCCTTAATCCAGACACATGCGCCATGATCCATCCTTCTTGTGTACCAATACTAGTGGAGCAGAGAAAGAACTTTGAAAAGGTTGAATTATACCAGCCTCTAGCATTTTTGCAATGATACACTTAATTTTTCTCTTTTGGACATAAGGATATATGCAAGGATTGATTCTTGGAGGATCATTTCCTGGAATAAAATGAATAGCATGATCATGAACACGAATAGCTGGAAGTTATTTGGGAGTTTCAAATACCTTGGAATGATTTTCCAAGTCTTTTTGGAGATCTCGAGAAATAAATGATTTTGATGTTGGAAGTTCTAATGAGCATAATTGTGCAATGACGCCTCTTTGTTCTTTCTTCATAAGATTTTTCATGACATTAGAGCTTATTATATTTCTCGGCTTCCCTGCAATACCCCTTAGTTCAACTTCTTTTCCTTCCGAAAACAATTTCAAGAAAATTTCTTGAAAATTGAAAGCTACCGTCCCCAAGGATGCAACCATTGTACTCCTAGTATAACTTCAACACCAACCATTGGAATTAAAAGCATTGGAAATTTCAATATATATTACCCCATGGTTATCTTGATATTGTGGAAATTACAAGGGAAACCTATATTTCCTCCATTTTCAACCATCACTTGACACTCTCGCGTTGGGTATAGGAAGCAATTCAATTCCTTGTCTACCTTACAATGAATAAAATTTTGGGTACTACCCGAATCAATAAGCACTATTACATTTTTCTTCTTGATATGTCCTTCTATCTTGAGAGTTTGAGGAGTCGTAATTCCTTCCAATGCATTACAAGATATGGTCAGATTCATTTCTTCTTCCAATAGGGTTGGTTCCTAGTGTATATCCTCTTCTTTTTAATTTTATTGTTCCTTTTCTTCCTCCTCTTCCCATCCTATGTAAAATAATTTCTTATCAACACACTTATTAAATTTAGTGTATTTTCTATCACAACTATATAAAATCCATTTTTCTCATTTTTATTCCAATTTTTGTGGTGTCAACCTTGTAGGTTGTAGAATTTTAGGAGTAGCAACACTTCGATCTTTATAGTTGTGAGTGGTATGCTTCCTTGTCGCCATAATTTTTCTTTCAATATTTCTTGCCAACCTGAATGCCTTCTCCAATGTATCAGGTTCCCAAAGGAAAACCTCATGTTGGATATTATCTTTTAGAGTCCATATGAAGAAATCAATCATATGTTCATCTCGAATATTATTTAACCCTTATATTCAATTTTTGGAAGTCGTCAATGTGCTCCATCATTGAACCCTTTTGTTTGATATTTATCAATTGGCTAAAGAAGGTGTTTCTCTTTGTATCCTCATAATGTGCTACCATTTCATCCATAAAAATTTACCAAGTTACTAATGGTTTACGAGACCAAATCCATCGATACCATACAAACTGATTTTGTTTTAAATATAAAGTTGCAATGCGTACCTTTTGTGTGTTTTGCGTATTTTGGAGCTCAAAGTATTACTCCATTTGTAGTATCGAAGTTATTAGATCCTTGGCATCAAAATTCCTCATATCTATGTTTGGAATATGGTGGGTCTTAAATCCAACATTAGAGTCTATGAAATCATGATTAATATTTCTTTTCTTCTCATCATTAGTTTCCTCTACTACCTTTTCGCCATTAGGAAGCTCTTCTTGTAGCAAATTTTCTAACCCTCCCTTCAAACCTTCCTTGTATTTCTTCAAATATTCCACGTTTCCTTCTATCTTAGCTTCCATGCCATTCTTCAAACCATCCATATTAGCCTTCATGCCTTTCTTCAAACCATTCATCTTAGCTTCCACTCCTTTCTCCAAACCATCCAGTTTCCTTCTATACGATCCATCTTAGTTTCCAAGCCATCCATCTTAGCCTCCATGTCATTATTTAAACCATCCATATTAGCTTCCATGCCTTTCTTCAAACCATCCATTTTATTGTTTGTTACTTTTTGCAAGAGATAAATTTGTTGCACTTGGTCTTGTAATTTTGTTATATCATGTTGCACTTCTTCCTCTTTGTGAGTCATAGTAGAGCCCTCTGAGGGCTTAATGGGTTTTGAATTATTTTTAGGAGGATTTTTATAACCAAATATTGATATCTATTCTTCAGTATTCCCTTGGAATCACTTCAAACTTATTTTTCAAATAAGAATTATGTAATTTTAAAAGAAAATACACACCTTTTTCTTTCTTTTTAGGAGCTTGATGTTGAAACTTATGTATGTTTGTAATTCTGGATCCCCAATATTTTAACTTCACTCCTTTAGTAGCCATCTGAATCTTATTTCTAATGCCACATGTCACACCTAATTTGGATTCTTTTGACATAGGTGTCACGATTTAGAATATCCGAACAAATATTTGCAACCCATTTTTACAGATTTAAATATTAAATAATTTTCCGTTTTGGTCATCAGCTTTCCAGACAGTTTCCAAACATATAGAAATTATTTTCTTAAAACCAAAAGGGTTTTTTATTTGGAATGGATTTAAAAGATAAATCTCTCAGTTTTTATACAAGTGTCACAGTTTGGAAGATTTGAATGAATCGTTGTAGCCCAAGTTTTCGAGATTTAAATATTAAATAATTACCTGTTTTGGTTAGCAATTTTCGACACATTTTTATAACATATTGAAATGAGTTTTTAAAAAACAATAGAGTTTTTTTTTTTTTTATAACAGGTGCATTAAAAGAAACCTCTCTCAGTTTTTACACAAGTGTCGTGGTTTAGAAGATTTGAATGAATCGTGGTGACAATGTTTTCTGTATTTAAATATTAAATAATTTCTTGTTTTAGTCATCAACATTGGACATGGTTTCCAAACATATGGAAACATGTTTTAGAAAAAAAAGGATGTTTTTGGCTTGGAATGGGTTCATTAAAATAAACATCTCTCAGTATTTACAAAAGTGTCATGGCTTGGATGATTCGAATGAATCTTTCGAGCTCATTTTTCTAGATTTAAATATTAAAGAATTCCCTGCTTTTTTTCATCCACTTTGAACACAAGTTTTGAGAAGTTTAAAACTAATTTTTCAAATATGAAAGAGGGTTTTGGCGAGAACACATGTATTTACAAAAATATCTTTCACGTTTTACACATATATCATGGTTTGGAACATAAGAAGACATATTTGGACCCTATTTTCCAATAACTCATGAAATTCACATAATAAATTAGACATGAAAATATTTTAAGAATTCAATAGACAATAAATATTTTAAAATTCAGTGGAAAAAAATACTTATTCCTCTCTTCACGAAATTCCATGGATATTTTCGCAAATAAATAACCTCAAATCTTCATCATAAGCAATTTTTCAAGAAAATACATTTTATTCTTATTTATTCATGCACCATATACAAGCACAAATAATTCTCAAAGAGCATAGTTACTTATCTCTTAATGCTTGCTTAGAATCCTTCCTTTATTTGTCTTGGCTCCATTCTCCATGTGTTATGTTCTCTGCTCCCCTATTTTTCCCATAGGATTACACTATATATAATTAATAAAATGAAATAAGTTTTGTAAATATTAAAATCATTCCATAGATCACTCCATTAAACTTATTTTTTAAAAATTATAAAATCACTCCATGAATCATCGATAAATCACTCATGCTTTTCCAAGGTAGATTTTATTTTTCCTTATAGAAAAAATATCACTTACCCATAGTTTTTCTAAAAATATTACTCATTTTTCTAAAACTCATAAAATATACCAACCTAGAAACATAATTTATTTATATAGAAGAATATAAATTCTACTAAATAAAAGAATTAAGAATTAATTCTTGTAATATTCTAATCATTAAGAATTACAAGAATATTCTTGATATAATATTAATATAATAATCAATAATATTTAATTATTCAACAACCCTCATTTTACCAGGGTTTTTAAGCTAGCTTATGCGAGGAATATTACATACTCCCCTGCTTAAATAAAACACCGTACTCAGTGTTTTGTCTAGTTGGAACATTAAATTTACTTTTCATTACCAATTATTTATGAAATTTCAAATAATACTTTAATCTTAAAACTTCCACATGTACTCAAAGAGAACTATCCCTTTAATCATAAAAATGATAAAAAAAAACTTGTATCAAGTACATGTTGTATTTTATTTAGGGCTTACTCCATTCTTTCTTTTCCACTGGTATTGTTTGAAACTTATTGTATTTCTCTCCAACAGTAATTTCAATCAGATTCAAACTCATGGAATTTATCTCCAACCATTTTCCTATAGTTTGTGAGGAATTTAGAGCTCAATAACTCATTATTTTATCTAATACACATTATTTTAGTTACATATATATTTCAATTTATTTCCTCTATGCATCTATATAGATAAGCTATTTTTGATATGTTCATTTGCTAATAAAAACCTACAAGCACAAACTATTTCATCGAAATTTTCGCTTAGATAAATTAATAGATAATGCATGAAAAATTATAACACATATAACAACTTAAAGACATAAAACTTATGATATATTATAACATCCAAAATTATTAGGTGATTTTGATATCAATAGAAAAATATAGATAAAATTTCATCGAACCGTAGATAATGTCAGGGAATTACTCTGGAATTGAGCATATTCCACCCAGCTCTAGACTATCTCCAATATTTCCCCATTGAGATAAAATATAATATCCACTATAATAAACAAACTCATTAATTATTTGGTGGTTTATTTTATAAATTTCCTCCTAGCATATTTTTAGCAGCGTCCCACTTGAAGGTCTTCCAAGCTTTTTCCTAGGCCTTTTTCTTTTATTTTTTTCAAAAAATATTATTTTCTTTTCCTTTAAAGCACGTATTTCTCTTCCTTGTGATTTATTTAACCCCACTTATTATTTCTCTCCAACTAAATTGTTATCATAATATTTATCTCCCATTATGTTAATAGTTTCCTCATTATTTTCTCTTGGGGATTTTTAGGACTTTTAGGGAAGGTCCATCTTGGACTTAACCACCAATCGCTTTTCATAAGTTGACAATAAGTTTTCTAAAACTATAGAGTTATTTTATGAGTATCTCCAAACAATGTATCCATTACCTCAATAATAAGAATAAAATATTACCTCATCAAATCAGTCCCATCATGGCTTCCACAACCATTGAATTCAATAATAATTCAATATCTAAAATAGTCGATGTCAAAAAACCCATTGTAATTACATAAATTTCCATTTGTGTATTATCGTTAAAGAAAAGGAACATTTATGTACACCGTGCATATATTCTTGACCCTCAACATGGGTCCTACAATTTTGTAAAAGTGCATTGACAACAATTAATCACATGTTAAACACGTGGTATACATTCCAAATTTCCACATTAAAAAAATCAGGCAACTTAGAAAAAACACACTAACATATCTTTCATACCATAACATTATACTCTATTTAAGGTCCCACCTTACCAACCATAAGTATTATAGATAAATAAAAGTCCCATTGAACACTAGCATAAAAAGTGTGAGAGACAACCATGTAAGCGACAACCACTGGGGAATTTCGGGCAAATAATTTTCAATCATGAAATCTACAACCACTGTGGCATTTTATCAAATAGTTTGCGAGGATGCGATCTACAAAAAATGAGGAATTCTAACAAATAGTTTGAAAGCATGCAATATATAGTTGAAAATAATTAATGTTATATAGTATTAATGGAGAAATGGTTACATGGTTGTAACATAACTCCTTAAGTTAGGAATAGTTCCTAGGTTGTAGGATTTTATTCCCAACTTCCTAGTATTTCGAGATGTATTTATTGTTGTATCATTGATTAATTGAATCAGAGTGTACACTCTAGTTTGTGTAGTCTCCGGGTGTAACTTACTCACCTGTGAGTTGCTGTTTTTTCAATTCATTTCTTTTCTTTCTAGTTTCTATCTTGGTGTCAGAGCTTAGATCTAGTGAGCCATGTTTACCTACAGAGCCTTAGTGGCTACAGAGCCTTCATGGCTATAGTAATCCAGTGGCAACATATGAGATTTAGTGCTCACAATTTCAGATTTTAGGTGGTCAGAAGATATACCTAAGTTACAGGAGAAACTTGGTTTCTCACAGGCCTTACCAAGCTGAGCACAAAGTGGTCAACGCTAATTTTGGAGCCACAGTAGCACTGATGAACATATATTTCAGGTTCATTCCAACATTGATGTCCATTTACTTAGATCAATTTTGATCAGCGCATTTTTTAAGCTAAGAGGCGTGTTGATCTGGTTTTTATGGTTTTGGGGATGACATTTTTCTAGATCAGTGGCGGATTTGAGTTACAAACATAGAGATCATGCCAGATCCATGGCAGATCT
The DNA here is from genome assembly GCA_034641835.2 of Pinus albicaulis. Classification (NCBI taxonomy): domain Eukaryota; kingdom Viridiplantae; phylum Streptophyta; class Pinopsida; order Pinales; family Pinaceae; genus Pinus; species Pinus albicaulis. The sequence goes on from CM076570.1 coordinate 397,338,696, forward strand.
ATGATCAAGTTCTGGTATGTGTTGAGTTTCTTTCTGTGTAGGTTTTAAGTGTTCACTTGGTTAGAATCGAATGAATATCAAAGATTTTCGAATCCAATCTGTCCAAAATGAACAATTTTACATAAAATTATCTCAACAAGACTAGCCAACTCGATGGGACCAATTATACCAATCGAATATTCAAGCTATAGACGTTTCTTGAGGGAGCGAGCACATGGTCGATCATCATCAATGAAGAGCAAAAGCCGAACATTGCGACACGTGAGGTTACACTTATATAATATTCGGATAAAAGGAAGAATAAGGTCGAAGTATTATTGAATATGTCCGTTAAAGACAATATTATCCCACATATCAAATATGGTAAATCATCCAATGAGATATGGATGACACTCAATAATATATACTAGACAGAGAACAATAATCGCATCTTGTCTCTCAAATCCAACTTGTTTTCCATGAGGATGGAGGGTCAAGGACCTGAGAGACAGATTGGGTGACATCGGGGAGAGGGTGTCTCACTTTGATCTTGTCACAATTACTTTGAACAAGATGAAGGATGAATACCAAATGTTCACCACCGGCCTGTCTGGACAAGATAAAGACCCTACATTTGAAGAGATGACAGGAATCCTGTTAGAGGAAGAAGAGCGATGACATAATTTGATTCCAGAGAGAGCTGACCTTGCTCTGATGGTGAAAAAGAATCCATACGAAGGGAAACAACCTAGGAACCTATATATTAAAAATCTAATGTATGTAACCATAATGAAGAAAAATTTAATCTCTGTGTCAATGATAATAGATTTGCACCTGCAAGTTGAATTCTTCATATCATATTTTGTCATAAAAGACAACAATAAGGAACCACTTTCACCAGGAGTGTCTATGGGAAGCCTATATAGGTCGAATGTGAATAGCATGCCACACGAAGCTCTGGTTTCAATAGGAATGACAGCCGAGAATAGTTGGCATCAGAGATTTGGTTATCTTAACCTACAATATCTCATGCTGCCTCAAAGGAGAGGTATGGTTGATGTACTTCCTACTTTTCATAATGTTTTATTTAGATTGTGATGGATCTTCATTAGGGAAAATTCATATGGAATAGTTTCCCTTGAATGCTGATAGGAAGAAAAGAGATATTCTAGAGCTTGTGCATACAGATATATGTAGATATATGAAAACTAGGTTGCTAGGTGGTGCGTATTAATTTTTACTCTTTACTCATGATTGCACTAGATTGTCTTGGATATATTTTATCAGAGAAAAGAGCCAGAAATTTCAATTATTTAAATAATTTAAGAATATGGTGGAGAAGAAGACAAGGAAATTCATTAATATTCTTCACACTGATCAAGGGGGAGAATACAAGTTGGGAGAGTTCATGAATTTTGCAGAAATCATCAGATTATTCAATAGTTCACAATACCCCACACTTCGCAGCAAAATGGAGTTATAGAACGAAAGAGTAGAACCCTTGTGAAGTGCTTACGAAGTATGCTTCAAGGTAAGGGTCTATCCAATGGCTTTTGGGATGAAGCAATGAAAACTGCAGTTTACTTAAAAAATAGGAGTCCAACTAAATGTCTTAACTTGAAAACTCCTTTTGAAGCACATTACGGATATAAGCCATCATTGAATCATTTAAAATTTTTTGAATCAAAATCCTTTGCCCATATACCCGAGGAATATAGGAAGAATTTAGATCCTAAGGCCATGAAATGCATCTTTGTAGGATATTGCAATGAGTTTAAAACTCCCAAGTTGTTTAATCCTTTGACTCATAAATTCTTTGCAAGTCGAGATATGATATTTCATGAGCAGGTTGAGGAAGGAAATATGGAAAAAAATCTTGAATAATTACACATTCCATTTTTTATGGAAGAAAGTAGTGAGGACAATCAAGAAAAACAACAACAACAACAGAAAGAGGAAGAGGCACGTGATGTAGTTCGTAAGTCAAGCCCACTAAGGTCTGAAGCAAACAGATTTGATTTGAGTCCTTTACCGAGAAGATCGGGTAGGAAAACTCAACTACCAGCAAGATTGAAATACTATGATTTAATGTCAGAAATTTTAAATGTAATAGAGCCCACAACTTATAAAGAAGCTAGTTAATCTCATGAGCGGTGGACTGCAATGAATGAAGAATTTGAATCTATTATTAGAAACAATACTTGGTAAGTAGTTAAATTTCCTGAAGGAAAAATACCCATAGGTTGAAAATAGATGATAAATGATCTATCATAGGTTATGTATTTAGTGTTGGATATGGGGTCATAACATGGAGCAGTATTAAGCAGAGCACTATGCCTTTATCTTCAGCTGAAGCCGAGCACCAAGCATTATGTGCAACAACATGTGAAGCTATCTGGTTGAGGAGGATTCTCCATGATGAGGGATAAAGCAAGAAAGAGGAAATTTTCATAAAATGTGACAGCCATAGTTTTTTAAGCTAGCAAACAACCTAGTGTTTCATAAGAACATGAAACACATCGATACTCAGTTTCACTTTGTTAGAGAAAACTTCCAGTCAAAATAATTTTCTATTGAATATTGTAAAACATGTGACAACGTGGTTGATATTTTTACCAAGGCTCTTGGGAAAATAAATAAGACGAGTCCGAGTGCAGGGTTTCCTGTAGCACTGCCTGCATGCAAAAGTCAAACAGTGATCGAAAATCCTTGGCGATGTCCTGAATTTTCCCTTTTGCTAACTGATATTGAAATGACCATAAGTGTGAGGGGAAACGAGCCAAAGAAATATTTACACTAATTCGAGAAGGCTAGGAGCATAGTGGTGATGTGTAATTCGAACAGTGTTTCCATATTTTTATCATTGGTCCCACTCGAACCTATCATTTCCTCCTGCCCTGTAATCAACTCCCACTTTCTGTTATCTCCTCTTTCCTCATGTCACAACCCTATGTGGCATGCAACTCCACCGATGTTTTGTAGGTCCACTTTCGAGGGTGGCCAAGTTAACGGGACACCTTTTTACCTATTAAACCCTCTATCTTCGACATTTATTCATTTAGCCAAATGATTCATAACGAGAGGGTGAGGTAGTCATACCTGAAACAACCTGGTTGTTGATGAGATGTAGAATCCTTGATATAGGGAGCTGGAGCACTAGAATGGTCACAAAGGATGCCTTTTATTTTCTATGTTTTTTTTAACCTTATGAGTGAGGTTCTTATTGTGTTTATGTAAGGGATTTTTCATACATGGGATGGAGCGATGGATAGGGATGGTAGGAATAGGTGGGGTAAATCCTACCATGGCTACCATCAAAATTCCAAGTTTTGGGCCTACAACCACCAAAATTGTTCAATTATTCTTTAGAGTAGTCATTACGATGTCCCAAAAGTATATATCCCAATGAGTTCCAAGGTATTTCAGATCCTTTCACAAATAGATCATGCTCTTATGATATGTAGATGGAAGTAAAGTTCTTACTAAGAAGTGAGAAAGTGATAGATTTTGAAGAAAAACGCAGCTAACCCTAAACTCACAAAGTAATTTTTTTTACAAGTAAATTTTAGAAGCTCGCATCTTGCAAACTTATTACCCATGTTTTTGTAGTCTAGCTAACTAATCAATTACGTTTCACAAATATTTGAAAAATGGGGATTGGAAGGATTATTAATGATGGGTGAAGTAGTTGCATTCCTTACAAAGATAAAATCACTATGATGGAACTCTTCGAAAATATTCCCATATCTCTAGTATGGATAATTTTTGGTTGTCCCATGAGCTAGAATCCTTATCGTAAGAGTTACAATGAAACTAGAATCATTACCATATCTCTCTTCATGCAACATGGTATTCATGAATTTTTCACTGCAAACATTAGATTAATTTTGAGGTAAAAAATGAACATCGAAACAAACTATGTGCTTTCAACATCAAATTTCAAAAACTAATAGGATTTAAAATCATGTTGTCAACCATAATGGTAAATAGTTTATGAAATAAATAAAATGTTTTTTAAATCATATTTTTAGTCCCTAACTAGTGAGAGACTGTAATTTCCACACAACCAAAATGCATTGACTTTCTATTTTTTTCCTAGGTTTTGACAATTTATACCAAAGTTTCATGAAATTCTCAATTTTACTATTTCCTAATAATTTAAAAAATTATTATCTATTTTTCTAGTAATATTATTTCTCATAATTAGAAATAAATTTGTAATTATTTAGTAATGTTATTTCTAATTTTTTATTGGCTCAAATAATTTTAATAAAATATAATTCCCCTAATAAAAAAGTGTTTTATTTTTAATATTTATCAATATTCATTTAAAAACAAAAACTAAAATTCTAAATGGTTATTTCATAAGTGAGCACTTGACACTCACACCATTATACCTGTACGTGCTATGCCTGACACTCTATGTATGTCTCGGATTGCTACTGCTTTATTCAATGTTGCAAGTTCGTTAAGTAGGCAGGGATGGGGAAGCCTTGAACAGTTGTACAGGAAAAAATTGATATTCATCGTCACTAATCCGCATTCTGCACATAAAAAATTCATGTATATTTAACACATTTTTTTTAAATTATGTCGAAGTTTGGCGATAAAAGATAGATGCGCAGAGCTGTCATGTGCGGAAAGCTCTACAGAAGCAAAGCTTTGCATGCCTATCCTCTGCTTAAGAGATATACCCATACACTTGAACATATGTGCATTGTGCTTTGACTATTCTGAGCAGTGGAAAAACGAAAATGGAAAAATCGCGTTTCCACATAACGAGGATAGGCTTGAAGCAAACCTATCTCTACACGGGGAGGCATTTCCCTGGCTAAGAAGTAAAATTATCATTATAACATATGATTTACGGGGAGGCATTTCCCTGGCTAAGAAGTAAAATTATCATTATAACATATGATTCTTTAATGAAAGAAGCTTATTGAAATTAAGATAAACATATGATTATTGTTATATTTAAGTTTGTGAAGAAGCATTCGAAGAAAATGCGTTCACGAATTATATTGTAATATTCCTTCCGGTTAATTTGCTGATAATATATTAAACTCTGCAAGTGCGGAGGTGCAGGACGAGAAATATGGATCCGCCTTAGTCCATTGCAACGAAACTCTTTAGTTCATATTCCTTAAAGCGATTTCAACTACTAAAGGTTGCTTTAAAGTGATAGTCATAAAAAGGTAAGAAGGGACCACTCTACTTCCAAAGTTCTAACAATTTGGGATATACGTATTTGAATATCCTTAAGTCATTGTTTTTTAAAAACAAACAAAAGGGGACATTTTTTTGTTTGAGAAAAAGGCTAATATAATATTTGAATGAGATGGCATTATTAAAGGGTTAATGTAATCATTTTTGAAGGGATTTTTTTAAAGTTTATGTTAAAAAACTAAGGAATTATTTTTAATTTTTTAAAGGGAGGTTTTTTTCGAAAAGAAGATTTAAAATGTGGCATTGTTTTCTAGGCATTGTGATATTTTTGTGAAAGTGTCACTTTAGTACATAATTTTTGGAAGCAAGGTATTTGTTGAGCATTTGTAGACTCATCTTTTTGTGAAAGCCAAATAGCAACATCATTCTTTTTCATTTTATTGCAGTTAGTTGCAATGTCTACATTTTTTGTTGTTTGTTGACTCATAGTGAGCCAACACTCAACAAATGGGAAAAACCAAGAGGCTAAAGTGACAACAAGAAATGTTTGAGATATTTTTAGATCTGGAAGTGAAGAGGAAAAATGATGCCTTTGCATTAGAATCCATAAAAGAATATGTGGATGACAACTTTCCTTCCATGATATTAGATGCCAAGACAACCAAGGAGGCCAGAGATATAGTCGAGAGGTGTCTTGGTGTAAAGGGGAGCATTAAAGTTGAAGATGAAGGTGGATCTATAGTAGCAGATCTACAACAAGATGAAAAATTTGTTGAATCCCACTGTGCACAACCACAAGTGGATGATGTATTTGAATAATTTGGAGAAGAAGCGGAGAAATAACATGTAGATGCTCGTGCACGCAATTGTGTACAACCACAAGTTGAAGAAAATTTGGTGAATCCGACAACATATCTTGTGAGTGACAATTTGATGAATCCATTAATGGATCTTGCTGATGAAAATTTGGTAATTCCAGCAACAGAGCTTGCTGATGAGAGTGAAAATGCTATTGGAGCATTCAATGCTATTGTGAATCCAAGAATTAATATTGTTGATGTAATTTTTGATAAATAATTATTGCCTAAAGATGAATGGTTGTAGATGATGGAACAAAAACATCATATTGAGGTGATGTTATTCAGTGATAAAATCCCACTTGAGTAAGTGGAAGACTACTTGTTTGCAACAACACAGGCTAGTGAAGAAGAGACAGACAGATACCGAGAGAAAGACAAAACCAAAAAAAGAGATAAACGCATATGAAAAGAGGGAAGCCCATAAAGAGAAAACAGAGACAGAGGAAAAAGTGGAGAAGGAAGTGAAATAAGAGAAAAATTCCATTGCAGAGCACAAGGAAAAAAACCAATGTGGTTCTGGAGATATTTTCACACTTACCAATTGATTTATAATGTGCAGGTAAACAAAAATATTATGAAGAAGAGTTAAAGTTCCTTAAAACAAGGCTTGCAACACCATGTCTAGATGAGGTCTACACATAAGATCTAGATATGAATGTTGAATACAACATGCATGATGAACACATGAATGAAATTTTCAGGTATTGGAATTTTGAAGAGATAAAATTTAATTCTTATATTATGAGTGCACTACAAAAGACAATTTGTGGTAGCAGCCCACATACAAGTCATTTTTTGAAGAAGTCTAGTATATGCTTAGACAACCTAGAACAATAGAAGACCTGCACCAACAAATGAATAAATTGAGGTTTGACGGATACAACAAAGAAAAAAAAACTGAAAAAATTTAGAGGATATAGGATTTGGAAGAAGAGAAGAAGAAAACTAAATCTAGTTGAAGTAATTTTTTTTAAATTGTAAGCCTAGCTGAGACATAGACCAGCAAGAATCTTATTTGAATTTTTATGTGGTTCTAATTAAAAGGGAGTTTTGGAGAATCTAATTTGAACCACCTACTAGGTGTCGAAACTGTCCATCCAAGTGCCCTATTTCAGTTTCACTTAGTCCAGATTTATTTTGGTCTCACTGCAGTAATTTAATGTTGATGTCTCCAATGTAATCATATTTAACTGATTCATAATATTGAGAAGAGAAATCCTCTGCGCCACTTACTTTTTTTTTCAATTCTTTTCATCTTGGCCAAAAGAAAGACACTACATCCTGCCTGAGCCTCGAGAGTTGTTAGAATCCAAAAAAATTATGAGATAAAAATGTTGATTTTATTTATTAATTATGATAATTTAGAATTGCACGGTTGAACATAGAGGTTGGTTCGAATTGGGATAACCTCAAAATAGCACAAGTTAGCATGCTACACGTTTCATCCTTCCTATATCAGGTTCCAAGAAATAAACCTCAATCAACTTGAAATTGGTATAGTTATTCGAAATCATAGTGAACGCTTTCTTTGTATCTTAATTGATAGTCATGGGATTCTACTTATATTGGTAGAAAATACTTCAACTAACCTAAAATAAATTTTATTTTCAGATATTCCATGAAATGTTTTATTGGATCTCCTCCTTCATGGAACATGAACATGTCACTAAGAAAGTAGGTAGGTAAAAATACATGTTTATACATAAATATTTTTGTCAATTCCAAGTTTCCATGACCATGTTCTGAGGTCCTCCTCAAGGGAATTTTAAAAATAGAAGACTTTGCACTTCATGTACATGTAAGTGTGAAGAGGGTATGTATGATTGTCAATGACAATTTTAGGCTATTTCTATATAAAATGTATAACATGTATGTAAGGCAGGAACCGAAATAACACCAATGTCATCGTCTACCACCTTGTTGAGCACTGAGAGTATGTCAAAATGAAAGCAACCCGATGCCCAAGAGAGATTGTAAATTGTAATAAGGACCTTGGATGCCAAAGGAACAAAACTTTGAATTCACTTGAAAGTTTTATATAAAAACAAAGAAAATATTTTTTTTTATTATTTGGAATAAAATATAGTAAATATCACTTTATTTTTCATTTATTAAAAAATATAGTTATGAAAAAAGTTTGGATATCGAATTTACATTTGGTTTAAGTTTATTTCACACTTCCACAAAATGAAAATACAAATATTATTAATAAGAACAAATGTTCACACTTCCACACAATGGGAAAACACATTATTATTAAACAAAAATGTCCACACTTCCCCACAACGAAAAAAAATATTATTATTAAACAAAAATGTTCACACTTCCCCAAAACAAAAAAGACAAATATTATATTAAACAAAATATGCACAATGAAAACACAAGTATTATTATTAAGCAAATTTGGCACAAGGAAACCAAAAATAATATTATTAAAAAAAAATGTTCATAGTTGGACACAATTAAAACGAAAATATTATTATTAAAGAAAATGGTCACACTTACACACAATGAAAACACAAATAATTAAGTTAGATCAGTTCGAGTGAAGAATGAAGAAAGGAGCAAGCACAAACATAAAAGAATGAGTTCTGGTCAAACGTGAGTTGCAAAACAAGATGCAGAGAAAGATGTGTGAAGGTGGATGTGAAGAGGAAGCAATGTGAAGATCGTTTTTCCAAGGGAGCATATGAAAAGAAAGAATTGTGCACACTTAAATAGTTAATTAACAAAATAGTAGTAGAGATAGACACTATGTTGTGTTGCAACTATTCATATTATTAACTTATCTCCTTATATGTTTCTTTGAATTTCTTAAGAAGAGAAAATAAAACTATGATGAAAAATATTCTTATAACTTTTATTTTTTTATTTTAACTATAATTTTACTTAAAAATCCCATTTTAGATCTAATTTTTTTTATAATGTTCGTTTGGGACTCTGGCTAGAATTGGGAGCTTTCTCCTAGGCTCTAGACTTCACTTAAGGGTTCTTATATAAATGATCGATGAAACTCTAATTGGATAGATTAGGCATATTTTGGAATAGCCTCTATGGATCCACTATTTATTTATATACTAAAAATACTAGTTAACATGGTAAACTACATTTGAGATCTCACAATAAAATTACCCCGCATAGAAGGTGCTTACTTGACTAATATTTAGGGTTTTCATTTTCTTCTGGGTCTCACAATAAATTAAGTGTTTACTTTGAAAATAAATGGACCTATTTGAGTACGCGTGTTACAAGGGATTATCATGAATACTTCATTTACATTTCCATTAGAGTTTGAGTAACCTCACCACCTTCTACATGGTGTTAACAACTAAGATTTGAATGAAGTCATAAGAAGGTAAAAAAATATTTTAAGTAGAGAGTTATTGAAGCTTTTGGAAATGTAAAAAACATATGAAATTAACCCATTTTCAACTCAGTGGTGAAATGCATACCCTATTATCCCACATGTAACCGTATGCAAAACACATATGTCATGCCACCACCACTAAGGCATTCTAAATAAACCAAAAACTAAACGTAGTACAGATATATTAGTTACAATACATGGTCCTTATATGTCCCCTCGAAACAAAACAAACCCAAATTAGACTAAGTGTTGTACAAAAGGTCGTCTCAGAACCCATTTTGTGAAGGTTAATTTATGATGGTTAAATTATAATTTCCATACATTCTTTAAACTATTATAGGATAGTGGAGCACCAAATTTGAACATATGCATATTAATAATAGTATTATCCTAATTGAGTTTAAAAAAAAAGAAGAGTTATATAGTTATTGGAAATAAGGAAACAAAAATATTACTATTTGAGTTTTAAAAAAAATGGTGTTACATAGGTATGGAAAATAAGAAAGAAAAATATTCTTAAGAAATTATGAATTCTGTGTAAAAGAGGCTAAAATTATGTAAATGAAATAATTTTTTTTTTACAAAGACGGGGAAAAACTCTCATGAGTTTCATAGTAAAAGTATGTATTGAAAATAAAACATCAAAAAAGCTATAGAAAAATTATAAAAATAATAATGTAAAATGTAGTTAACACTTTCATTTATAATGACTTATTTACAAAGAAATTAGAACTCATTTAAAAATGAAACCTGTATAATATGTTAAATCTTAAAAAAAAAAAAAAATGTTTCCATGTTATTCAATAAATCAATTAATCAAATTTAATTTGAATGTATAGTTTAAATACACAATCCATGACTAAAAAACATAAAATTCAAAGTTCAAATTCCTAAATTATTATTATTATTTATTTTTGTTTAAATTATTATAAATATTATTTTTTAATACAATTAATTCCTTCAAAATATAAAAACCTCTCTTCCAAACTACTCTACAGTAAATCTATAATTAAAAAAAAAAAATTAATATTGAAAATTAAATAGCTAGAGCTACCTACACAATGAATATATACTTCAAATAAAAAACCAAATATAGAAAATTGAATAATTATTTAGAACCTACTTGATTTTTTTAAGAGAAAACATTTAAGTTATACATAATATGTCTGGATGTAATCTTTTAATTCTTAAATCATGGAATCAATATATATAATTTTGTATACAGGTTGAGGATGAGTATTAATTTGGTGCTTTCTTTTCGAAAAAGAGAGTTTTATATAATAGTTTAATTTAATAATATCAGTAAATTTAAAATTAGTATGTTTCGCTGCAGTGAAGGTATCAATATAATTTAAAATGTTATTTTTATTAAATGCATGCACGATATTGTTTACCATTGAATATTAAAATGAAAAGAAGTCTAATTTTAATGCATACTAAAAAAAATTCATTAACCGGGTAGGAATATTAGTTTATACATGCGTATTCGCATGGAGACTTTGAATCTTTATAAAAAAAATTGCGGCCGGCCTTTGAATATTTATAAAAAATATTGCTAAAGCCTGTGCACTAGGCTTGAGTGCTTGAGTTTACCCAAAAGCCTCTACATCACTAGACTATTAGTTGCAGGGAACACGAAATTAGTTACAGGGAACTTTATCTTTAGCTAAACTTTTTAGATTCTTAACTACCACCATTGATCGAGTGTATTAGATAATTAGAGAATCGTTACTAATTTCAAATACTTCCACATATGGTAGGAAAATAATATGGTGGTTGACCATTAAGTGAACATAGCTATTTGCAAGAGTGTTGGCACTATCGTGCCAACGTTCCTATGATCAAGTAATGAAGATGCTATATATCAATTAGTTAAATCAACAGATGGTGTAGGGCATGACACTCGACTCCCACAAATAGAGGAAAAATGAAACCTCTATCTCTGGTCACATACTTGTATTTAAACTTTTATAATGTAATGAAAATCTTGTTCATGGGCGGGAGTATGGATATGGGAAGTTTTTGGATAGACACCAATGTTACTTACGCTAGACCCTTTGAGGCTCATGGATGCCACTCTAAAAGAGCGAGCGTCTATGTATTTCAGTTAACCTTCTTAGTTTCAGGTTCAATCGCTTTGTATTTGAACTCATGTTACCAACTGCATTTATTCTCATGAAAATGCTATTATTTATTTTTGATTCGTTGTATGTGAATCCTTAATAGAAATAAAGATTTTTTTTTTGACATGTGGAATTCTTGTGAGCAGAGAATTTGACTCAACCTTTGTTTCAGAATTGGCATCTCTTGTTATGGATTCGTACCATAAGTTAGGTAATTTAGTGATGTCTCTTACCTTTGTATCATTACAAGGATATCATAGGTAGGAAATTGATTACAAGAAGCTATTAATAAATAGTGTGATGAGGAATCTATAATCGATCATCACGGCACCCTTTATTTAATTTCAAGGAATATATTAGTCCAATAACACAATTCCAACTCTAAGGTTGAGGTCATCATGAGTATTATTCTATAAAAAATCAAACACATTAATGAATTACAGAAAAAACAGGAATTGCACCATCTAATTTTCTAACTATCTACAAATATATTCCTTGAGGTTCAATGTCTTTGTATTTGAGCTCATGTTACCAACCTCATTTATTCTCATAGAAATGTTATTATCTATTTTTTATTCACTCTATGTGAATCCTTAATAGAAGTAGAGGTTTTTTTTTTTACATGTGGAATTCAAGCGAGTAGAGCATTTAACTCAACTCTTGTTTTAGAATTGGCATCTCTTGTTATGGATTTGTACTATAAGCTAGGTAATTTAGTGATGTCTCTTACCTTTGTATCATCACAAGGATATCATAGGTAGGAAATTGATTACAAGAAACTATCAATAGTGCGACGAGTAATCTATAATCGATCATGATGACACTCTTCATTTAATTTCAAGGAATATATTAGTCCAATAATACAATTCCAACTCCGAAAGTTGAGGTTGTTATCACTCTAAAATTTCCCTAAGGTTGTTATGTTGTGTCAAAGAAATAACAGAGGTAACTATCAACCGCTTTTGGAGATTAGGATCTAGCCTTCCTAATGCTCAGAGAGGGCTCTCTCTTAATGATTTAACTTTGTTGTTTGAATTGATTTTAGCCTAGTTATGTATAAATGATATGGTTTGATTTTGATTTGTTGTTGGAATTACGAATTTAGATGGATAAGTGATTTTTCTACTTTTCCATTGGACTATGGAGTCAATATATTAAGAAAATAGGACAAAATCATGTTCTAAATGAAGTCTTACAAGGTAGGGTAGCTGAGCAAAATCAAATCTTAAAGGTTGAGCGGTGAAGTGGTTTTCAAAAGGATTAAGGAGAATTTAAGGATTTCTTAAACCAGATAATGAAGGAAGGCGAAAGAGGTCAACCGAGATTAGAGAAGAATTAAGGGTTCTCAAAGCCATATATAAGAGGGAAACAATAAAATGTATAATAGTTCAAAGTAGAGTGTATTTAAAAAAATTCTACAGTAAAATTCATGTTATAACATTTAAGTTTGGAAAACATGCAAGTTTATCGAATAATTAAGAAAATTACATGAACAATTGAAATATACTTCACTGAAGTAGCTCAACACATGAATCTTGTAAAGAAATGCCTGTATTACTTTTCTTGTCTATCAAACTGAAAAAATGTACAATAAACCCTCAGGTAGTAGATCAATTCAAATATAGAAATATTCAGGAATCCACCCTTAATACTTCGAATTGATGAAGTATTTGTAAAACTTATTACAAAATATCCTATCAACTGATTTAGGATTTATTCAAGGAAAACAAAATATCTTCATGCAAGAAGATAGAGACACCTATTTAACTAAATGCAAGTTGTCCCTATTTTATTTGATTTTTTGTTTGCTTCTTTGATATTTGTTGTCTTTCACACTGGCTGGCTTTCATGCTGGCTTGCCTTTCATGATGCTTGTCATCTAACTTTCATTTTAATTCTATCTATTATCTATATTCGTATCATATATATTTTCTTTATTTGCCTCCTCTATTTACTCTTTAAATCTATGAATTTTCTTCACCTTAATACTATGTTTTCTCTTTTACCTTGTCTCTCTTTTACCTGTTTTTACTTTTACCTGTCATAGTAAATCATGCAATTTTTTCGAGGCTTCTGCATCTAGAAGTTTGATTTTTACCATCCTCCTGTAAATATCATCTGCTTCAGTGTACTTGGTAAACATAGAATTGTTTAAAAAAAGATGATTTACCTCATGCTGGAGGTAAAAGATATTTTCAAAGATTTGAACGAGTACTTTTCTTGTAGGAATTCCTTTCAATGAGGAATGGTTGGAATTTTATTTAGCTACTTCCCTAATCTTTTTAACATAATATTCATGCCTCACGAGTCTGTCTTTGATTACTAATGGATTAGGCAAACCTTTTTCTCTTAAAACATCAAACTTGTTCATAAATCCGTTCACTGCGAGCTCCATAGTTTGACACTTATCCTCAAGCTGTGTCATCTGATTTCTCTTGGAAATCACTTTTTTCACCTCTAAGATTGTTTCTGTTGTGTCACTTATCCCAGTTTCTTCTAATTCATGATTTTTTTATATAATTGATAAACTTAATTATCTCAGTGGCTTCCTATGGTTTCTTTCCAAGCTCTTCTTTGACTTTCTGAATTACACTACTTGCTTCTTTTATCAAATATTTATGTTCAAATATAACTTGGATAGAAGGCCAAATACCATTAACAGAGTTAATGATATTGGCCCATAGCTGGTGCTTTGCTTGGTACAAAGGCTCTGCCATTGTCAATTATTTTTCTAACTTCGGTATCTTGTCATTCAATCTGTTGGATTTATGTGTTTCAGCCTAATGCATTACTTGAGCCAATTTATTTTCATCTTTTAGATTTTTGACTCATTCTTTGAGTCTATTAATATGAGTAATTTGGATTGACATATCCTGCATTGCTTTAATCAATTTACTTGCCTCATCGATGAGATGGTCTGTTGGAACTACTGATGTTGTTGCTAGTGTAGTTGTAGTAGTTGGAACTTCTGTTGACACTGGAAGTGTTGTAGTTAATGGAACTAATGTAGCCACTAGAGCCAATGTTGAAGCTATAGGAATGGCAATAACAATGATTGCCTCCATGTTTGTTTGATTTTCTTGTACTAATTTGTCCATTTAATTTTCCATCTCTTTCATTTTAGTTGTCAACTGAATGATGAGATTCATCATTTCAGACTTCTGATTTTAATTTTCTAAAACTTCTTTAGTTCGTGAATGCTCTGTTGTAGGTAACTTCAGTTGTTTCTTCAATGCAACTACGTCTGCTTGTGAAAAAGGTTTCTCTAGCTTTAACTGTGCCCTGATATTTTCTAGAGAATTATATAGTGTTTGGACACTTAAAGCCTTATTTTGCATAGTGGAATAGATCATTTCTCCTACTTGTTTATGAAACTCAATCTGATCTATGGGATGTACATCCTTAGAAAGAACTTCGAAGGTTCTTTTCTTGTAATCTGCTGATGATTTTGGAGCCTGCACTGTTGGCTAAAAAAATATCATTTTCATATTTCTAGTTTTGTAATCAAAAGATAAAATTAATATGTTTTGGTCACTATGATTTTGTTTCCAATACTAGGCATAAGTTAACACTTTCAATGCTTCATTCTTCAATTTAATTTCTTTGTATTTATCCACTATATCTTTCTCTTTATCCACTGGTTTGCTTGATGATGAAAACTCTACACTATGTTGTTTCTAAATAATTTGAACACTCGAGGTTGATGTTGGGTGTGTTTGTTATGAAACTATTGGAGGTGCATCATCTCTGACCACTATATATGTACCAATGATTTCAACTGTATCAACTATTTCTTCATGTTCTATCACTGCATTTAGTTTTGCCTTTTTCCTGTACATTAGCTTGAATTTGGTATCAGAAGTAATATTTGCAGAATAAGAGCCTTCCTCTCTTGCCCTCTTTGAATTCCTGTCTTGTGGGGCTAGAGTAAGTAGGATGGAACTAGTATCAACCTGCTTCTCCACCTCTTTTAAAGTGTTTTCCAACCACCATGAATGGTTGGAATAATTTTCAACGTGAGGCTTTGATTCATGAATAAAAGGGGTCAATTTGAATTTGACTCTTAACTTACTTATGACTCCCAAGGGATCATATTCCCATTTAAAACTATTACTGAACTTCAAATCTTATAAACATGTGTCTGCTTGCTTACCAACATTCCTAATATTGCAAATAGAAGGCCCTAACTGGTTCTTAATCATGAATTGAGTTTTCTTCTTCGCTGAAAGAAATTTAACATCATCTGAGTTCAATATTTGTCTGATGTATTCCAATAAAAATAACCTCATTGGGAGGTATTTGGTAAGTATATATGGAGTAAGTTGGCTTCCATACACCCTAATTTTTGTATGATTCTGGTATAAATACCAGACTCCTGTTTTACTTTGATCTGACAGTTGCAACACTTTCTTTATCTCTTCATTGACTCTAGGCTGAATGCTACTGCTTAGCATATTAACAACTAGATAAATAGATGAATCAATGAACTCTTTATAGCTGAATTTTGTGGAATCCTTTCCGATCAAGGATGTCCAAAAGAATACAGATTGGGCGTTACCCTCTGTGTCAATTTTTCTGGAGACTAACTGCAAACATTTCTGATTGGAAATATATGAACAAATGGAACAAAATTGAGGAGTATTTAAACACTCCTTCCTCTGGTAATTTGACCAGCTGATCATGGATTACATATGATAGGTATTGGGCAAAGTTGAAGGTTGAACCTAGAGGATGACCTCGACATAATATGGACAAAAAACCTAGGATATATGCATCTAAATATTCATCAATAAAATACCCTAAAATGCATGACAACATTGTAACAATCTGTCTAGTTCTCTTTGAAAATATGGAAGCTGAGTATGGAGGATTAATTTTTGGGGGTTCTACTGATGGAGGAAGGAAGGTCTGGAATATTTGGAATATTTTTGGTAAGGCTAGCCTCAGGAAAAGTTCAATGAGGATTTTGATGGATAATGGGACTTCATTAGGCTTTGGTTGGATCTGTAACATTTGATTTATATATTGAGCAGTAATTGTGAAAACGATTTCTTGAATTGGGGTTATTAAAGCTCTTTCATTTGGGAAAATAATTGATTTGTAAGAGTCTGATTAGTTCAGGGAATTGAAAGGTCTGTGTGAAGATGTATTTAGGTAGGTTTGAATCCCACAGATAGATATCATGTAACCGTTCTATGAATTTTTCATGGCTGCAGCAGTGGAGCTCTAAAAGATTGAAATTAGTGACTCTATCACTAATTTTTAAGTACTTATCAGCAAGAGGGGTGTGGTGAACATCTACCACAGGTGGTTTTAGGGGGTTTATAGATATAATTCTTTGGGAGGCCATTAATTCGTTCAATTTATCAATTATTATGCTTAATTAATGGTTTCTAGTGCTTAGGATTACCTAGAAAATCGAAGTTTTGTTATGCAGAAAGGGGTTTTGGTCACAGAAGGGGCTTTATGGTCTGGAAAGATTCAATTATTAGTTAGAAATGGTTCTTTTGGTTTCTTTTTCGCAATTAAGCAACAATATTCAAATAATGGTTTCGAGCAGTTTTTATTACTTTTTACCAGAGGTAGTTAATCCCATGGCGCGAGCTTTGATTTTCAAACATCAGTGGTTTTATCGCAATGCGAGGACGTGTTGTAAGTTTTTATTGCATCCAAAAAGGAGGTTAGGTTTTTTTGCGACTGCGGGGTGTGATATAATATGGGACTGTCGCGTGGCAAAGGGGCGGGGGTGTGAAACCACCCATTTCACACCCCACCCATAGCTTTAAACATTGGACTGTCGGGGGTGTGAAATGGTCTATTAGACATTAGATATGATGAATGAAAATGAAACGGATGGAAGAGTTAGGGGGTTCTGATAGGTGGGGCTCGGGGATACTTTATGTGGAGAGGTATAATATATATGCGAACATTTAATAATATATGTGGGTTGTGGAATATAATGTTTGGGAAATATATTTAACGGGGGTTATGGAGTATATTAAAGTGGAAGGGTTTTAATGTTAGCGGGAGGGGATTTATATTAAATAAGGGAATTAATATAAAATGTATAGACTATAGGATATGATAAAATAAAATGTGGCCGAGATATATATGCGGGATGTTAGAAATACACTAGAAATAGGGGTTTTTGAAGTGGGGCCCAATATATTTTAAACATTTAAATCTTAGGATAAATGGGTTTTGAATGAATTTAATGAATAATATGGAATTAGTGAAGGGGGAGTGAAATTTCGAAGGGAAATGGGTTTTTAACTAGGGAAAAGGGGTTTTAGGAAGGGGAAAGGAATTTTCACAAGGAGAAATGATTTCCAAAAGTAGAAATAGGGAATTTAGCAAAAGGGAAGGAGATTTACAAAGATATTAGTGAGATGAGATGAACCAATTGATGTTTTTCATTACTTGTGAAAGTAATCTACGTACCCTTTATTTACCATAACATTTTTTACTTCATTTATTCGGTGCATTTGAGCTTGTTGACCCATTTATTTTCTTTTGAGAAGAAAAATAACCTACTTCTAACCTTATAACTTCCAATGGATCAGATTAAATTGACGAGATCATTTTTATTCTCTACCTAACTATTGATCTGCCAAGATTAAATGGTTTGTTCAGATGTATATTCACTAACTATCATGACATGAAATTCAAAATCATGAATGAATAAAGATTAAACTATATGATCATCATGAATTGTGGAATTTTGGAAAAGCTACCCACAATTTTTATTTGCATAAGTAACTAAACTGAGAGTAGTGGTATTTGAATGTGCAACACTTTCATGATCTATTTTTGTTTCTTTTTTTGGGGTTCATATTTTATATCCTTTCTTGATCTTCTTTCTTTTGGTCCTTTTATTTTTATTTTAGGACATACCCTCTTTTCATTTTTTTATATGGGAAGGCATTTGTTGAAAGAAAAAGTATGTAAAATATTACAAGACTTAACATAGTCAATTCAAAATGATGATCCCTATTATTATAGGACCCTAGCAGTGGTTCCACTTAGGGATGACATATTCTGGTGAGATGTCAATAAATTTCTGATCAATGGTCTTGGAACTTTGACTTTGCTTTCCTTGGAACTGCTTTCTATGATTTCCTTTATTAAAAAATATGATGTTATATCTTTTAAATCTTAGGGCCTTCTCTCCCAGCTTCAACTTCAGAAGATAATCATCCAATCCAATCTTAAAATTTGCAATGGTATTTACAATGATCAAAGTAAAACAAATGAAATATTGGTTAATCTAGAGAAAAGTAGTGCTTCAACATTCTACCATTGATTGGTCCACCTGGCAGATCTGTTCCATCTAACTCTTTTAAGAAAAATACATTGTTGCCTTTGTTACCATAAATGATGTATGGGCCTTTCCATACAAATTCAAATTTACCATGTTTGCCTTTTTCTTCCCTTCTGGAATCCCATTTAAGTAGCTTATCACCTATGAAGAAATCATCTGCTTTGGTTTTCTTATCAAATATCTTTTTTATTTTTTCTTGAATCACTTGTGATTTGATATAAACTTCTTCCCTGGTTTGCTGCAATGAATTTTTTGATTTATACTCCTTCGGATGTCATTTGGTTCTACTTGCAGTTCTTGAATCATTTTCATCACTCGCACTCCCAATGAGGATGGAAAAACAACACCCATCCCATATACCAATTGATAGGGGGATGTATCAATAAAGCTTTTGGTAGTTAGTCTATCTACCCATAAGGCATTAACCATTCTTTTATTCCAGGTCTCCTTGTTATCTTCTAACAGTTTCTTGATGATATTAACTAGGCGTTTGTTTGAGGATTCTGCAAGTCCATTACCTTAAGGGTAATAGGCAGTCGAATGGCCAAGGTTGATATGGTATTTGTTACAAATGTCTATCATTTTCTTAGATTTGAAGGCAACAACATTATCACTTTTGCACTTTTGTGGGCATCCAAATATAGAAAGGATGCTTTTTGAAAGAAATAAGATAATGAAAGAGTCTATGGCTTGTCTAGAAGGGATGGCTTCTATCCACTTAGTAAAATAATCACTAGCTGTCAATATCCATTTATGATGGGCTCAGGAGGGTGGGCGAATTTCACCAATGAAGTCTAAACCCCATTGTTGAAATGGAATTTCTACAGAGATATATTTGAGGGGTAATTGTAAGAGTTTCTTCTTTCCTTCAAATATCTGACATTTGTGACAGGAGGTCACATAATTTCTGACATCTGCAAAAGGAGTGGGTCGATAAGAACTTGCCCTCAAAAAAATTTTAGCAGTTGTTTTCCAGTAGAGGTGTCCTCCACAGTCTCCTGCATGAAATTCCAGCATTAATTTATCAGCTTCATATTTTAATAAATAGTTCAATAGAATGCCACCATGATCTTTACAAAATAAAGCATTATCTATTGTACAATATTTCATTACTTTCATTTTCAAAAATCTACTTTTAGTTCTAGATAAACCAGGAGGAGCTTGTAGATTGAGTAAAATAAATATAATATCTACATAGAAGGGTGAATCTATGAAAGCTTCACTGATTTGTGGAGTCACCATTTTTTCTTGATCATCTAGTTGAGCAATGAAATTTATATCTAAGGCCTGAGAGTTAAATTTAGCCATGTGTTTAGCTAAACCTTGGCATTTGATCAATTTGGTATGCTTGATTTCAATGTCATATTCCAATATTGTGCCAATCCATTTGCCTCTTTTTCCATTAGGCCCATTCTAAGTTAGAATGTCCTTTACAACTGAATTTGGAACACATGTAATTATGTGGGAGTATAATATGTAAACTCTGAAATCCTTTATAGCTTTCACTATAGCAAGTATTTGTTTTTCCATAATATTGTAATTTAGTGTTGCATCTCTTAAGGTTTTGCTGAAAAAAGCAATGGGCTGTTCAAGTCCTTCATCATCATTTTGCAACAAGACTGCTGGAATGGTGTGTTATGAAGAAAATGAAAAAATTATGAAATATTTGCTAAAGTTAGGACTTATGAGGACAGGTGTTTTAGTAAGTGCTTATTTGACTGCTTCAAAAGACTTCTTAGCCTCTATTGTCCACTTAAGTGCTGAATCTTTCTTTAACCTGTTGTTTAAGATCCTAATTAGTTATGATAAATTAGGGATGAATCGTCTAAGAAAATTATTTTGCCTAGAAATGCTTGTAATTATCTATTGTTCCTAGGACGAATGACGTTTAAAATTTCTTCTATTCAAGCTGGATCAATTCTAATACCTTATTTTGAAATTATGTGTCCCAGGAGTTTACCTTCTTCTCATCCGAAAAGTGTCTTTTTAGGATTCAAGGAAATGCCAATTTATCAACATTTTATGAAAACTCTTCTCAAATGATCTAAATTTTCATTATCTGTTTTGGAAAATATTGTGATATCATCTAGATAAATGACTAAAAACCCATGAATTTCTTTGGAAAAATTTATATCCATAGCTCTTTGGAATGTAGCTCCAGCATTCATCAGTCCAAAGGGCATTTTCAAATACATGAAAGTTCCCCAGGGAGTGGTAAATGAAGTCTTTTCTTGGTCTTCACGTTGGACTAGGATTTGGTTTTATCTATAAAATTCATCAAGTAATGACATTATGGAGGACCCTACTACCCTCTATAGAATTTAATCCATTTTGGGGAGAGGATAGTTATATTTCAATGACACTTTGTTTAAGTTTCAGAAATCAACACAAAGTCTGATTTCTGCTTTTTCTTTCTACTTATTAACTAGTTAAATAAAATTTTATTATTTGTTTTAAGAAAATATTGAGACACTTATGTTTTTATGGAAAGTTTATTTTCTTTATTATTCTTATGAAAGATAAAAATTAGTTATGTAAAGTAGTTCCATAAAAATTAAAAAAGGCTGATCGTAAATGTTTTCCAAGAACTGAAAGGTGGTTGGATAGTTTGAACAGTTACCTGTTCCTCTGAGGATAACAGACTCATCTCAGTGAGGAATAGGGGTTCTGTTCAGAGACTAAGGAAGAGAGTGAAAATTTTTCCTGAGCTGGTAGAGACCTGTGGAAAATATCTCAGTTGTCCTGAATATTCTGGCACTTTCTGGAATTCGGGTACTGAAGTCATAGCAAAAAAATCCACTATCAACCCGTACCTTTCGGGAATAGAGCACGGTGGCAAGAGGAGGACGTAATCGCCTCTCTTGAAGGTTGGGTGGACACCAACAACCAAATACATTTTTAGATAAGTGACTGTCTATTTCAATATTATTTAGATTGAAAGATTTTTTTCAAGTTTTTATTCATAGATATATGTTAGTTAATTTCAGGAGAAAAATTATTATTTACTTTGGAACCTTTCTTATGTTAGAAAAGGATAAGTTATGATAATTAAATAACTCAGCACATACTTGTAGGGTTCTGTGTATTATTTCTGTATGATTTATAGATTAAATTCGTGAACATTATATATAGCTGTAAGACAGGTGGAAAATATGGAGGATGTATGTCAGGAATAAACCCGGTTAATCATATGGTAGTTATCTAAACACGATAATTTATTATAGGAGTTCTTTAAATTCGCTAGAATGCATTTAAGAGGAACTGTGACAAATAAGTTTAAATAGAAAATAAGTAAATACTGAAATTTTAAATTAGTGTGTGAATAAAAAACGAACTGGAAGGATTACTGTCTATTTAAGCTAATGCGGGGTGATTTGCTGGTACAGGATAAGAGAGTGAAACCCCAACCTAATACACATCGTTACCCTATTTTCTGTACACGGATTGGATTTTAGTTGGTCCAATCACCAAGAAGCCAGTAAGAAATTATAACTAAAATGAAAATCTAGTATCTTAAAAAAATTAGTAATGTTGAAGATTAAAATTATATTAAAGACATGTAAAGTATATCCAATCGAGAGTTTAAACTTCAAAGATTGAGCATATAAACATGAAATTGAATGAATTTTGATACATTATTAAATGCAAATGAAAATTAACAACTGATGCGAATTGTTCACATATTACAGAATTCACATTTCGAAATAAGTGATATGAATAAAAATATTGTGCTTAAATTTGTAAACACACATGGACCATATGAATAAGTTTCAAACTAATTAATACAATAGCAGCCATTCCCATCATGGATAAAAACGATTTCAAGAGTTAAATTACATAAGAATATAGCCTATAGATAATCACATAAGAATATTAACACGGAAAGCTTGCAATAAAATGAGTGCGATAAAGGCTTAACCGAGGCCTAGGAAGTTGGCCGAAAAAATGTTAAAACTTTCCAGATAAGTCAGAATGTTCATTACATAAATAACCTAGAATAAATAAACAAGGCCTGTCATAGAAACCCTTAAACTAAACTGGTCGAAAGGATTCTGTTATGAAGTGAGATCCTTAAGAGTACATGTAAGAAGAACTGAATGTATCAGCAGGAAGTCTGAGAAGTCTCGTAAGCGACATCAAATTTTGGTGCATAAGACTTTGCCATTTTTAGAGGAGGAAACTGAACTGTGAACACCAAAAGCATAGAACAGATTCTGTGAGGTAGGTTTTAAATGCATAATATATATATATATATATATATAAACAAGACAAAGGGAATATTACTCAAGTGTGGAAACAGTGATAAGTTAATCCGGTAAAATAATTTTACCTCAACAGTCCTGATCATCGAACTGGAAGTCATGTAAATATAAAAGAGTTAAAACTTAATACTATAATCTGCTAAGAGATAAAAATCCCAAATTCCGTAAAAAAAAATGGAGGAAACCATAATTTCAAATGGGAGTAGAATGATTTACCTAGTTCTGTATTTTAAAATGCATGGGAACTAGAGTTGAAGGAATTGCCATGGAGACAGAGGACTAACTCCACCAGAGACTCATCGTTGTTCGCAATGGAACCTTTCCTCCACCATGCTACAAAATTATGGGGCATTACACCTGTAATAACCTCACAAACCGGGATGAAACTCATTGCTATTGGAGCCAAATCTCGAAGACGTTGTGGTAACAAACCCTCAAAGAAGAAGAAACAAAGTTGTAAGATGTCGTAGAAAAAACCCTTAGGGAAGAAGAAACCTCTCGATGAAGACACATTGAAAAATGATGGTTTCGGCTAGGGTTGGCGAGCTTAAGAAAGACATTTCCCACTGGAAATGTGAACCATCGATCTTCAAGAAATAGACGGTGAAGATCTAAGCAAGGACCATTGAAAACGACAAAGAATCATGGTAAATCTTACATCTGTCCAAGAGTTTAATTTCCAGTACCTACTGCATTCAATATCCAAGACATGCCAGCTATGCCCTTGGTCATATCAAGATTACGAAGGATACATTATGTGGGTTGGAAAACATTAAAAAACCATATGATAATAATAAAGCTAGCAGCGGTGCAAATATATAAAGACCTTTAATACATTATATACGGAACGATAAAGTATACCATGGAAAAGGGATTTTTTGTATGGGAATTAATATAATCCTATAATGTTAAGGTTTAGAACTTACATTAAAGCCTTAGTTTCGCCATTTAATTTATGTGCTAATATTAACCATTAGGTGTTGTAAATTTTATTTTTTGAGATAAAATATGGTTAGTATCTTTATCCGTAAGGTAAAAAGTAATTTTTTTTTGTATGTATCTTACAAGTCATATTAGAGCAGCGTTCATACACTGGGACCCTAAGGGTAAACTAACGAATTAATATGTGTGTATACTGATGCACAAAAAATAAGCATAACATGAAACATCATGAGAAGGGGATCAACACAACAACCACCCCAGAACACTAGGGAACCCCAAACGCAACTAGAAGTGAGCCCAGAGATGTGGGTTCATCTGAGTGTGAATCATCACAAAAAAAAAGTATGCAACTGAAGGAACAATAACACCAAACCAACATACTATTGAATATGGTATACAAGCTAAAAGAATAAATGGTGTGGGTTTTAAGTGATAACGAGCGCTTGATGCAAGAGCAAGAAAAGGTACTCAAGAGCCTATCAAACAAGCAAAATCAGGGAATGGAACAACCAAGTGCTGATAGAGACATGCAAGAAGGTAATGAGAGACAAACAAGGGACCACACCACTGACAGAGTGGAAAGAAGCCCTTCACAGTGAAGCAAGAAGAACAAAAACTATAATTAAGCAGAGTCTGGCAATTTGTCGAATCACTAAAAAGTTAAAAATAAAAAAGTGGAGCTTCAGGGTGAATTTCGAAAAATAAAACCACCAACATTTGATGGTGAAGCTAAGGAAGTGGCATATGCCTTGTTGATAACATGAACAAATATTTTGAAGTGTACGAGTACAATAGCAACCTAAAGGGCAGATTGGCCATATATCATCTAAGGGAGAAAGCCACTTTGTGGAGGGAACAAGTAAATAATGTTCGCAGCATTGAGGACCAAGATGTTACTTGGGAATCGTTCCAGAAATACTTTAAAGATAAGAATTTAACAAAACGTTTTTACAATGAGAAATATAAATAATTTCATGACTCGAAGCGGGGACAGATGACCATGGATGAGTATATTACCAAGTTCACCTCTCTGTTGAGATATGTTCCATACCTTAGAGATGAAAAAGATAAGGTTCAAATATTTCTGAGTAGTCTACCAACCCATATGAAGGAATACATTGAATTTTTAAATCCTAGAACCATGGATGAAGCCATTCTTAAGGCATGAATGTGCTATCAGCAGTCTAAGGAAAAAGGAGAAGTGGGAAAAATTTTGCAGCCAAGAAAGGGACAGAAAAGCAGCTCAAACTTCAATGGTGCCAAAAATAATAATTTTAAGAATTTTGCACGAAGTTCTGTAAGCTAGTAGTTTGGCAGAAATCATCAAAGAACCCCGTGGCCAGTGGAGGAAATACATACAGAAGCATGTAGCAAACATGAGCAAGGGAAAGTGAACAAACCACCTCTACAGTGTTAGAGGTGTGGTGAGGTGCATTATTATAAAAATTTCCCACAACAAGCAAGAGGTGAGGTAGTTGCAAATTTGTAGGAGGCTTCTACAATAGGCGATGTGGCTCGAAAATACCTCATATCCACGCAGTGTTGGAGGATCAATAGGAAAATTATTAACCAACAATGATAGAGTTGGAAGGTAAATTACTGACTCAATCTGTTTCTATTTTGGTAGACTCAGGTGCAAGTCTAAGTTATGTTAATCCAAAAATAGTGGAAGTATGTAAGTTAAAAGGTCAGAAATTCAGAAGTCCTTGGCTAGTACAGCTAGCCACAGGAGCAAAAAGAAAGGTAATTTCCAAAATTCCAAACTGTACTTTGGAAAATGCATAATAACAGTTAAACGTGGACCTGAACATATTGCCATTAGGGTCCTATGATGTTTTACTGGGCATGGATTGGCTAGAAAAACATTGGACCTTAGTGGACTGCAATGAAAATATTATCTATTACAAAATGCAAGATGGTACATGAAAAGAGATTCAGGGGATCAAGAAACACCCATAGCGGCATCCAATTACAACATCTCATATGAATAATTGTATGAGGAAGCAATGTCATATTTATGCCATCCAGCTAGGATATTCCAATTCCAAGGAAAAATCACCTATGATGGAAAACATACCAGTGGTACAATATTTCATGGATGTACTCCCAGAAGACAAACCCAGATTACCACCAAGAAGGGATATTGATTTTACCATTGCATTAATTCCAAGAGCATCACCTGTGTCAAGGGCTCCTTACAAAATGAGTGTTCTAGAATTAACTGAATTAAAAATGCAGTTATAGGAACTGCTGGACAAAGGTTATATTCATCCAAGTGTGTCCCCTTGGGGAGCACTAGTGTTGTTCGTGAAGAAGAAGGATGGAACCATGCCAATTTTCATGGAATATAGATAGCTCAACAAGTTAACAGTCAAGAATAAATATCCTTTACAAAGGATTGATGATCTATTTGATCAGGTGAAGGGGGCCACAACATTTTCTAAAATAGATTTAAGATATGGATATCACCAGATCCAAATCAAAGACAAAGACATTTATAAGACTTTTTTACTTACCAGGTATGGGCATTATGAATTTGTGGTATTACCCTTTGGGTTAACAAATGCACGGGCAACCTTTATGAGGTTAATACATGGTACATTTCATCCTTTCGTGGATAAATTTGTACTTGTATTCATAGATGAAATTTTAATCTATTCTAAAAACCAGGAAGAACATAGGGAGAATTTAAGGGTTGTGCTGGAAATGTTAAGAAAACACCAGCTATATGCTAAGTTTAGCAAGTGTTATTTATTCAAAATCGAAATCTAGTTCCTAGGCCATGTTATTTCAATAGATGGGACAACTATTGATCTAGAGAAAATCAAAACAATGATGGAATGGCGGGTACCCCAGAATGTTGCAGATATTCGATCATTTATGGGATTGGCTGGGAACTATCGAAGATTTATTGAAGGATTTTCCATAATAACTTTTCCAATTACCTCTTTGCAGAGCAAAGGAAAATTCTTTCAGTGGACTGTTGAGTGCCAGAATAGTTTTGAGAGATTGAAGTGGCTATTGACCACTGCACCAATGTTGAGGGTAGCTGACCCCAACAAAGAATTTGAAGTTTGTACAGATGCTTGTAAAGAGGGAGTTGGGGTAGTTTTATATCAGGAAGGAAAAGTAGTGGCGTATGAGTCAAGAAAGTTGAAGGAACATGAGAAAAGATACTCAACCTATGATCTAGAATTAATAACAGTAGTATGTGCACTCCACGAATGGAGACACTACTTGCTGGGTAAGAAGTTTGTGCTAAAGACGGATCATAGCATCTTGACTATTTATTTAGAACAAGCAGATTTACACTCCATACATGAAAGATAGAATTCCTTTCTAAGTGAGTTTGATATGGACATCCAGAACCTGAAAGGTAAGGAAAACCGGGTGGCTGATGCTTTAAGTAGAAAGTCGGATTGTGTATATGAGCTTTACTACAATTTAGCTTGACCGTAAATTCTTAGATCAAGTAAAAGAAGAAGCATAGAAGGATAAGGAATATAAATTCCTGTGGCATCAAATGGAAGAGGCCAGAAGGAAAGGAAATACTTTTGAATATGGAGTTAATAAAGAGCAAATGCTAACCTTTAGGGAAATCTGTATGTACCAAACCGGGTGGATCTTAAGGAGTTAATCATGAATGAATACCATGAGAGTAATTATGCAGGACACCCAAGATACCATAAAATGTTAACTACCATTAGAAAATTATATTTCTAGCCTAGTATGTGTAAAAATATTGTTGAATATTTAAATAAATGTTTCGAGTGTCAACGGGTCAAGGTAGAGCACGGAAATCCCATAGGATTGTTGCAGCCCATACCGATACCTGAATGGAAGTGGGAGGTCATATCCCTGGATTTCATTATGGGTTTACCAAGTTCAAAGAGACACAATGACTCCATCATGGTGGTAATTGACAGATTGAGTAAATTTTCACATCTCATACATGTACAGTCAACTTACAAGACTATACAGATAGCGGATATTTTTATGAGAGAAATATTCAGGCTACACAGAATTCCGAAGAATGTTATCGCGGACAGGAATGTGAATTTTACTTCAGCATTTTGAAAAACTCTGTTCACAGGTTTGGGGACCCAAATAAACTTTAGCACTGCTTATCATCCCCAAATGGATGGCCAAACCAAGCTTCTCAACGAAGTTTTGGAAGACATGTTGCACATGTATGTAATTTAACAACCGACCAAGTGGGAAGATTGCTTACACCTAGTTGAATTTTCTTACAACAACGGTTATCAATAATCTCTTAAGATGAGTCCTTTTGAAGCTCTGTATGGGCGGAAATGTCATACTCCCATTAATTGGAGCAGTCCTGAAACTAAATTAATGCTTGGACCAGAAATGTTCCCTGAAATGGAGTTAGAAGTAAAGAAAATTAGAAAAAAATTGAAAGCTGCACAATATCGACAGAAGATTTCTACAGATAAGAAGAGGACCTATCGAGAATTTGAAGTGGGTGATCATGAGTATGTGAGGGTCAAACCCAAGAATAGTACCTTACGGTGGGCCTCTTGTGCCAAGTTGGCTCCAAGGTTCTGTGAACCCTTCCAAATATTGGAAAGGGTAGGTCCTGTGGCTTATCGGCTGGCTTTGCCCAGCCACATCCGAGTACAAAATGTGTTTTATGTGTCCATGTTAAACCGATATGCGCATCACTCAAAACACGTAATTCATTAGCATAATATTCAGGGAGGATAGAACTAAAAATTCTAACTTGAAATATAATTTCTTTATGAAAATTTGACAAGAAACTTTGCTGATTGCAGGTAGAGTTGGACAGCAAGTTTCTGGTCGAGCCTCAACACATACTCGACAGGAGAGAAATTATGCTCTGGAAGCGACTCGTGACCCAGGTTAAAGTGTAGTGGAAGCACTTAAGCCCGGATGAGGCTACTTCAGAGGATGAAGGATTTGTGCATGAGGCCTAGCCAAAGCTATTTTGTGAGCTAGAGGGAAACACCGAGGATAGTGTTACTTCCCGGGGGGGAAGTAGTGACAGTTGCATTTAATGTTAACTAGTTGTTAACTAGTTAAATAACATTTTATTATTTGTTTTAAGAAAAGACTGAGACACTTAAATTTTTCTGGAAAGTTTATTTTCTTTATTATTATTATGAAAGATAAAAATGAGTTATCGAAAGTAGCTCCATAAAAAGTAAAAAAGGCTGATGGTAACTGTTTGGACAATTTGAACAACTACCTGTTCCTCTGAGGATAAGAGACTCATCCCAGTGAGGAATAGGGGTTCTGTTCATAGACTAAGTAACATAGTGAAAAAGTTTCCTGAGTTGGTAGAGACCAGTGGAAAATCTCTCGGTTGTCCTGAATATTCTGGTACTGACTCGACTTGGGGTCCTGAGGTGACAACAAAAAAATACACTGTCAACCCATAATTTTTAGGAATGGAGCACGGGGGCAAGAGGAGGATGTAATCACCTCTCTTGAAGGTTGGGTGGACACCAACAACCAAATACATTTTCAGATAAGTGACTATCTATTTTACTATTATTTCGATAGAAAGATTGTTTCAAGTTGTTATTCACATATATCTGTTATTTAATTTTAGGAGAATCACTATTATTTTCTTGAGAACCTTTATTATGTTAGAAAACGATAAGGTATGATAATTAAATAGCTCAGCAAATACTTTCAAGGTTCTGTGTTATTTTTGTATGATTTATAGATTAAACTTGTGAACATTATATATAGTTGTAGGACAGGTGGAAAATATATCAAAT
>CM076570.1:397368580-397461080 GCA_034641835.2 Pinus albicaulis
CCTATAAATGTAGAAGGTTCATTCGTAATGCCTAAAGGCATGAACAAAAATTCATTGTGACCCTCATGAGTTCAAAATGTTCTTTTCAAAATGTCTTCAACCTTCATTCTAATTTCATGATATCCTGAATGAGGATCCAACTTGGTGAAATAAATTGCTACATGTAATTCATCCAATAATTCATCAATCAAAGGAAATGAGAATTTATCTTTAATAGTGACCTTATTAATATCCATATAATCCAGAAACATGTGCCATGATCCATCATTCTTGTGTGCCAATACTACTGGAGCAGAGACATAAATTTGAAAAGGTTGAATTATACCAGCCTCTAACATTTCTACAATCATGCGTTCAATTTTTCTCTTTTAGACATAAGGATATCTGTAAGGCCTCATGCTTGGAGGAAAATTTCCTAAATCAAATGAATAGCATGATCATTATCATGAATAGGTGGGAGTTATTTTGGAGTTTCAAACACCTTGGAATGATTTTCCAAGAGTTTTTAGAGATGTGGAGAAATAGATGATTTTGATGTTGGAACTTATAATGAGCATAATTGTGCAATGATGCCTCCTTTTTCTTGCTTTAGAAGACTTTTTATGACATTAGAGCTTACTATCTTTCCCGACTTCCCTGCAATACCCTGTAGTTCAACTTATTTTCTTTCGAAAAAAATTTCAAGAAAAGTTATTGAAAATTAAAAGCTACAGTAACCAAAGATTGTAACCATTGTACTCCTAGTATAACATCAATACCACCCGTTGGAATGGAAATAATTGGACTAATAAATAGATATTTCCCCATGGTTAGCTTGATATTATGGCACTTTCCACACAAATTTATAGTTCCTCCATTTTCCACTATCACTTGACATCTGGCACTAGGTATAGGAAGAAATTCAATTCCTTGGCTACCTTACAATGAATAAAATTATGCATACTACCCGAATCAATAAGCATTATTACATTTTTATTCTTGATATGTACTTCTATCTTTAGAGTTTGAGGAGTGGTAATTCTTGCCAATTCATTACAGTATATGGTAATATTCATCTCTTCTTCCTATAGGGTTGGTTCCTAGTGTATATCCTCTTCTTTTGAAGTTTCTTGTTCCTTTTCTTCCTCTTCACAACCTATGTAAAATAATTTCTTCTCACCACACTTATGACCTTTAGTGTATTTTCTATCACAACTATAGAGAAGCGATTTTTCTCTTTTTTCTTCCAATTGTTGTGGTTTCAACCTTGTAGGTTTTGGAAGTGTAGGAGTAACAACACTTCTGTCTTTATAGTTGTGTGTGGTATGCTTCCTTTTCGCCATAATTTTTCTTTCAATTTTTCTTGCCAACCTAAATTCCTTCTCCAATGTATCAGGTTCCCAAAGGAAAACCTCATGTTGGATGTTATGTTTTAGAGTCCCTATAAATACATCAATCCTATGTTCCTCTAGAATATTGTTTACTCTTATATTCATTTTTTGGAAGTCCTCAGTGTGCACCATCATTGAACCCTTTTTTTTGATATTTATCAATTGGCTAAAGAAGGTGTTTCTCTTTGTATCCTCATAATGTGCTATAATTTCCTCCGTAAAAAATTACGAAGTGACTAATGTTTTATGAAAAAAAAGCCATTGATACCATAGAAACCAAATATTCTTTCAATATAAAGCTACAATGCGTACCTTTCATGTGTTTTTCATATTATGTAGCTCAATGTATTGCTCCATTTGTAGTATCCAAGTTATCAGATCCTTACCATCAAAATTCCTCATATCTATGTTTGGAATATGGTGGGTCTAAAATCCAACATTAGACTTTACGAGATCATGAGTAATATTTATTTTGTTCTCATCATGAGTTTCCTCTAATACCTTTTTGCGATTAGGAAGCTTTTCGTGTATAAACTTTGGTAACCCTTCCTTCAAAACTTCCATGTCTTTCTTCAAATACTCCATGCTACCTTCTATCTTAGCTTCCATGCCATCCATCATAGCTTCCATGTCATTCTTCAAACCATCAATATTAGCTTCCATGACTTTCTTCAAACCATCCATATTAGCTTCCACGCCTTTCTCCAAACCATCCATGTTGCCTTGTATACGATCCATCTTAGCTTCCATGCCATCCATCTTAGCCTCAATGTCATTCTTCAAACCATCCATCTTAGCTTCCATGCCTTTCTTCAAACCATCCATATTAGCTTCCATGCCTTTATTCAAACCATCCATTTTATTTTTTGTTACTTTTTTTGAGAGAGAAATTTGTTTCACTTGGTCTTGTAATTTTGATATATCATGTTGCACTCATTCCTCTTCACGAGTCATAGTAGAGCCTTCTGAGGGCTTAATGGGTTTTGAATTATTTTTAGGAGGATTTTTAGAACCGAATACTGATATCTATTCTTCAATATGCCTTTGGTATCACTTCAAGCTTATTTTTCAAACAATACTTATGCAATTTTTTAAGAAAACACATGCTTTTTTCTTAATTTTTAGGAGCTCGATGGTGAAACTGATGTATGTTTATAATTATGGATCTTGAAGATTTTATCTTGACTCATTTAGTAGACCTTTGAATCTTCTTTCAATTGGAACATGTGAGACCTAATTTCGATTCTTCAAGGAAAACTTATGCCCAATCTCCCACAATGACCTAATTATGGACTAGTCTAGTTGAGCGTAATTGTATTGCATGCCAGGTGTCACTATTTGCTCCTTGAACTCTAAGGAGTTAAGATAACTATCGCAACAAGAAATTTCCTTTGTGCCTACTCTTATGTTTTATTTTCCAAAGGTACTAATGCAATATATTCTATACTTATGCATGTGAATTCATGTTATTTTCAACAAAAAATTCTCCACATGAGAGCTATTCACAATGGCTATTATGTATAAAAATTCTAGCTTTATTTCAAATAAAGTTAACATATTAGTTATAATTTCGTGGATGCAAGTACTTGTTCTCTCCAATAAAAAATAACATAGTTTGTTCTTCTTGAATGTAAAACATATATTTATTTCCAATGCAATCTATATATCATCTTTATGTGCACATCGATCCATTGGAAGTATGCCTATACTTGAAAGAGATTTTTCTTTTGTAAGAAGAGTATGATAGAAAAAATAAAAAATTGAAAAAGGGAAAAAAGAAAAGAATAATATCTTAGGTGAAAACCTTTATTGAGGCACCTCATATTGACTCAATGACCAAAAACCTCCATGATATGGTTAATGGGTTGGAAAAAATAAAGAAAGGAGAAAAACAAAAGATCCTAGGTGAAAACCTCCTTTGCGGTGCCTAGGCAGAACTACTAGTTGCAAAGCTCATTGAAGCAACTAGTAGGCCTAAGAAAAATGAAAAAAAATGAAAAAATTGCTCGATGTATCTCTCTCTAATGAATGAAGGTTATCTCTAGCCTTTGTAAGCAACAAGAGAAATTTGGCACCAAAAGAACAATTTGATCAAAAATCTAGTCTAAGGAAGTCAAACTTGGACTTCACCCTCCTTTTCTTAGATTTTTCATCCATTTCTAACATCCACCGATAATTTCCAAGATTTTCTCATTCATTTTCCTCGTTGTCCTAAACTGCTACAGGAATTTATTTTTTTGCTAAAGTCAGTCTTGCTTTTTACTAGAAATTTATTTGTATTCTATCTTGAAAACCATGTATCCATTTTCCAGTATAGTTCATGGGGATATGCATATGGTTTATGGTAACATGCTCAACAAATTTCGGCATATTCTAGTGCACAATTATCGAGAAATCAACCTCCGTCACTGACAACATTTTTTATTTTTTTCAAGGTTAGTGCATCTAATGGCCAAGATGTGTTATGGGGAGGTGAATAAGGGTGATGGTAACTACTAAAATACTTTAGGTTGATCCATTCTACGATTTGAGATTTATGGATAAAATAATTATGCTACACGGGTGTTGTTCTGAAATGCTACAAGAAGTCCTATAACTACTACACAAGTTTACAATGAGCTACAAGTAGGTGGATAGAGGACAAAAAAAATCACCAAGGGCATTGAGGTGTTAAAAACAAATGAGGGAATTATTCCCACTGTTTCCTACCACATTCTTATCACTCCTCCATCTCAAGCACAAGGTTTTTTTTTTGTAACCTTACCTTTTGTCACCTCTGTATATTGTTGAAAGACACATAGTTCCTTCACTCCATTTTCCAAGGCCACAGCCCTTCCTCACTAACCTCTAATAATCCTACCATCACCCTAATACCACCTCACACTCTCCCTCATCACTCATACAAGGCTATAAGCCTAAAACAGGAAGAGAAAGAGGCTCCTACAAGAAAAAGTAACTTCATGTAGCAAGCCCTATGTAAGCGTCATAAGATGCCTAAAGATGGTTGTGACCAATAATGGAGACCAAGAAGACTTGTGAAATGACTCTGAAGAAATTAACGTCACTACAAGGAGGATCATCCACCATTATACATACACATGAAGACACAAAAATGTTCTTGCACACACACAACAAACAAGTTAAGTTAAAACACTTGAAAAGAAAGAAGACACAATAAAGAATCAAGCAGCAATACAAGAACAATGATGCAACTCTGGCTCCACCTCCAACATGCATCATCGTGCAAAAACTCAACCACAAGGTAAGACTATGGTATGAAACTCTCTAACCTCACCCTTCTAATATATTCTAGCTTAAGAAAAAATTAAAAGTGTGAGAAGGAAAGGTTTTTAATAGCCAAAATCAGTAGGAGAGAAACCTTGGTCTTATCTAGTAGTTACCTTCACGTTCCCACCAAGAAACTCCCACATGTGGGAGAGGAAGAAGACATAAGTGAATAGGAAATCAGAAGGTGGATGGTTATCATTTAGTTGTGATGGAGGACAAGGACTGCCATGGGGTAACTGAGGGAAAACTTAGTTAACAAACAAACACTTCTAGTTTATTTTGCATGTAATGAAGAAAGAGAAAAAATTGAAGAAAAGAGAAAAAATTATTAAAATAAAAATAAAAGGTGGACCCACCACCTCTTAGAATGAAAATATTGGTTGCTGCAGGTGCGAGAAAATTGATACAGGAAGTTTTTTTTTATCTACAGGAAGTTTCTACAAGAAATAGAGTTGCTACAGGAAGTTGCTAAAGGAAAAGCTGATTTGCTACAATACGAAGAAATTTGCTACAGTAAAGAAAAATTTATTAAAGGAAGGTAACATGGGGTTTTAAGAGAAATATTTTTCTTCTAGGGTTGTGGAAAATGGTTAATCAATAGCTATAAGGTACAAATAAACACAACAAAGCTTCAAAGGATTTGATACTGACATAGTAAATTATCCAAGGGTGAAAGGCACCCAAGTCACCAATTTGGTCATCACATCATCCTTTATTTTTATTCAGTTTATTAGCAACCATTTCTCCCTTTTTATGAATAAATTTCTCTTTGTTAAGTGATTTAACTTCCATAATTTAATGATAAAATATAATTTACATTACTAGTTAAGGATTTTCATAAAAAAATGATAGATAATATGATGTGTCATGGCCAAGAATTTATATCAAAAGTAAGAGGTTTGGACTTTAATGGGAATGAAATTACTAATGAAGTAATGGATTCCAATAAATATTTATTTCCACAAGCATAATGACCATAGGAGTACCAAGAAGACAAAACAACAGAAATTTGTTTCGCTCACAAATAGAAACCATTACAATTGGAGAATCACCTGAGAGAAAGAAGCAACCTAAAACTACATTTCAAGTTCCATGGGAAACTGAGGTAAGGGAATAAATGAAAATAGGAGAATGGAAATAAGAACAACAGGAGGAGAAAAATATGGATGGACAGACATACAATTACCAGGCTAGCATACACGAAGAACCACTTGGCAAGGAGGATGAGTAGGTTGCTCAAAGGATGAGAAACAATTTCAGTAGGGGGTATGATGTGCCTCTAAATTAGACATAAATTAAGGCCCATCAAGCCTTTTTTAGGCACATGAAGGTTATGTTAAATATATCCTGATACACTAATAATGTTTTTAAGCTCTAATATGTTCTTAGGAAGGTTTAGGATATTCTATAGTATATACTACAATATTCAATTTCCACTTTGTGCTTTATACTATATTTTTTATTTCACAATACTAGTTTGATTTACTTATTTGGAAGAGACCTTACTAGCACACATTTTGAAATAGTAGATTTGATTTTAGTTCAATCTCTAAATTCTGCTATGAGTTTATCAGGAGAGAAGAAATGGAGGTTTCTAAATCCAACATGGTTCTCTATACCCAACTGACAAATTATCCTTAGGGGAGTACAACTCGGAATAATATCATTTATCTACCACAAAATCCTACTAGATACAATAATACTAGATCTAGTTATAGCAACTACATTCTAAAGAATGAAATAGTTGTCAAAGTCATTCTGTTGTCAACCTCTAATAATTATTCCAAGTTATACTTCTCATTCTTTTTTAGAAATTCCTTAGCCTTAATAATTAAAAACTTAGTTGTACATATATAATCACATGTTCGGCCAATAAAGTGTTTATAAAACTTACCTTCCCTTCTATTCAAGTTTACTGTATTGAAGGGATTAATAGAATGAGTCGACATAACCCTTCAACATCTCATATTATACAGTTATACTATGGTGACACTACCACTACATAGAAACTAAGTCACAACTTTGGAAAAGACTAAGTTCATATTACAATGATGCAAAATTGGTATTCCCTCCAATTCCCTATGACCTTGAATTGATACTAAATAACACTTATACAACACACCAATAAGTCCTTATTCATTACTCACCTAAAATATAATTTGACTATTAAAACTTATGCATGCCTCATATATCTAGGCATTGTTATTACATAAAAATGAACGTTGATCTTTATAGATGCTGAATACCAATTGCAAAGATGATTTTCCTCCCATCAACAGGCTTCTCCTCAAATCTCTCCCCCATGGAGAGATCTATTTTCTCTCAACACTGACATCCTCTTTTCAAACTAGTGAAGGCACTTTTAAGCCAAATTTCCCCACCAGGTTTCGATAATGGGGTCCCATAAGCTTTACTTTTTATTTTTTCACAAAAGTTTTGTTTTTCTTTTTTAAAGCTCGCTTTTCTACCGTGTTGCTTTTTCTACCCCTTCCGAGTGAAATTTCCTCTTTGTACTGGGGTATCATTAGATATTTTTATTCCATTTAACTATTTTTAATTTTATTTCTCTCTAAGGGAATTGTTGGAGATTTGGGAAAGTGCGAAAATTCTATCCTACCCTCATGGATTCGAATTTTGGATCTCTTAATACTCTTTATTTTCCAATTTGGTATGAAATTTCTTCAATCAATATTATAAAAAATATAATTCCTCCAGCATTATAATTGTTTCATATGTCCACATAGTATTTGTATTATCTATCCTAGTTAACTTAAAACATACTAACTGCAAATTTGGGGTATTACATTGTTGATTCAGCCTCAAATTCGAGAGTAGATGAGCAAGACTCTAGCAATACAAAAAATCTTGGAGAATCTCACTCAAAAGTGGATGATGGTATCCAACCATGCATATGGATGAAGAAGGTGGAGAAAACATTGCAGATAGAGAAGTAGAAGCCTCTATGTTTGACACAAAGAAAGAACATATTCACATGGATGTTGTAGATGATGGTGAATCATATTGTGACCAAACACATGTGGACGATGAATGCGAAGTGAGATGTGAATTACTGAATACAACTGTAACTTATGAATTATGTGAAGTTGAAATTTTTAATGAGCACATGCATGCTCGGCTGTCCCATAATAGAGTGGATGAAATTAAGTTGATGTTAAATTTAATGAAGAACCATTAACTAGTGTTTAGTGGTTGCACATGATGCAACGAAATACTCTCACTAATATGTTGTTATTTGGTGAGATAAGCCTACTTGTATCTAGAAGCAAAGTGGAAGACAACATGTTAGCAAAAATTATCTTGAAAATTGAAAGCTAAAAATAAGTGGAGAAGATGATTTCTCTTCTCAATATTATAAATTAGTTAAATAACGTTATA
The DNA here is from genome assembly GCA_034641835.2 of Pinus albicaulis. Lineage (NCBI taxonomy): Eukaryota > Viridiplantae > Streptophyta > Pinopsida > Pinales > Pinaceae > Pinus > Pinus albicaulis. Next base: position 397,376,635 of record CM076570.1, read on the forward strand.
TTGGTAAAATCAACACTAAATGACTGTAGCAAGACTGGAATAAATCTGGACTAACTGAAATTGAACTAGGACACCTAGATGGAGAGTTTTGAAACTTAGCAGGTTGTTTGAATTAGATTCTCCAACATTCCCCCTTAATTACAACCAGATAAAAAAAACAACTAAGACGTCTATTGGTCTATGTCTCATCTAGGCTTACAATTGACTTCAACATGTTCTACTTTTCTTCTTCTCTTATTCAAGATCTTATAAGCCCTAAAATTTTTCAACTTTTTCTCTTTGTTGTATCCTTCAAAATTTAGTTTCTTCATTTGTTGGTGTAGGTCTTCCATTGTTCCAGGTTGTCTAAGCATGTCTTGGACTTCTTCAAGAAACAAATTTTATGTGGGATGCTCCCACATATTACCCTTTGTAATGAACTTTTCTTCATCAATCTGTTGCAACATAAGATGAGAATAAAGTTTTATCTCTTTAAAACTCCAATAGCTTAAAATTTCATTCATGTGCTTATCATGCATGCTGTATTCAACATTCATATTTACAACTTATATGTAGACCTCATATAGACATGGTGTTGCAAGCCATTTTTGAAGGAACTCCAACTCTTTTTCATAATTGTTTTGTTAACTTGCACATTAGAAATCAATGGTAAGTGTAAAAGCATCTCCAAAACCACATTGGTTTTGTTCCTTCTGCTCTGCAATGATATCTTTCTCTTCTTGTGCTTCCTTCTCTTTCTCTACCTCTGTATCCATTTTCTCTTTTTGGGCTTCCTTCTTTGCATATACCTTTATCTTTTTTTTGTCTCTGTCTTTATGTTTGTATCTGTCTTTATCGCTTATTCACTAACTTGTGCTGCTACAAACAGGTTATCTTCCACTTCGTTTTCAAACTCACGTGAGATTATCTCACCAGATAACATCATGTTAATATGATGTTTTTGTTGCATCATCTATAACAAATCATCATTAGCCAAGATTTCTTTACTTACGCTCATCAACAAGCTCAATTCTTGGATTCACCAAATCATCATCAGTAAGCTTCGCTGCTGGAATAACCGAATTTTCATCCACTTGTGGTTGTGCATAGTGGGGTTTGCGAGCATCTATGTGCTCATTCTATCTTGCTTCTACAACTTCTTCATAGACATCATCCAATGGCAGTTGAGCACTATGGGATTCAACAAAAAATTCATCTCATTGTAGATGTGCTACTATAGATCAACCTTCATCTTCAACTTCAATGTTATCCCTTACACTGACATGCCTCCGAAGGGTATCGTAGGAATCCTTGGTTTTATTGGAATATGAAATCACCAGAAGAATGCTATCATCCAGAGAATATTTTATGCATGTCAATGAAAAGACATCCTTTTGCATCTTCACTTCCAACTCTTTCAAATAAGCTTTATACATCTCTAGTTTCTTCTTTGAATTTCTTAACTTTATACATCTCTAATTTCTTCTTTGAATTTCTTAGCCTCTTGGCTTTTCCCATTTGTTGAGTGTTCGCTATCTACGACTCAACAATTAAAACTAACTTCAAACTTAGAAACTTCACCTCCATGATGACTTCTTTGCTACTTAGCTACTTAGTTCTGTATAAAAGCAACACTTTTACAAAGCCCATAACCGATTAGAACAATACTTTTTTTAAATCTCCTTTTTCAAAAAAAATGCGTTGCCTTTTTTTTCTATAACAAAATTGAATCAAAATCCACCTCCTTAAAATAAATCCCTTCTCTTTAGTAACAAATTCAAGTTTTTAATGAAGAAAACTTAAAAAAAAAAACATAACAAAGCCTCCTTTTCTTTTAAATCGCCCTTTTAAAAAAATATCACTCGTCTTAAACGAAGAAGATTATGAACATGATGACTCTTCATATTAAATAACTCTTTAAATCACTGTTATTTAAAAAAAAAAAAATCCCTTTTCTCAAATATGAAACTTACGATTATGAATTTTGGTTTCTCGTATTTCCTGAGAGCTATAACACAACCGCCCTTACCTCTATCCCGCGCTACCTGGAAAATGATGTAAGGAATGTTGACTAACGCGACATTTTGCATTGTAGTTGAGGGTTAGTAACGCTAAAAGAGGATTTTTAGAGTGCTCCCCTGCATTGATAACGGAGTGTACCAAAATAGGACACACAGTTATCAGAACTTTTTTTTTTTAAATCCGACTTTGAGCTGACGTTTCGTTAATCCATTTCGCCCGCGCATTCATTGGCTTAGCATGAACTAGTTTCTTCTTTCTTTCACTCTTTTTTCGCAGGAGGGTCTTCAAATTTTTGTTGGTCTCTCAAAGACTTTTACGAAGGCTCACCTGTATTCTTTGCTGCTCCAACTTAACTTATGTTGCTGCCTTTTGGAGGAGTCTTATGCAAATTAGTTCTAATACTATGTTAAAAATTGAAAACTAATAAACAGTGGAGAAAATGATTTCTCTTCTCAATACTACTAATAAGTTAAATAATATTACATTGGTAATATAACATTACATGAGTGCACTTAGAGTGAACTAAAATTGGACTAACTCAAATTGAAATGGGACGCCTGGATGCACTGTTTTGACACCTAGCATGTTGTTGGAATTAGATTCTCCAAGTAACTAATGATTTCAAATAAGATCAAAATGAAAAGAAATGAAGAGATTCAACAATGTTTGATGAGAATATCCACTAACAACATAATAGTGGAAGATAAACTCCATGCAACTGAAAATAAAAATAAGAATGAAAAGAAAGAATAAGAATAATAAATGTAGCTATGCTTACTAGAAAATACCTGGTTCTATTTCATTTTTTCCCTTTTTCTCCCATTGGTGTTTTCTGTTAAATACTGGTGCATGATCTCAAGAGTTTGCTATGTTCTTTTGTCAACTTTCCATATTACTAGTAAAATCTTGGGTTTGTTATGTTCTTTGTCAACTTTCCATATTACTAATAAAATCTTGGATCTCTTTACTTTGACAAGAAGGCGTCACAGACCTTGTTCGTGCATGAACCTCGTAATCAAGCTGTGGGAGGTAAGTAGTTAGCTAATTATTTGACATTTGGGAACCTGTCTTGTCAAATTCTATTAATGTTATGGCACAATAATTAGCTACACGAAAGGCTAAAACAAATTAACTACATATCAAATTATATTGAAATTACGTGATAGAAAACTCAAACATCATACCAAAAATATTGATAGATCTCTTGAGAGTAATTAGCTACACGAAAGGCTAAAACAAATTAACTACATATCAAATTATATTGAAATTACGTGATAGAAAGCTCAAACATCATACCAAAAATATTGATAGATCTCTTGAGAGTTCATGGGACTTGGCATCTTCAAGAAAAACGCTATTTCTTTGTAATAAAACAGTGACACGGCCAATGGATGCCAAATTAGTTAAATAATTTGGCGACGAAATTATATGCGATTTGGCTATGACATTATATGCGAAATTAATTAAAGAGTTGACAGATGCATGTACGTATGAATATATATGAAATTAATGCCAAATTACATTAAAGTGTGTCCGATTACATTTCAATATAATTAGGCTTCCCTAGTTACATACATGTTACAATTGTAATCTAGATGTAAATTTTAGGCTGAAAATTGTATCGCTACATTAGGATTTGATTCACGAAAACCCTAGAATTTATGATTGAAGATAGGATCTCGATGCGAATGAAAATGCACAACTAAAAATAGGAGAAGAGGAGAGTAGGGTTTTCATTTGACTCTGGAGGCTAAGCTAAAAAAACTCTAAGCAATCTAAAAAGGTTAGAAAAACATAGGAGAGGCATTAGTTTAACGAGAGTATTGTTAAAGATATATAAAAAACAAAAATCATTTATTAAGAAAATATTTACAGTAAGAGTGCAATTGAAGAACAATATGAAAGTCACTTGTGTCCTGTGGTGATTATGTCTGTGATTTGGGAAATGATTCACACCGGAAGTATTCTTCACTATAATACACTCTTATTTTAGATTGTAATATTCATTTCATGTTTGATGTGGTCACTATTTCTGTGATTCAGGAAATGATTCACATTCAAAGTATTCTTCAATATAATAATCTCTTCTTTTACATTGTGATATTGATTTCATATTTGGTTAGTTTGTTTTAGAATAAAATGATTTGTATAATATGAATGCTAAAAATGTATCCACACCAAGAGCATTAGATTGCGACCTTTTTTCTTCTTATACTTTTCATGATTTATTGGTTGGTAACATTTTGATAGGAATTATATTGATTCCTTTCTCCAATATCTAAATTTCTATAGCTTTTGAATTCCTTATTTCAATTTGGAATCAGTCATTTTTTATTTATAAATCATTGACTATGTGCTGGTAGTTTTTTCCAATATTTCTTATTAATTTATTTTTTCTTTTTAATTGACATATCAAGTTTTGAGTATAATTTTTAAGCTGAGAAATGCTTCTTTCTTACCATTATTGACATACTAAAAAAATGGAACTATTTGTGTTGATGTTTAGTTATCCTAAAGGATTACATTAAATTTTCTCGGCAGAAGAGCTCTCAAGTCTCACTTCATTGTAACATACTATAAATGTCAAAAACAAATTATTTTACATCAAAGACATGAAAATAAAAATGAGTGACATTAGTTTAATTTGATTATAATATTTTTAAAGATATTTAAAATGAACAAATTCATTTATTGGATTTTTATTTTTTACACAAAAAGAGTAATAGAAGAAAAAAATTAAACTCACCCACAAGAATTAAATATAAATAAATGATAATTTTATAATACATAAAATGTTAGAATGTCCCTAGATGAAGGTGTACCAAATCCTTTTTTGTAATATTCTCTCACAACAAAATATTTTTAGGAGGAATGTGATATTTTGTTATGAGACCATACTTATGAAACATTTTATTTTATTACTACTTGCAACACTTTTTCATGAATATTTGTTCGTTAGGCTGGAATAATTGGCCTTGCAAGATTATATAGTCATATAGTCTAGTTGTAGAACTATAATAGATTCAAACTACTTTGATTCAATTTTCTAATTATGTGGTTACTATTTTTTTAATTGGGGAAATGATAAAATTTAACAAATGAAATAAGCTTGAATATAATAGGATAGGATCAACTTATATGATTGTATTTCCTCTTAGTTCCATATTGATTTCACATTCAGTTTGTTTCTTCAGTAATACAATGATTGGTATACTATGGATGATATAACGTATCTTATATTGGACGATTTTTATTCTTATATTTTTCATGATTTAGTGGTTGATAAAATTTTGGTGGGATACCTCCTTATTACTTTATAGAATATATATATTCTTATATATTATGAACTCTTTATTTCAATTACCAATAAGTTATTGTTTTTTAATCAATAATGGACTATATGTTAGTAATGTGTTCAACTTTTTCATATTGAAAACTCTTTTTATTTTTTGAGCCTCTTAATTCACATGATTAAGTTTTGAGTATATTTCTTAGAGTGAGATGCATTTAATTTTATTAAGGTAAACTTACTCAATTGTTTTTTAATTATTTGTGTCTTTAATTATCATAAAGGATTACAAATAAGGTAACATTAATGTTTATCAATGGAAAATATATTGGAATTACGAAATTAGGATTGCAGTTACACTAAAACCTGTAAGTTCTATTAAAAAAAAGGATCACTTTAGTTACTAAATTCTTGGGGTGTTTATTCACATATCCACCAAGGCTGAATTATCTAATGTACACAAATTTTAGATGATTTTCCATGCATTTTCTAAAAATAATGTCCAATAATTTTAGGGGATTTTCCATGTTTTTTCTAAAAAAAAAAGATCAACTTTACAGTACAAAATATCATTAAAATTTTCTCAACCTAAGTCAAGGGTGTTTCAATCTAGAGACTTATAATCCAAGAGTGTTTCAATATAGATACCTTTGGCTATGATACCACTTTTTGGTTGTGATACCACCTTTTGGAATCATAAGTGAGGTTACACAAAAACGAATAAGAGTTAGTAAACAAACATATCCCAAAAGTTAATGGATCCTTAAAAAATCCTTCTCATGACTCACATGAAAGTACCCAATGCTTCACTATTATATCAACTTTACTTAAAGAAAATTCAATTAATTATGAATTTATAATCATTAATATTTAATTACAAGTTTCTATAAATGGTTTTTTATACAAGTGATGTGTAGGAATAATCTAATAATATTTGTAAACATTTTCACATATCATCTTAATATGTTAAATTTATAATAATATGTCCAATTTATATTACATTAATACATAAATATTGGCAAAATTGTACATGTAGAGCCCATTATGGGGAAGATGTTGTAATTTCAATAAAAAATTAAAGGTAATATAAATAATAAATTCAATTTATTACATTAGAATTGTTTAGCCTAGTAGAATCCTTGGCGGGCGTGCCAATTTTGGAAAAAATCCCTATTCTGATTGTAGATAACCTTAGCTCCCCAAATTTAGTGAAGGATTTTTAGGTGACAGTGGACAAATCTTATTTTGGTTCTGTCTTGAGCTAGACTCATCCATTATGAGAAGGCCAATAGTCAATTTCGACTATCTCAGACATTCCAGACACATTCATGAGGGTTCCAGAGCCATCAGAGGACTTTTGAGTAATTTTTTTTTCCTTCAGAGAAGTTTTAGGGTCCACTAGGGCCACCATGGGTGAGCAACATTTTGAGGCCTAGCTAGGACAACTAGAGGCCTTATTCAGGATTACAATAGTCAATTTTTGGATTCTTAAGATATTCTAGAACTAATGGTGTTATTTGCAGAGACTTTAGAGGACTTTTTAAGGCTGATATACTTCAAAGAAGTTCTAGGGGCCACTAGGGCCAACAACTGTGACCAGGAGAATGAGGCCTATCAAAGTAGCCAATATCCACTCTAAAAAGACCAATAGTATATTTATATTATTTCGATACTTCTTAATCCATTGATGGATTTTGTAGAAGCTTTTGAAGACTTCAGAAAGTCTATATGCTTAAGAGAAGTTTTTAGTGACCCCAGAACCAAGGCTTGCCAACAGGTGTTGGAGGCAAAACCAAAGCAGCGGGAGGCCAATTTCTGCAAATGAATAGTCTATTCTGACTATTTTGGAAATTTTGAATCCAATAAAAGGATTTTCATAGTAATTTGAAGACTTATGAAGGTCAAAAAACTACAAGGATGTTTTGGGTAGCCTAGGGGTATCACCGGATGGAGGCCTAGATTGGGGAGCTAATGTTCATTTTGAGCAAATTATCAGTCCATTTTGGAGGTCTTATATGTGATGGAGACAGTAGATGAGGTTTTAGGGACATAAAATATCTCCGTGGGAGTTAGTGCCACTTAGAACCTTAAGGAAGCTTAAGTGCACCAACAGAAGGAGTCAAGTCTAAGGGAACCTAGTTCTATTTTCAAAGTGATGAAAACCATGATAGGGATATAAATAGTATTAGAAACCCATTGGTTAAGTTAAATAAACATTGGAGTTTAGTTTGTAACTTGTAAAAGAAATTTTCCATAATCCCAAAGAGGCAAGTCAAGATGACAAGAGCTCAAGGAGACGTAGCCCACGATATTCAGGTGAAATCACATATTATTTTTTTTGTTATTCATTAATTTTTATTTGCGGCATTATATGGCTATTTCACATTTCTAATATCAACAAAAAAAAAAAATTCTTAAAGCACTTAAACAGTTAAAAAACATACACTTATTTCAAGTATAAAATTCCGCAAAAGTCAAGTATCAGATAGATATTTATTTTTTTAACTGAGTGGGAGGTTCTTGAAAATAATAACAAGTTATCCAACCCATTTTCAGATCAATTTGGTACGAGAGTTTTTCTTGATTGACAGAGAACTAGGTTGCTTGTTGACTTGAAAGGTGTTTGCACCGTGAAAGAATTTGAATGTTTGTAAAATCACTGTTGCTTACAAGTTTAAGCTTGCTAGAGGTGAAGGGAGAGTTACAGTTACCTAATTCCATAAGAGGATAAGAAGGAATAATTTTTAAGACATCTTACTTACCCAAAGGACCTCAAGGAAACCCTTCAAGCACAAGAGGGTTTATTTGCAAAAGGCTCCCCGAAGAAGAGCTTGACTCTACATCCATTTTTTTCAGAAGCTTTGTCAATTGTTTTAGAAAGCTTTGTGAATTGTTGATTGAAGTTATTTTTTTCATTCACATAATGATGACAAATTCTTCAAGTGAGGTTTCAAAATCCTCCTCCTTCACAAGATTCTTTGATGAAGAGATGAAGCGAGAATTCTACATCTTGAAGGATATGGTGCAAATTTTGTTTGAAGATAGAAGAGAATGCACTAGACTTCATGAGAAATTGGTTGCTATGAAGCAAGAGAAAGAAGAACTTCTCCAAATAATTCATGAGATGGAGATGCAACTCCATCAATCCCAAGAGGCCTTAACCAAGAACATGCATGACGTAGAGGTAATTCACTCAAATTTGTCTTCAATTTCCTCTTTAGGTAGATGTGTTGGTTCATTTGAAAAGAAAAATAAAGGTATAGGGTCCAAGTTGATGTCTAAATGGGATATGAAGGAAAGGGTTTAGGAAAACATGCACAAGGCATTGTTGAACCTATTTTGGTTGAGGAAATACCTAAGAAAAATTGTCTAGGTTATCTTCAATCTTATGATGAAAACTCTATAGCCATGAAGGCATGTGAGACAACTTCAAAAATAATTTTTTTTCCAATTTCTAAACCACAAACATGTCAAGTTTGTTTTCAAGTTTATTTCCATTGTTTGAAGCCTATGTTGTAGAAAGATGTGTGTAGACATGCAGCTTATGGAGAGCATGAGAGTTCAGACAGTTTTCAGGACATGAACACTGATGTTAGTCTTCAAGAGAAAGCTAGAACCTCTACTAGTTCATATCCTCAAGAAGGTAAAAAGGATGGACATGCAAAGCAACATTAGAGGTATAATTCTTCCCATAGTCAAGTTGATTATGTTTCTAATAAGCATGACAATTCTTCATGCTTGAATGGAAGAAATTTTTGTTGTGCATATTGTGGTCTATGTAACCATGATGTTTCAAAATGCAAGAAGAGGATGAAGGCGTACAGGAAATAGTTGAAGGGAAGGAAACTTGCAAAGGAGGTGCATAAGACTTTCACACACTACCAAAAGAAGGGACATCTTGTTTCCCAACGTTGGAAATTGCATCCAACGAATAATCCCAAGCACATGAGGCAAGAGGATAGAAAGACTGGCGAAATTGGAAGCAAAGATTCCATCATTGATGTGAGAATAGACGTTTCACATGAAGAATATTTTCAGCAGCAAAATTCTCCATGGAAGTGGCTTGGTAAGAAGTGGTTTGACTTCATAACTCAGTAAGACATACATCCATTTGTACATATGAAAATTTCAATTATGTATGCATTTCTGTTGGAAACTTACATTTGTTTGAGCCACCTTGGATCGATGATCAAGGACATGATGTTCAACTACCTTATGTAAATTTCTCACCAGAAATTTCTAGGTTAGTTCAAGGAAGAGAATTCTTGACAGGACGACAAGAGAAATCAAGAAGGGAAGTGTTCACTACCTTCGAGTGGTGGTTCAAAGGCACTAAGCCATGCTAGGAAAAGTTTATGGAGGCTGAAAAGAAGAGGGTGTTGTACTCTCATCTACTAAACAGATCAGGTAATCAGTCTTTTGGGGTCCAAAATATTCCCAATGGGGAGGTGTGGTCAGATTTGGATCAAGGACCTAAGTGATATCTCAAATTTCAAAGTGTTTGGATGTGTTCCAAACCTGAGCGACCAGATAGATCTCATTTTCCTAATTCCAACACCGTGAACGGTTCAAAAAATCGACACCATATGAAGAAGTTATCTCATTTTGAAAAGTCGATTAAACTGTAATTTTTGGCTTTTGACCAAGTTTGACTAAGTTTGGAAAATTAAAAAAAAAAGAATATTCCAAGGAATATTCCTAGAATATTTTGAGGAATATTCCTAGAATATTCCTAGAATATTCCTTGAAATATTCCCCAGAATATTCCCTCCAGACTAGTAGAAGGTGTACGAGTGTTGCATTTTAATTGGGTAGTTGGTTGAATTTTGTGTTCTCAACCAATTAGAGGTCTCCACATGGCAGGCCTGGAGGCTGCTACATGGCCTAGTTTTTGGGATTAAAATCTTTGTTGGGGTCCCCAGGGCTCGACCCCTAGACCTGTTGCCAAACACGCCCTCTCCTTATCGTATGTCATATGATTAGTTCTTAACCATTACATGCACAGTTTATATTTAAATATTAACCATTTGAAGTTTGGGGATTCGGAGGGGCTAGCCCCTCCCATATGGCCTTAGGCTCAGAACCACCATCGTAAACTTATCCGCAACCGTCTGCAAACTCCTATCCACCAGCATGTTTCAGAGGTTGTCACATGCAAAAATTAGGATTACTGTTATATCCACATTGTTAATCCATTAATAGTTATGTCTCCATGGGGTTGTGCGGTCACATGTGCTGTGGTTTACTCCAACGTTTACGTTGACGGTTATGGTTTTGAAGACCGAGGGGTTAGGGTCATGTGCCCAATACCATAACCAAATTTTATTGCCAATGGTTAACCTGGCATAATCCTTGGCAGGCACGCCAATTTTGGAAAAAATCCCTATTCTGACTGCAGATAACTTCAGTTCCCCAAATTTAGCAGAGGATTTTTAAGTGACACTGGAAAAATCTTGTTTTGGCTCTATCTTGAGCTAGAATCGTCTATTCAGAGAGTGCCAATAGTCAATTTCGACTATCTAAAACATTCAAAACTCATTGCTGATGGTTGCAGAGCCATTAGAGTAATTTGGGTAAGTTTTTCATTCAGAGAAGTTCTCGGGGCCACTAGGGCCACCATGGGCCAGCAGCAGTTTGAGGCCTAACCAGGGCAACTAGAGGCCTTATTCAAGAATCCAATGTCAATTTTGGATGTTTCAGACATTTTGGAACTAATGGTGTGGTTTTCAAAGCCTGTATAGGACTTTTAAGGCTGATATGCTTTAGACAAGTTACAGGGGCCACTAGGGCCAACAAGTGCCAATAGGAGAATGAGGCCTATCCAGAGCAGCCAATATCCATTATCAGAAAACCAATAGTATATTTCAACTATATTAATGCTTCAGAATATATTTATTGATTTTTATAATCTTTTAGGACTTTTGAAAGTCAAGATGCTTCAAAGAATGTTTCAGTGACCTAGAGCCACGGAGTGGCACTAGGTGTTGGAGGCGAAACCAGAGCAGCCAGAGGCCAATTTCTGCAATTAAATAGTCTATTCTGACTATTTTGGACATTTTGAATCCAATGAATGGAATTTTAGAGTCATTTGAAGATTTATGAAGGTCGATAACCTACATGGAAGTTTTGTGGCAGCCTAGGGTAATTAGTGGATGGAGGCCTAGATTGGGGAGCCAGTGCTCATTTTCAGCAAATGATCAGTCCATTTTTGAGGTTTGATATGTGATGGAGATAGTAGGTGAGATTTTAGGGATAAAAAAATAATTTTTATCGATTTAGTGCCACTTCGAATGTCGGGGAAGCTTAAGGGCACTAACAGAAGGAGTTAAGTCTTAGGGAACCTAGTTTTGTTTTCACAGTGATGACAACCATGATAGGGATATAAATAGTATTATAAACCCATTGGTTCAGTTCCATAAACTGTTGGAGTTGATTTTGTAACTTGTAAGAGATATTTTACATGATACCAAAGAGCCAAGTCAAGATGACAAGAGCTTAAGGAAACATAGCCCACGATATTCAGGTGATATCCTATATTAAATTTGTTGTTATTTGTTGATGTTTATTTGCTGCATTATATGGCTATTTCACATGTTTAATGTCAGAAAAAACAAATGTTCTTAAAGCACTTAATCAGTTAAAAAGCATACACATGTTTCAAGTATAAAATTCCGCAAAAGTCAAGTATAAGCTAGATATTTACCTTTTTAACTGAGTGAGAGGTTCTTGAAAAGCATAAAAATTTATCCAACCCATTTTTAAATCATACATGGCTCATCAATACAACATGCCAAAATATTTTATAAATATTTTATTTCAATTTAATTTTATAATGTTTTTTTTTATTAAACCTAAAACACAAAAATATAGTTTCTTTTGAGATATTTTTATCACTTTATCACATTAAAATATTGCAGATATCAATTAAGATAGTTTTTACAAAATAAATTAAAATAATAATTTTGTAACCATTTTTAAATTTCATTAATAAGTACATAAAACACATAAAATATAACAATATTTTTAACCATGGATATTCACCACCATACCATGGACGAATATCTCTTATATCACAATCAAAATAATAATTACAATATAACAATCTTTTTAACCATGGACACTCACCCCACTTTACCATGGATCTTATTAACCATACCATACCATGGGATAATAACATGGTTCATTCGTACCACATGGTAATTTCAAAATGAAAATATTATATAAATCTGAGCATTTTTTTTAATTTAATTTTATTACATCCTTGGGTCGGGAGACACTCTTCATCGTAATATGAAAGAGATGTTGTAATGCGTTGTTATATTATCTTATCTAAACATTTTATATAATAAAATTATATATATATATATATATATATATATATATATATATATATATATATATATATATATATATATATATATATATATATATTAAAGAATTTTTCGTAGTGAAATTACATAAAAAATAAAAATAAAACGAAGAAAAGAGCATTAATAATGAAACAAGCATAGATCCATCTTAACTTCAGATCTAGACAAGAAGATTGCACCTAGAGATATTTGATTGCTCTCGGTGCTTGATAAGTGAGGAGTTAAAATGGATCTAGCCTCATATTATATTTCACTAAAAAATTATTAATTATTTAACAAAATTAAAATTTATATCATTTTTTCTCATACTCTAGCAAATAAAAAGCTTAATATCTTTTCTTTAAGTAGTCAGATAAAATTCAAAAAAATATTAATATATTTACATTTTAAGTATAATGGAATCGTCACGGCTCCAATTTTTTTTTTTGTCATAATTGTAATGTAAATACGACTCTTATTCTCTTATAGTCTTACACTGCATTATTATTTAAACCCTAGTTAGCAATTTTATCCATAGTCTTAGTAAATCAATATAATTGTTTCCATATTGTTTAATACCTTTGTACATGTATTATGGTGTTGTTTTATATTACTGTCAAAATTGTATATGACACTGGTTAAAGGACGTTATCATTATCATTATGTAAGGAAGGATAGTCCTAAATTTTAATGCATTTAAATGTGTGCTATATTTACACATTATATATAGGGTGAAGTCACTTACTAACATAAATATCCTAACATTAATACCATCACGAATTTTGAAAGGGAATTTCTTGGAAATTTATCACATCGAACCAAATGTTACCATGTGTTTAAGACCAATGTGACATTCATATGCTCACCACGGGTTGTCACAAAACATGTTTTAGATATTGAGGGATGGTATAATAGTTTCCACGAAATGAACTAAACCCTATAATTTTGAATTTCCCCCCCCCTCCTCATTTTCTTTTAACCAAACTTTCATTTTTGTATTGTTTTCCGGATATCGGAGCACCACCACAGAAGATATTAAAGCTCAACACAAAATTTGTATTTCTGACTTAGTGAGACTATATCCCTCTAGCCTTTTCCCTGGGTGGTCTCCTTGAAACTAGAGGTATGGGGAACAATAGCAAAGGTTCAGATGTTAGAGTTTCATATACACATTATTTGTTTTTCTCCATCTTATCTCAGAACTTCTCGTGGTGATATTTCACCAGGATGATTTTTTTTTCTTCCTTTCTCATAGCCCACAGGTAACGAAACCTTCGTGTTTGTGAAGGAATATAAGGTTCACTTTTCCAGTACCCTTATCATGTAATTTGTGGCTTTGTTTTTATAATGCTTCCCATTCTATTATGAAACGAGCCCCCAAAATAGAAGAAAAGAGAGATCAATGCCTTAGAAATCAACCACTTCCAGGGGAAACCTCCTTCACATTACATAAATGAAAAATTCTTCGATGAACTAAATAAAAAAACTTCCTTTATATATATAGGAGTCCACGGGGTCACAATATAATCCTAGCCGACCTAACAATAATAATGTAAGGGAAAAATAATAACAATATGGGGACTACATCGATAGAAAAATAAAAATAAGGGGGCTAAACTAAAAATAATAAGGGAATAAACTAGTAATATAGGGCCCTAACAAGCCCATGTCCTTCAAAAAAGTGTTGTCCACAACGCTTGAGTAATTATGGATGCTTCTATATAAAATTCTCATCCTCCCATGTGGAATCTTCAGTGGATAAGTTCTTCCACTTGATGAGATACTCTGGAATTTATCGATTTCATAGCTGTCGAGTTCTTGTTTCTGTGGCTACTTCCGGCTCCAATATGATTTTTCCTTCCTCATCAAGTTCTGTAAATATTGTTTTAACCTGAATTTTGTCACCTACAACCTTCTTAATCATGAAACATGGAAACTTGGGTGCACTTGGGAAGATGGAGGAAGCTCCAATAAGTATGCCATGGTATCAATCTTTCGCAACACTTTATAAGGACCATATTTCTTAGGTGATATTTTATTATCCTTCTTAGCTTGCTTGAGGGACATTTTTTTATTATTATTGTAGCCGTAAAAATACCTAGTAGCCTACATAAAAACTTCTCTCACTGCGATGTTGATATCCATGTTGTTTCATTTGACTCTGTGCCAATTTTGGCTTATCCTGAAAGAGTTGGATAAATTGTTTTTGATGCTCGATGTGATCTTCCACTGCTTGAAGGTTTGAATTTTCTCCTAAAGATGATGTGATGGACTGTGGATGATATACATAAACTGCTATAAATGGGTTCATTTTTTTGCAGTGTGGAAGGAAGTCTTATACCACCATTGATTCAGATGTAACATATTGACCCACTATGTTTTTTTATCAGATACAAAGCAACGAAGATATCCTTCAAAACATTTGTTCACTATCTAAGTTTTCTCTTCGGATTGGGGATGATAAGATGAGCTATGAGCTAGTTTATTACCCATACAAGGAAATAATTCTGTCCAAAAATGTCTAGTGAAATTGGGATCTCTATCACTTACAATAATCGTTGGGTTTCCATGTTGCTTTTTAATTGTTTCCATAAATGCAGTAGCAATTGTACTCGCTTTAAATGGATGATATAATGCACGAAAGTGTGCATACTTGGTAAGCCTACCAACTACGACCATGATGACACTATTTCCTTCGGACTTAGGTAAACATGTGATAAAATCCATTGAAACCTCCTCCTAGAGTTGAATTGGAATGGATATAGGCTGTAGTAGACCCAGGGTCTTAATTGTCTGAGCTTTATTTTGTTGAAAAACCAAACATTCTATCACAAAATTTTGAATATCAGATTTAAGGCCATCCCAAAAAATTCTTTCTTCACCCTGTGGTAATTTTTGAAAAATCCCAAGTGTCCACCTAATGGATAGGTGTGAAATTCCAAAATAATTTTTTGTTTTAGTTGGTAATTATTACAAATATATAAGTGATCTTTGTACCATAAGGAATAATTTTTCCAACTAAATGTATCATATGTGTGAGGATCTTGCTGCAATTTTTGAATGAGTGTCCATACTTCTTCATCATTATTTAATTCCTCCCTTGCATCTGTTATTAAATCTGGTTGGATAATAGAAATGGCACAAATAAATGCTTCCACATCCTTATCCTTTCCTGGGAGTGAATCTGCAAAAACATTTAACTCCCCTTTTTTGTAGATGATTTCAAAGTCATAACCCAACATCTTTGTGACCAATTTTTGTTTCTCTTCTAAAGATAATATTTGTTCCAAAATTTATTTAAGACTATCATGATCATTTTTTACCTTGAAGTGTCTTCTGATTAGGTAAGGTCGCCATTTAGTGCATGTAGTATTGCAAACATTTCCTTCTCATAAATAGCTTTCTTTAAATAATTTCCTTTGATTGGATGGATTTCAAAAGAAATGGGTCTTCATTTTCGTATTAAAACAACACCAATTCCATTTCCTGAGGCATTACATTCAACAATAAAAGTGTTTTTGAAGTCTTGTGTAGCTAAGATTGGTGCTTAAGAAATTGCCTCTTTAAGATGTTCAAAGGTCTTAGTTGCTTCAGGAGTCCATGAAAATGTATATTTCTTCAATAATGTTGTTAGAGGTGTTTTTATTCTAACATAATTCTTAACAAACTTGCGATAATACCCTTTTAACCTA
Source organism: Pinus albicaulis (assembly GCA_034641835.2). NCBI lineage: Eukaryota > Viridiplantae > Streptophyta > Pinopsida > Pinales > Pinaceae > Pinus > Pinus albicaulis. The sequence goes on from CM076570.1 coordinate 397,392,966, forward strand.
GGAAATCCTCAAAACATCTTTACAGTTGTGGGTACTTTCCATTCATTAATGGATTTAATTTTTTTAGGGTATACCTTAGCACCCTCCTGGGATACAATATGAGCCAGATATTCCACCTCTTCTACTCCAAAGAAACATTTGGAGGTTTTTGCATATAGATGTTTCTCCTCCAATAGTTTTAGCATCTTGTCAACATGTTGAACATGATCCTTTCCAAACCTTCTGTAGATTCTTATATCATCAAAAAATACTAACAAACAATTTATAACAAGGGTTGGAAAATGGAATTCATCAACCCTTCAAATGTAGAAGGTGTGCTCGTAATGCCTAAACTCATGACAAAAAAATTATAATTACCCTCATGAATTCGAAACATTGTTTTCAGAATGTCTTCAGTCTTCATTCTAATTTGATGGTATCCTGAACAAAGATCAAAATTGGAGAAATAAATTTCTCCATGTAATTCATCCAATAATTCATCAATAACATCAATGAAAATTTTATCTTTAATAGTGAGCTTATTGATATCCCTATAATTCAGACATATGCGCCATGATTCATCCTTCTTGTGCACCGATACTACTAGAGCTGAGAAAGAACTTTGAAAATGTTGAATTATACCAGCCTCTAGCATTTTTCCATTCATATGTTTAATTTTTCTCTTTTGGACATAAGGATATCTGTAAGGACAGATTCTTGGAGGAGCATTTCCTCGAACCAAATGAATATCATGATCATGATCATAAATAGGTGGGAGTTATTTGGGAGTTTCAAAAACCTTGGAATGATTTTCCAAGTCTTTTTGGAGATTTGGAGAAATAGATGATTTTGATGTTGGAACTTCTAAAGAGCATAATTGTGCAATGACGCCTCCTTGTTCTTTTTTCATAAGATTTTTCATGACATTAGAGCTTATTATATTTCCCGGCTTCCCTACAATACCCCTTAGTACAACTTATTTTCCTTCGGAAAAAAATTTCAAGAAAAGTTATTGAAAATTGAAACCTATTGTCCCCAAAGATTGTAACCATTGTACTCCTAGTCTAACATCAACACCACCCATTGGAATGGAAAGCATTGGACATTTCAATAGATATTTCCCCATGGTTATCTTGATATTGTGGAAATTTCGAGAGAAATTTATATTTTCTTTATTTTCCACCATCACTTGACATTCTCGCGCTCGGTATAGGAAGCAATTTAATTCATTGTCTACCTTACAATGAATAAAATTTTGGGTACAACCCGAATCAATAAGCACTATTACATTTTTCTTCTTGATATGTCCTTCTATCTTGAGAGTTTGAGGAGTCATAATTCCTTCCAATGCATTACAGGATATGGTCAGATTCGTTTCTTCTTCCTATAGGGTTCGTTCCCAATGTATATCTTCTTCTTTTGAAGTTTACTATTCCTTTTCTTCCTCCTCCTCACAACTTATGTAAAATAATTTCTTCTCAACACACTTATGAACTTTAGTGTATTTTCTATCACAACTATAGAAAATCCATTTTTCTCATTTTTATTCCAATTGTTGTGGTGTCAACCTTGTAGGTTGTGGAATTATAGGAGTAGCAACACTTCAATATTTATAGTTGTGAGTGGTATGCTTCCTTGTCGCCATAATTTTGCTTTCAATTTCTCTTGCCAAACTGAATGCCTTCTCCAATGTATCAGGTTCCCAAAGGAAAACCTCATGTTGGATGTTATCTTTTAGATTCCATATGAAGAAATCAATCCTATGTTCCTCTCGAATATTATTTACCCTTATATTCAATATTTGGAAGTCATCAATGTGCTCCATCATTGAACCCTTTTGTTTGATATTTATCAATTGGCTAAAGAAGGTGTTTCTCTTTGTATTTTGATAATGTGCTATCATTTCATCAATAAAAAATTACCAAGTTACTAATGGTTTATGAGAAAAAATCCATTGATACCATACACTCTAATTTTGTTTTAAATATAAGGTTGCAATGCATACCTTTTGTGTGTTTTGTGTATTATGGAGCTAAAAGTATTGCTCCATTTGTAGTATCCAAGTTATCATATCCTTGGCATCAAAATTCCTCATATCTATGTTTTGAATATGGTGGGTCTTAAATCCAACATTAGAGTCTATGAAATCATGATTAATATTTCTTTTGTTCTCATCATCAGTTTCCTCTACTACCTTTTTTCCATTAGGAAGATTTTCTTATAGAAAATTTGCTAACCCTTCCTTCAAACCTTCCATTTATTTCTTCAAATATTCCATGTTTCCTTCTATCTTAGCTTCCATGTGATTCTTCAAACCATCCATCTTAGTATTTGTGCCTTTCTTCAAACCATCCATCTTAGCTTCCACAACATCCATCTTAGCCTCCATGTCATTCTTTAAACCATCCATATTAGCTTCCACATCTTTCTTCAAACCATACATCTTAGCTTCCATGCCTTTCTTCAAACCATCCATTTTATTTTTTGTTACTTTTTACAAGAGCGAAATTTATTTCACTTGGTCTTGTAATTTTGATATATCATGTTGCACTTCTTCCTCTTCATGAGTCATAGTATAGCCTTTTGAGGGCTTATTGGGTTTTGAATTATTTTTAGGAGGATTTTTAGAACCCAATACTAATATATATTCTTCAATATGCCCTTGGAATCACTTCAAACATATTTTTCAAAAAAAACTTATGTAATTTAAAAAAAAAAGACACACCTTTTCTTTCTTTTTAGGATCTTGATGTTGAAACTGATATATGCTTGTAATTCTAGATCCCCAATATTTTAACTTCACTCCTTTAGTAGCCCTCTGAATTTTCTTTCTAATGCCACATGTCACACCTAATTTGGATTCTTCAAGGCAAAGTTCTGCCCAATCACCCACAATGACCTAATTATGGACTATTTCAGTAGAGCGAACTTGTGTGGCATGCCACATGTCACTATTTCCTGCTTCATCTCTGAGGAGTTAAGATAACTATCGCAACAATAAATTTCATTTGTGCCTACTCTTATGTTTTATTTTCCAAAAGGAATAATGCAATAGATTCTATACATGTGCATGTGAATGCATGTTATTTTCCAAAAAAAACTTTTCCAAATGAGAGCTATTCACAATGGTTATTATGTATAAAAGTTCTAGATTTATTTCGAACAAATTTAACATACTAGTTATAATTTCATGCATGAAACTACTTGTCCTCTCGAACAGAAAATAACATAGTTTATTCTTCTTGCATGTAAAACATATATCTATCTCCAATGGAAACTAACTAAATCTTTCATGGAAAAACGAACACATTTATTTTCCAAGGGATGAAATGCATAATATTTATTCTTTCATGGAAAGAAATATTTTCATCTTACCAAAAGATCTAGCCCAATAACTATACATAGTCTTATCCCAAACAAAACTAATACCAGAGTTAATACCTTTACGTGTGCATATGCATATTAATTTTCCCAAAAGAATACTAACACAATAAATACTATGTGATTGCACCATCCTTTTCTCTAGAATAAAATACAAAAACTATACTTTTCCATGCATGCAAGTACATACACTTCTCTAAAGAATATCAACATAATAAATATTATGATTAGTAGTTTTCCTCTGCACAAATCTAATTCAATAATGCATACAAGAATATGCTTTTCTATTCTAATATTTTTTAAGAGTTGTAACACAATAAATGCTTCCTTTCATACGAACATATATATTTACTTTCCAAGGAATCTAACACACTAATTATTATTTTCCCAAAAGTTAACTAACTCACTAGCTATTATGCATGCAATATAAAATATTTGCTTATCATTTCATACATCAATTAGCTTTGTAATATATCCTCAAGAAATAACAATAATAAAATATCCTTCTCAAATAACACAACCAATTGTCTTCTATGCAAAGTTTTTATGTGAACTTCTTCTCATAAGATTTATTTATCTCTTTTTGCACAACTGAAACTCACCATGCATGTAAAATCACATATTCAATTCTAGTAGAACAGGTATACTAGATATTATTCATGTGTGCCTAAGTACATATTATCTTCAAGAGTCCAATATTTATATTTAAAAATTTTGATGTATATGCATCATGAGAACATCATTGGTAATCTTTTAAATGAAATAAATTAATTCATTTTCAAGGATTATCAACATAATTGTTCTATTTTTGTGCATGCGAAAAACTTGTTTATTTTCTAGAAATATCAACCTAATTGTTTTATTTCTTTTTACATGCAATTAATTTATCTATTTTAATAATATTAACACAATATTTATCTCTATATGTACATAGCCAACTATTATTATCCGCTAGAAGAATCAAATGGAAGCACTATGTTTTTCTTGTTTTAGTCATAAACTTTGGACGTGGCTTCTAAACACATGGAAACAAATTTAAAAAAAATAAAACACACATTTGATTGCAACTGGCTCATTTAAAAAAAACCTATCTCATTTTTGACATAGGTGTCACGATTTAGAATATCGAAACGAATATTTACAACCCATTTTTACAGATTTAAATATTAAATAATTTCCTGTTTTGGTCATTAGCTTTCAAGATAGATTCCAAACATATAGAAATGATTTTTTTAAAACCAAAAGGGATTTTTATTTGAAAAGGATTTAAAAGAAAAATCTCTCAGGTTTTATATAAGTGTCATGGTTTGGAAGATTTGAATGAATCATTGTAGCCCAGGTTTTCGAGATTTAAATATTAAATAATTACCTGTTTTGGTTAGCAATTTTTGACACATTTTTATAACATATTGAAACAATTTTTTAAAAACGAATAGAGTTTTTTTGTTTATAATGGGTGCATTAAAAGAAAGCTCTCTTAGTTTTTACACAAGTTTCACGGTTTAGAAGATTCGAATGAATCGTTGCGACAACATTTTCTGTATTTAAATATTAAATAATTTCTCATTTTGGTCATCAACTTTGGACATGGTTTCCAAACATATGGAAACATGTTTTATAAAAACAAGGATGTTTTTTTTTCGAACGGGTTCATTAAAATAAACCTCTCTCAGTATTTAAACAAGTGTCATGGCTTGGATGATTTGAATGAATCTTTCAAGCTCATTTTTCCAGATTTAAATATTAAATAATTCGCTTCTTTTTGTCATCCACTTTGAACACGAATTTTGATAAGTTTAAAACTAATTTTTCAAACATGAAAGAGGGTTTTGGTGAGAACAAGTGTATGTAAAAAAATATCTTTCGTGTTTTACACATATATCATGGTTTGGAATATAAGAAGACATAGTTGGACCCTATTTTCCAATAACTCATGCAATTCACATAATAAATTAGCCATGAAAATCTTTTAAGAATCCAATGCACAGTAAAATATTTTAAAAATTCAATGGAAAAAATACTTATTCCTCTCTTCATGAAATTCCATGGATATTTTGACAAGAAAATAACCTCGACTCTTCATCATATGAAAAGTTTCAAGCAAATACATTTGATTCTTATTTATTCATGCACCATATGCAAACAACAATATTTCTCAAAGAGCACAGTTACATATCTCTTAATGCATGCTTAGAATCCTTCCTTTCTTTGTCCTGACTCCATTCTGCATGTGTTATGTCCTTTGCTCCCTTATTTTTCCCATAGGATTACAATATATATAATTAATAAAATGAAATAAATTTTGTAAATATTAAAATCATTCCATAAATCACTCCACTAAACTAAATTTTTTTTAAATTATAAAATCACTCCATAAATCATCGATAAATCCCTCATGCTTTTCCAAGGTAGATTTTATTTTTCCTTATACAAAAAATATCACTTACCCATAGTTTTTCTAAAAATATTACTCATTTTTCTAAAACTCATAAAATATACCAACCTAGAAATATAATTTATTTATATAGAAGAATATACATTCTTATAAATAAAAGAATTAAGAATTAATTCTTGTAATATTCTTATCATTAATAATTACAAGAATATTCTTGATATAATATTAATATAATAATAAATAATATTTAATTATTCAACAACCCTCATTTTACCAAGGTTTTTAGGCTAGATTATGAGGAGTGAATATTACATACCCCCCCCCCCCGCCCCCTCGTTAAACAAAACATCGTACTCAGTGTTTTTGTCTAGTTGGAACATTAACTTTTACTTTTCGTTACCAATTATTTATGCAATTTCAAATAATAATTTAATCATAAAACTTCCAAAAATACTCAAACAACACTATCCCTTTAATCATAAAAATGATAAAAAAAACATGTATCAAGTACATGTTGTATTTTATTTAGGACTTACTCCATTATTTTCTTTTACTGGTATTGCTTGCAAATTACTGTATTTCTCTCACACATTTATTTCAATCAAATTCAAACTCTTGGAATTTATCTCCAGCCATTTTCCTATAGTCTGTCAGGAATTTAGAATTCAATAAATCATTATTTTATCTAATACACATTATTTTAGTTACATATATATTTCAATTTATTTCCTCTATGAAAGTATATAGATAAGTCATTATTGATATGTTCATTTCTTGATAAAAACCTACAATAACAAACTATTTTATCGGAATTTTCACTTAGATAAATTAATAGATAATGCATGCAAAATTATAACACATATAACAACTTAAAGACATACAACTTACAGTATATTATAACATACAACATTGTTAGACGATTTCGATATCAATAGAAAAATATAGATAAAATTTCATCGAACCATAGATAATGTCAGGGAATTACTCTGGAATTGAGCATTTTCCACCCAGCTCTGGACTATCTCCAATATTTCCCCATTGAGATAACATATAATTGCCACTGTAATAAACAACCTCATTCATTATTTGGTGGTTTATTTTAGAAATTTCCTCCTAGCATATTTTTAGCAACGTCCCACTTGAAGGTCTACCAACCTTTTTCCAAGGCCTTTTTCTTTTAGTTTTTTCAAAAAATATTCTTTTATTTTCCTTTAAAGCACATCTTTCTCTTCCTTGTGCTTTATTTCACCCCACTTATTATTTCTCTCCAACTAATTTTTTATCATAATCTTTATCTCCCATTATGTTAATATTTTCCTCATTATTTTCTTCGTGGGCTTTTTAGAGACTTTTTGTAGGGAAGGTCTATCTTAATTTAACCACCAATCACTTTTCATAAGTTGAAAATAAGTTTTCTAAAACTATAGATTTATTTTATCAGTATCTAAAATCAATGTATCCATTACCTCAATAATAAGAATAAAATATTACCTCATCAAATCAGACCCATGATGGCTTCCAAAACCATTCATTCCAATAATAATTTGGTATAATGTCAAAAAAACCATTGTAATTACATAAATTTCCATCTGTGTATTATCATTAAAGAAAAGGGAAATTTATGTACACCATGCATATATTCTTGACCCTCAACATGGGTCCCACAATTTTGTAAAAGTGCAATGACAACAATTAATCACATGTTAAACACGTGGTATACATTCCAAATTTCCACATTAAAAATCTCAAAACTTAAAAAACAATTTAACATCTTCATACCATAAAATTATACTTTATCTAAGGTCCCACCTTACCAACCATAAGTATTATAGAGAAATAAAAGTCCCATTGAACACTAGCATAAAAAGTGTGAGAGACAACCATGTAAGCGACAAATCATCGTGAATTTCAAGCAATAATTTGGGTAATCATGAAAAATCTACAACCACTGTGGCATTTTATCAAATAGTTTGCAAGGACACGATCTACAAAAAATGAGGAATTCTAAGAAATAGTTTGAAGGAATGCAATCTATAGTTGAAAATAATTAATTTTATATAGTATTAATGGAGAAATGGTTACATGGTTGTAACATAACTCCTTAAGTTAGGATTAGTTCCTAGGTTGTAGGATTTTATTCCCAACTCCCTATTATTTTGAGATGTATTTATTTTTGTATCATTGATTAATTGAATCAGATTTTACACTCTAGTTTGTATAGTCTCCAGGTGTAAATTACTCACCTGTGAGTTGCTATATTTTCAATTCATTTATTTTCTTTCCAGTTTCTATCTTGGTATTAGAGCTCAGATCTAGTGAGAATTGTTTACCTACAGAGCCTTAGTGGCTATAGAGCCTTCATGGCTACAGTAATCCAGTGGAAACATATGAGACTCAGTGCTCAAAATTTCATATTTTAGGTATCGAGAGATATACCTAAGTTATAAGAGAAACTTGGTTTCTCGCAGGCCTTACCAAGATGAGCACAAAGTGGTCAACGCTAATTTTGGAGCCATAGTAGCACTAATCAACATATATTTCGGGTTCATTCCAATTTTGATGTCCATTTACTTAGATCGATTTTGATCGGCACATTTTTTAAGCTAAGAGGCATGTTGATCTCATTTTTATGGTTTTGGGGATGATATTTTTCTAGATCAGTGGCAAATTTGAGTTGCATACATAGAGATCATGTCAGATCCACGAAAGATCTATGATCACATTCTGATATGTGTTGAGTTTCTTTCTCTGTAGATTTTAAGTGTTCACTTGGTTAGAATCGAGTGAATATCAGAGATTTTCGAATCCGATCATTCCAAGATGAAAAATTTTACAAAAAATTTTCTCGACGAGACCAGAAAACTCGATGGGACCAATTATACCAATGAGAAATTCAAGCTATAGACGTTTCTTAAGGGAGCGAGCGCATGGTCGATCGTCAGCAATGAACAGTAGAAGCCAAACATTGCGTCAAGTGAGGCTACACTCATACAAGATTGGAATAAAATGAAGAATAAGGTAAAAGTATTATTGAATATTTCTATTAAAGACAATATTATCCCACATATCAAAGACGATAAATCATCCAATGAGATATGGATGACAGTCAATAATCTATACTAGACAGAGAACAATAATCACATCTTGTCTCTCAAAGCCAAGTTGTTTTCCATGAGGATGGAGGAGAATGAATCTACTCTTGGATTCATTGCAAGGGTCAAGGACCTGAAAGACACATTGGGTGACATCGGGGAGAGGGTGTCTGACTCTGATCTTTTCATAATTAGTTTGAACAAGATGAAGGATGAATAACAGATTTTCATCACGGGCCTATGTGGACAAGATAAAGCCACTACATTTGAAGAGCTGACAGGAATCCTGTTAGAGGAAGAAGAGTGATGACATAATTTTATTCCAAAGAGAGTTGATCTTGCTATAATGGCGAAAAATAATCCATACAAAGGGAAACAACCTAGGAACATATATATTAAAATTGTAATGTATGTAACCAGGATGAAGAAGAATTTAATCTCTGTGTCAATGATAACAGATTAGGACCTGAAAGTTGAATTCTTCATAACATATTTTATCATAAAGGACAAAAATATGGAACCAGTTGCATTAGGAGTGTGTATGGGAAGATTTTATAGGTTGAACGTGAATAGAATGCCACAGGAAGTTGTGGTTTCAATACGATTGACAGCCGAGAATATTTGGCATCAGAGATTTGGTTATCTTAACCTACAATATCTCATGATGCCTCAAAGGAGAGGTATGGTTGATGGATGTCCTACTTTTCATAATGTTTTATTTAGATTGTGATGGATCTTCATTAGCGAAAATGCATAGGGAATAGTCTCCCTTGAATTCTGATAGGAAGGAAAGATATATTCCAGATCTTGTGCATATAGATATATGCGGATCTATGCAAACTAGGTCAGTAGGTAGTGCGTATTAATTTTTACTCTTTATAGATGATTTCACTAGATTATCTTGGATATATTTTATCAGAGAAAAGAGCCAAAAATTTCAATGCTTTAAATAATTTAAGAATATGGTGGAGAAGAATACAAGGAAATTCATTAATATTCTTCGCTTAGATCAAGGGGGAGAGTTAAAGTTGGGAGAGTTCATGAATTTTGTAGAAATCAATGGATTATTCAATAGTTCACATTACCCCACACTTCATGGAAAAATGGAGTTACAGAACGAAAGAATAGAACGCTTCTGAAGTTCTCACGAAGTATGCTTTAAGGTAAGGGTCTATCCAATGGCTTTTGGGCTGAAGCAATCAACACTGCAATTTACTTAAAATATAGGAGTCCAACTAAATGTATTAATTTTAAAACTCCTTTTGAGAACATTATGGATATGAGCCATCAGTGAATCATTTAATAGTTTTTGGGTCAAAATCCTTTGCCCATATACCCAAGGAAGATAGTAAGAAGTTAAATCCTAAGGCCATGAAATGCATCTTTGTAGGATATTGCACTGAGTTTAAAGCTTATAGGTTGTTTAATCCTTTGACTCATAAAGTCTTGGCAAGTCGAGATGTGATATTTCATGAGCAGGTTGAGGAAGGAAATAAGGAAAACATTCTTGAAAAATGACACATTCCATTTTTAATGGAGGAAATTAGTGAGGACAATCAACAACAACAACAACAAAAAGAGGAAGAGGCACGTGATGTAGTTAGTAAGTCAAGCCCACTAAGGTCTGAAGTAGATAGATTTGATCTGAGTGCTTTATCGAGAAGATCGAATAGGAAAAATAAAACACCAGCTACATTCAAATACTATGATTTAATGCCAAAAATTTTAAATGTAATAGAGCCCACAAGTTATAAAGAAGCTAGTTAATTTCATCAGTGGAGGACTGCAATGAATGAAGAATTTGAATCTATTATTAGAAACAATACTTGGGAACTTGTTAAATTTCCTAAAGGAAAAATACCCATAGGTTGAAAGTGGATTTAGAAACCTAAATTTAATCCAAATGGGAGTATAGAAAAGTTAAATCTATACTGGTAGCAAAGGGTTATTCAAAGAAAGAGGGAGTTGACTATGAATAAACCTTTTCTCATGTAGCTAAACTAAATACTATTAAAATGTTAATTTATTTAGCTACAAAACACCAATGGAAGCTAGACACATTAGATGTTAAGTCTGCATTCCTAAATGGTGATTTAAAGGAATTGGTTTATTTAGTGTAGCCTAAAGGGTTTTTTAAGCAAGGGTAAGAACAGTAAGTGTGTAGATTGAAAAGTGAACTTTATGTTTTACAAAAAACACCCAGGTCTTGGTACGAGAAGATTGATACATTTTCCAAGTTACAACATGGTTTTCATAGGAGTAAGAATGATCCAAATATATATACCATATATGATGAGAAAAGGAAAATACCATTGATTTCCTTGTATGTGGATGACATGATTATAACAGAAAATGAAGATGCATTAATAAAATAAATCAAATTGCAGATGTCACAGGTTCTTGAAATGAAAGACCTTGGAAGTTTACATTATTGTCAAGGTCTAGATGTATGGAGAGACTATGGACATACTTTCCTTACTCAAGGGAAGTATGTCAGAGAGTTGCTCAAAAAGTTCAGAATGGAACAGTGTGAGATAGCATCAACACCTTTGCAATAGAATCTAAAATTTTGCAGTGACGATGGCTCTAAGGAGATGGATACTACTTTGTTTAGGCAGCTAGTTGGTATTCTGATATATCTAACTACAACTATGCCATACTTAGCATAATATGTCAGTGTACTAAGCCACTTCATGTATAAACCTCTTGAAACTCATTAGGTGGTAGCAAAAAGTGTGTTGAGTTATCTTCATAGTACTAGTAATTATGGTATTTTATAGACGTATACATCTAATGTTACTTTAGAAGGTTTTTCAAACTCTAATTGGGAAGGTAACCTAGATGATAAAGGATATATCACAGATTATGTATTTAGTGTTGCATATGGGGTCATAACATGGAGCAGTAGAAAGCAAAGCACTTTTCCTTTATCTTCAGCTGAAGCTGAGCACCAAACATTATGTGCAACAACATGTGAATCTATCTAGTTGAGGAGGATTATCCATGATGTGGGAGAAGAGAAGAAAGAGAAATTGTCATCAAATTTGAAAACCATAGTTTTTTTAAGTTATCAAACAACCAAGTGTTTCATAAGAACATGAAACACATCGATACTCAGTTTCACTTTATTAGAGAAAACTTCCTGTCAAAATAATTTTTTATTGAATATTGTAAAACATGTGACAACATGGCTGAAATTTATACCAAGGCTCTTAGGAAATTAAATAAGAGGAGTCCCAGTGCAGTGTTTCCTATAGCACTGCCTACATGCAAAAATCAACCAGTGATTGAAAATCCTTGGCAGTGTCGTGAATTTTCCCTTTTGCTAACTGATCTCAAAATGAGCATAAGTGTGAGGGGAAACAAGCCAAATAAATATTTATGCTAATTCGATCAGGCTAAGAGCATAGTGGTGATGTGTAGTTCAAAATTTTTTTCCATATTTTTATCATTGGTCCCACTCGAGCCTATCATTTCCTCCTGCCTTGTAATCAACTCCCACTTTCTATTATCTCCTCTTTACTTATGTCACAACCCTATGTGGCCTGAAACTCCACCAAATGTTTCTAGTTCCACTTTCGAGGGTGGCGAAGTTAACGGGACACATTTTTACCTATTAAACCCTCTATCTTCGGCATTTATTGATTTATTCAAATGATTCGTAACGACAGGGTGAGGTAGTCATACCTGAAACAACCTGGTTGTTGATGAGTTGTAGGATCCTTCATATAGAGAGCTGGAGCACTAAAATGGTCACAAAGGATGCCTTTTGTTTTATATGGTTTTTTTTAATCTTATGAGTGAGGTTCTTATTGTGTTTTTATTTATTTATTCTTCTACATGGACCTCATTGAGGCCTCAAGTCGTTGCCGCTGATGTAGCTTCATTTTTGGAGTCCCTTGGTGATGTTGAGGATCAAATATTTAACATAATTATAGGAGTGATCATCTTCATGTATGAGTCCTCTTCTTACATATGTGGGTGGTATTAGGATTTCAATGGAGTGTTGTTAGATAAAAGATATATGTGCAGAGCTTTCATTTCCATTGTGCTTTGACTATTCTGAGCAGTGGAAAAATGAAAAATGGAAAAATTGTGTTTCCACATAACAAGGGTAGGCTTGAAGCAAATCTATCTCTACATGGAGAGGCATTTCCCTGGCTAAGAAGTAAAATTATCATTATAAATTTAATGAAAGAAGCTTATTGAAATTAACAAAAACATATGAATATTTTTATATTTAGATTTTTAAAGAATCATTCGAAGAAAATGCCTTCATGAATTATATTGTATAATTCCTTCTGGTTAATTTGGTGATAATATATTAAAATTTGCAAGTGTGGAGGTACAAACCTTTTCTACAGAACTCTGCACATATGAACTCGCAGATTTAGGTTACACACCTCCGTAATCATAGATTCAAAAGAAATTTGTATTGCAAATAGAATCTATTTGAAGATTGATATGAACATTCTTTTGAGATTTTTTGTATATTAATTTGGAGAAAATCTCATAGATAATGCCAACAATGGGTTTGTTCCAAAACTGATGGCATCAAATCAACAAGAGGAGATATTTTATCTTGTTATGTTGTGATAGAATTTATGATTCAATTTCTTTTCTACATCTATAAATTGTAAGCCTATAGAGGCAAATGAATATGAGACGTGAGGTGTGTGGAAGAGGAAGTGCAGATGTGCAAATCTACTGTTGTAATCTCCTTTTGATGAATAATATTGCTGATACCTCTGTTTGGTGGGTGTAGCCCAGATTGGTTGGGTGAACCACATTAATTCTTGTCTTCATGTTTGATTTTGGTGTGTGTGATTACTTTGTTTTCCATTGTGTAAACTCTCATAATTGGTATCAGAGCAGTTTGGTATCGGTGGAGTGGTTTGTTCCAAACGGTGTCACAGCTAGTTTACAATTGATTGATGTGCTGCCTGTATTAACGTGCAAGAGAGGAGGATGCAAGGTTGAGAGCAGATCTGTGGATCTGTGCTTGCAATTTTTTAATCTTCGATTACCTGCGTGGATAGTTGAGGCTGTGGACCATGAGACTCAGAGGCTAGGTTTGGAGATCGTGTGGCCAGGGTCTGCTGCATGCGACTGAGAGGGCAAGAGGTCGGGTTTGATTTGTGCAACCGTGAGACTGTAGGTTGTGGATTGGAGGTTGGTCAGTGCCGTGAGCTGGAGAAATTCATGTTCATTACCGTGAGGGCCGGTTGAAGGCTATGTTAACTCTTACAATGAATGGTAAGGTGGTTGATTGGTAAAGTAATGAATGTCGTGGACTGATGTTTGGTAAATGCCATTTATATCGATTTGTATTGAAATTCCAATATATCGATTTATTGTAGTATTCCATTATATTGAAATGCTAATATGCCATTATATTGGGTAGGGCCTAGGGCCTAGGAACTAGTTTTTCTTTCGACGGTGGAATGGTGGACTGTTAGTTTATGAGAGCTGTCAATTTGCAGAAAAAGATTTGGTTTGTAGGTGAAAGTAATTGCATGTTTTTGCAAAAGGGAATTTTTATCAAAATTATTAATTTTTGATTAAAATAAAATCTTCGTTTATTAAAATTTGAAATTGGAAATTCTTGACACAAACTACTCAATATGTCAAAAAATCAAAGTGCTCGGTCTGAGATCGAGAATTTTAATGGGAGAAATAAGTTTGAGATCTGGAAATTCAAGATGCACGATCTACTCGTACAACAAGTGTGTCGATGGCACTTTTGGGAAAATCCAAACAACCTTACACCATCACAGATAACGAATGGAGTGACATTGATGAAAGAGCACTGAGTGGAATATGGTTGTGTTTGGCAGATGATGTGTTATTTAACATTGTGTTAGAGAAAACTGTTGCTGGTTTATGGTCAAAGCTAGAAAAAATGTACATGACTAAATCCTTAACCAACATGATTCTTCTGAAAATATAGTTGTACAGCTTGCGCATGAAGGAAGGTACGTCAATAACTGATCATTTTAATACCTTTAATACTCTTTTGATGCAGTTAGATAGCATAGAAGTAAAATTTGATTCAGAAGATAAAGATGTAGCTTTATTATGCTCGATGCCTGAGTCATGGGATCATTTTGTTACTTTTATAAGACTTAGTTCATCAGAAACCCTTGATTTTGATGATGTTGTTGGAGCTATGCTGTCTGAAGAAACCAGGAAAAGGTCAAATTTATAAACCTCTACATCAGAAGCAATGATCGTTAGAGGTCGTTCTAAATAAAAACACTTCAGTCAGAAAAACAACTCTCGATCAAAATGGAAAGGGAAGAAGAGTACGCTAAAATGCTGGTTTTGCAGGAAATCGGGATATTTGAAGGACTATTGGAAGAGGCAGCAAACATCAAAAGGAGATTATTCAACATAAAATAAAGAGGGAAAACACAATAGATACAGGTTCAGGTTTGACATCTGGTTCAGGTATGAGTGATGAAGTTCTATCAGTTAATTTTTTAAATCATGATCAACATTGGCTAATAGATTCTAGTGCGTCCAATCACATGTGCATTCATAAAGACTGGTTTAAATATTATAAGTCAATCAATTATGGAGTTGTTTACATGGGTAATGATTTCTCATGTAATTTTGTGGGAATTGGAAGCATCCAGATTAAAATCTTTGATGGGACAGTTAAAATCTTAACTGATGTAAGACGTGCCTCAACTCAGAAAAAATCTTATTTCTCTAGGAGTGTTAGACACAAATGGATATAAAAATTTTATTCAAGGTGGATTAATAAAAATTTACAAAGGAATCCTATGAGTAATCAAAGAAAATAAGGGTGGAAATATTTTTCAGTTAGAAGGAAGAACAGAGTCAGATCATGCTTCTACTATATCTAAAAACGACAGTAATTCTATTGAACTATGGCATCAACGGTTCGGCCATATGAGCGAAAGAGGATTAAAAATTTTATCTGATCTTATGTTACTTCCTAGTTTAAAGTATTTTAAGATAGATTTATGAAAACACTGTATCTATGGGAAACAAAGCAAGCAGAAATTTAAAACTAGAAAACATACTCGTAAAGGAATCCTTCATTATATCCATTCTGATGTTTAGAGTCCATCTCCTACAACCTCGTATGGATTATCATCATATTGTGTATCTTTTATAGATGAATTCTCTAGAAAGTTATGGGTCTACATGTTAAAAAGAAAGTTTGATGTATTCAAAGTTTTCAAGCAGTTTAGAGCATTAGTAGAAAACATCACTGGAAGAACCATTAAATGTTTAAGAACTGACAATGGTGGTGATTTTACTTCAAAGGCATTTGATAATTATTGCAAGGAAGTTGGGATCGAAAGACATAGAACTACTGGTTATACTCCTCAGCAAAATGGAGTTGTTGAACGCATGAACAGGACTCTCTTAGAAAGAGCAAGAAGTATGCTTAGTAACATAAATTTGCAAAAGGACCTATGGACATAAGCAGTATCCATGGCTTTCTATTTGATAAATCGATCACCATCAACTGCAATAGGATGAAAAATTCCTCAAGAGGTATGGAAAGGTCATCCCTGTGATTATTCTAAACTGAAAGTTTTTGGTTGTGATGCATATGCTCTAATTCTGAAACATCAGCGTTCTAAATTAGATCCTAAATCAAAAAGATATATCTTTGTTGGATATGGTGATGGGATTAAGGGATACAGGTTTTGGGATCCTACTACACACAAGATCTTCATTAACAGAGATGTTAAATTCGATGAATCTTTACTTGATAATCCAGATGTAGATATTAAATTGAAACAGGAAAATGTACCTAAGTTTGAACATATTCAGTTTGAAACCAGTTCAAATACTAATGATAGTCAAGATGAAAAAGTTTAGATGCAGATCATGAAGAAGTTCCTACAGATAAAAATTACCAAATTGTGGAAGAACCAGAAACATCTTTAAGAAGGTCTATGAGAATCAGACATCCTCCTAAAAGCTATGATTATTATGTTACCGGAGTTGCTTTAACCGCTAATGATGATGAACCTTTATGCTATCAGGAAGCTGTAGAAGGTTCTAACAGTGATAAGTGGAAAGAAGCTATGAAGGATGAAATGAAGGCATTAGTCAAGAATGCCGCATGGGATCTGGTAGAACTTTATAAAGACAGAAAAATTGTAGGATGTAAATGGGTTTACAAATTGAAAAGGGGTGTTGATGATAAAGAAAACATGTACAAAGCGAGGCTGGTCACAAAAGGTTTTTCTTAGAAAGTAGGAATTGACTTTCATGAGATATTTTCTCCAGTTGTTAAAATTGTTTCAATTCGGATTGTCTTAGCATTAGTTGCTTTACTTGATTTATAATTACAACAAATAGATGTTAAGACTGCATTTTTACGTGGAGAACTAGATGAAGAGATTTATATGGAACAACCTGAAGCGTTTTTTCAAAATTGCAATAAGAAATTTGTTTGCAGGCTAAAGAAATCTTTGTATGGTCTGAAGTAGTCACCGAGACAATGGTACAAGAAATTTGATTCTTTCATGATGAGCCAGAATTATATAAGAAGTGAATATGATCATTGTGTTTACTTTATGAAATTAAGTAATGGCCTATTCATTATCTTAGTGTTTTATGTTGATGATATGCTTTTAGCAAGCAAAATCATAACTGAGATCAACAGGTTAAAGGCTCAGATGGCTAGGACGTTTGATATGAAAAATCTAGGAGCAACAAGACAGATTTCGGGAATGGAAATTTTCAGAGACAGGAGCAATGGTAAGCTTTGGTTATCACAAGAGAAGTATATTGAGAAAATACTCTTAAGGTTTGGTATGAACAATGTGAAACCAGTTTCAGTCCCTTTATCTTCCCATTTTAAGATTTCTTCAAGTTTATGTCCTAATATAAATTAAGAAAATGAATATATGTCTCCAATACCTTATGATAATGCAGTAGGAACTTTGATGTATGTGATGATTTTTACACGTCCATATATTTCACATGCAGTTGGGGTTGTCAGTAGGTATATAGAAAATCGAAGGAAAGAACACTAGGCAACAGTGAAATGGGTGCTTCGATATCTGAGAGGCACAAGTTATTATTGTAGCACTTATGACAGAAGTAGTGATTTGTTTGCGGATATGTTGATTTCGATTTTGCAGGTGATTTGGATAAGAGAAGGTCAACTTCAAGATATGTCTTTACTCTTGCAGGTGGAGCCATTAGGTGGATGTCAAAGCTACAAAACATTGTTTCTTTATCCACTACAGAAGCAGAATAAATAGCTGCTTCACATTCTTGCAAAGAAGCGGTTTGGTTGAAAGGTTTGTTTGGTGAGTTTGGTAGGTTGCAGGACAACATAAAGTTATTTTTTGATATTCAAAGTGCAATTCACTTGGCTAAAAATCCAGCCTATCATAGTAAATCAAAGAATATACCTATTAAGTACCATTTTGTAATATAGTTTATCACTGAACGGGGAGTCTCTCTTGAAAAAGTGCATACAAAGCAAAACTGTGTAGACATGTTCACGAAACCAGTTTTAATAGAGAAGCTACGATGGTGTCTGGGTTCTCTTGGCTTGAAAATAAAATAATAATAATAAAGGAATGAGGTATCAAGATAATTGTTGTCAAGGTGGAGATTGTTGAGATTTTTTGTATATTAATTTGGAGAAAATCTCATAGATAATGCCAACAATGGGTTTGTTCCAAAACTGATGGCATCAAATCAGCAAGAGGAGATATTTTATCCTATTATGTTGTGAAAGAATTTATGATTCAATTTCTTCTCTACATCTATAAATTGTAAGCCTGTAGAGGAAAATGAATATGAGATGTGAGGTGTGTGGAAGAGGAAGTGCAGATGTTCAAATCTGCTGTTGTAATCTCCTGTTGATGAATAAGATTGCCGATACCTCTGTTTGGTGAATGTAGCCCAGATTGGTTGGGTGAACCACGTTAATTCTTGTCTTCATGTGTTGATTGTTGTGTGTGTGATTACTTTGTTTTCCGCTGTGTAAAATCTCACACATTCTTAGTGGGAATAATAATTTGGTGCCAAAATATTCGGAATAGCATTTTTTCCATGCATTGTCTTCATTTTATTTAGTTTAGTTTTAATTCATGACAGTAATTTAATGCCTATATTTTTAATGTAATTTTATTTAACTCATTTGTAATATTGAAAAATAAATTCTCCACTTCACTTTTTTTTATTTTTCAATTCTTATCAGAGCTTCAAAAGAAATTTTCATAAAACTCAATGTAAGTGAAATAGAGTCTTTGAGACAGCAACATAAATTTGAAGAATTTTGAAGAAAAAATAGAACAAAGAAGCCGGCTATAGCTAGATGAGTGAACGGGTAGAGGAAATGAATTGAAAAAAGATTAACTCAAAGTCGGTTTTGAAAAAAAAATAAAAATTCAGGATAATCAAAGTAGAGTGTTATATCGTAGGCCGAGAAATATGGATCCGCCTTAGTCCATTGCAACGAAACTCTTTAGTTCATATTCCTTAAATTGATTTCAACCACATGCAGGCCTGTAGCACTAAAGGTTGTGTTAAAGTGATGGTCATAAAAAGGTAAGAAGGGACCACTCTACTTCCAAAGGTCTAACAGTTTGGGATATACGTATTTGAATATACTTGAGTCATTGTTTTTTGAAAACAAAACAAAAGGGGACATTTTTTTTTGCGAAAAAGGCTTATATAATATTTGAATGAGATGGCATTATTAAAGGGTTAATGTAATCATTTTTTAAGGGATTTTTTAAAATTTTATGTTAAAAAACTATGGAATTATTTTTAAATTTTTTTAAAGGGAGATTTTTTTTTGAAAATAAGATTTAAAATGTGGCATTTTTCTCTAGGTATTATGATATCTTTGTGAAAGATTACTTTGTGAAAGTGTCGCTTTAGTATATAATTTTTGGAAGCAAGGTTTTTGTTGAGCATTTGTAGACTCGTTTCTTTGTGAAAGCCAAATAGCAACACCATTCTTTTTATTGCAGATAGTTGCAATGTCTACATTTTTTGTTGTTTGTTGAGTCATAGTGAGCCAACATTCAACAAATGGGAAAAACCAAGAGGCTAAAGTGACAACAAGAAATGTTTGAGATATTTTTAGATCTAGAAGTGAAGAGGAAAAATGATGCCTTTACATTAGAATGCATAAAATAAAATGTGAATGATAACTTTCTTTCCCTGATATTAGATGACAGGATAGCCAAGGAGGGTCGAGATACCGTTGAGATGTGTTTTGGTGTACAGAGGAGCATTGAAGTTGAAGGTGAAGGTGGATCTATAGCAGCAGATCTACAACGAGATGAAAATTTTGTTGAATCCCACTATGCTCAACCACAAGTGGATGATGTACTTGAATAATTTGGAGAAGAAGCGGAGAAATAACATGTAGATGCTCGCGAACTTGATTGTGCACAACCACAAGTTGAAGAAAATTTGGTGAATCCAACAACAGATCTTGTCAGTGACAATTTGATGAATCCATTAATGGATCTTGCTGATGAAAATTTGGTGATTCTGGCAACAGAGCTTGCTGATGAGAGTGAAAATGCTATTGGAGCATTCAATGCTATTATGAATCCAAAAATTAATATTTTTGATGTAAATTTTGATTTAGAATTATTTCCTAAAGATGAATGGTTGCAGATGATGCAACAAAAACATAATATTGATGTGATGCTATTTAGTGATAAAATCCCACTTAAGTAAGTGGAAGACAACATGTTTGCAACAACATAGGTTAGTGAAGAAGAGAGAAATATAGAGACCAAGATAAATATAGAACCAAGAAAGGAGATAAAGGCATATGCAAAGAAGGAAGCCCATAAAGAGAAAACAAAGGCAAAGGCAAAACTAGAGAAGGAAGTGCAATAAGAGAAAACTTCCATGGTAGAGCACAAGGAACAAAACCAATGTGTTTCTGGAGATATTTTTACACTTACCATTGATTTATAATGTGCAGGTAAATAGAAATATTATGAAGAAAAGTTAAAGTTCCTTGAAACAAGGATTGCAACACCATGTCTAGATGAGGTCTACACAGAAGATGTAGATATGAATGTTGAAACAACATGCATGATGAACACATAAATGAAATTTTTAGGTATTGGAATTTTGAAGAGATAAAATTTAATTCTCATCTTATGTTTGAGTAGATTGATGATGAAAAGTGCACTACAAAAGATAATTTGTGGCAGTAGCCCACATACAAGTCATTTTTTTAAGAAGTCTAGGATATTCTTAGGAAACCTAGAACAATAGAAGACCTACACCAAAAAATGAATAAACTAAGGTTTCACGGATACAACGAAGAGAAAAAAACTGAAAAAAAAATTAGAGGATACAGGATTTGGAAGAAGAGAAGAAGAAAACTAAATCTAGTTGAAGTAATTTTTTAAAAATTGTAAGCCTAGCTGAGACATAAACCAACGTGAATATTATTTGAATTTTTTTGTGGTTGTAATTAAAAGGGAGCATTCGAGAATCTAATTCGAACCACCTGCTAGGTGTCGAAACTGTCCATCGAAGTGCCCTATTTCAGTTTCACTTAGTCAAGTTTTATTTCAGTCTCACAGCAGTAATTTAATGTTGATGTCTCCAATGTAATCTTATTTAACTGATTCATAATATTGAGAAGAGAAATCCTCTGCTCCACTTTTTTTTTTTTTCAATTCTTGTCATTTTTGCTAAAAGAAAGACACTACATCCTGCTCGAGCCTTGAGAATTGTTAGAATCCAAAAAAAATATGAGATAAACATGTTGATTTTATTTATTAATTATTATAACTTAGAATTGGGCGGTTGAACATAGAGGTTGGTTTGAATTGGGATAACTTCAAAATAGCAGAGGTTTTCCTAGTACACATTTCATCCTTGCCATATCAGGTTCCAGGAAATAAACCTCAATCAACTTGAAATTGGTATAGCTATTCGAAATCATAGTGAATGCTTTCTTTGTATCTTAACTGATAGTAATGGGATTCTATTTATATTGGTAGAAAATACTTCAACTAACCTAAAATAATTTTATATTCAGATATTCCATGAAATTTTTTATTGGATCTCCTTCTTCATGGAACATGAACATGTCACTAAGAAAGTAGCTAGGTAAAAATACATGCTTATACATAAAGCTTTTTGTCAATTCCAAGTTTTCATGAGCATGTTCTAAGGTCCTCCTCAAGGGATTTAAAAAAATAGAAGACTTATCACTTCATGTACATGTAAGTGTGAAGAGGTTACGTATGATCTTCAATGACAATTTCAGGTTATTTCTATATAAAATATATGACATGTATGTAAGGCAGGAATCAAAATAACACCAATGTCGTCGTCTACCACCTTGTCTAGCACTAAGAGTATGTCGGAATGAAAGTGACCCAATGCCCAAGAGAGATTTTAAATTATAATAAGGGCCTTGGATGCCAAAGGAAGGAAAATTTTAATTCACTTGCAATTTTTATATAAAAAACAAAGAAAATACTTTTTTTAATTATTTGGTATAATATATAGTAAATATCACTTTATTTTTAATTTATTAAAAAATATAGTTATGAAAAAAGTTTGGATATCGAATTTACATTTGGTTTAAGTTTATTTCACACTTCCACAAAATGAAAATACAAATATTATTAATAAGCAAAAATGTTCACACTTCCACACAACAGAAACACACATTATTATTAAACAAAAATGTCCACACTTCTGCACAATGAAAACAAAATATTATTATTAAAAAAAATGTTCACACTTCTGCAAAACAAAATATATATATATATATTATATTAAACAATTTTCGCACAATGGTAACACAAGTATTACTATTAAGCAAATTTGGCACAGGGAAAAAAAAAATATTATTATTAAACAAAAATGTTCAGACTTGGAAACAATTAAAACAAAAATATTATTATTAAACAAAAATGGTCACACTTACACACAATGAAAACACAAATAATTAAGTTAGATCAGTTGGAGGGAAGAATGAAGAAAGGAGCAAGCAAAAACATAAAAGTATGAGTTCTGGTGAAATGTGACTTGCTAAACAAGATGCGGAGAAAGATGTGTGAAGGTGGATGTGAAGAGGAAGCAATGCGAAGATAGTTTTTCCGAGGGAGCATATGAAAAGAAAGAATTGTGGACACTTAATTAGTTAATTAACAAAATAGTAGTAGAGATAGATACTATGTTATGTTGCAAATATTCATATTATGAACTTATCTCCTTATATGTTTATTTCAATTTCTTAAGAAGAGAAAATAAAACTATGATGAATTTTTTTTTTATAACTTTTATTTATTTATTTGAACTATAATTTTACTTAAAAATCCAATTTTAGATCTAATTTTTTTTATAATGTTGGTTTTGGACTCTAGCTAGAATTGGGAGCCCTCTCCTTAGCTCTAGATGTCACTTAACGATTCTTATATAAATGATCGATGGAACTCTAATTGGATAGATCAGAAATATTTTGGAATAACGTCTATGCATCCACTATTTATTTCTATACTAAAAATACTAGTTAACATGGTAAACTACATTTGAGATCTCACAATAAAATTACCCCGCATAGAAGGTGCTTACTTGACTAATGTTTATGGTTTTCATTTTCTTCTGGGTCTCACAATAAATGAAGTGTTTACTTAGAAAATAAATGGATCTATTTTAGTACTCGTGCCACAAGGGGTTTTCATGAATACTTCATTGACATTTCCATTAGTCTGAGTAACCTCACCACCTTCCACATGGCATTAACAGCTAAGATTTGAATGAAGTCATAGGAAGGCAGAAGCATATTGTAAGTGGAGAGTTATTGAAGCTTCTGGTAATGTAAAAAACATATGAAATTAACCCACTTTCAACTCAGTGGTGAAATACATACCCTATTATCCCACATGTAACCGTATGCAAAACACATATATGATGCCACAACCACTAAGGCATTCTGAAGAAACCAAAAACATACCATAGTAAAGATATATTAGCTACAATACATGGCCCTTATATGTCCCCTTGAAACAAAATAAACCCAAATTAGACTAAGTGTTGTACAAAAGGTCAATATATTCTTTAAACTATTATAAGATAGTGGAGCACAAAATTTGAACATAGGCATATTACTAATAGTGTTATCCTAATTGAGTTAAAAAAAAAAAAAAAGAGTTCTATAGTTATTGGAAATAAGAAAAAAAAATATTACTATTTGAGTTAAAAAAAAATTGGAGTTACATAGTTATGGAAAATAAGAAAAAAATATTGTTATTAAGAAATTATCAATTCCTTATAAAAAGAGGCTAAAATTATGTATTTATGATTTCTAAAACCCTAAATAAAATAAAATAATTTTTACAAAGATAAAGAAAAACTCTCATGAGTTTCATAGTGAAAGTATGTATTGAAAATAAAACATCAAAAAAACTATAGAAAAATTTAAAAAATAATAATGTAAAATGTAGTTAACACTTTCATTTATAATGACTTATTTACCAAGAAATTAGAACTCATTTAAAAAAAACCCTGTATAATATGTTAAATCATTAAAATGAAAAAAAAAAAAAAAATTTGTTTCCATGTTATTCAATAAATCAATTAATCAAATTTAATTTGAATGTATAGTTTAAATACACAATCCATAACTAAAAATGATAAAATTCAAAGTTCAAATTCCTAAATTGTCATTATTATATTTTTTTCATAAAATTATTATAAATAGTATTTTTTAATACAATTGATTCCTTCAAAATATAAAAACCTCTCTTCCAAACTACTCTACAATAAATCTATAATTAAAAAAAAAAATTAATATTAAAAATTGAATAGCTAGAGCTACCTACACAATGAATATATACTTCAAATAAAAAACCAAATATAGAAAATTGAATAATTATTTAGAACCTACTTGATTTTTTCAAGAGAGAACATTTAAGCTATACATAATATGTCTGGATGTAATCTTTTAATTCTTAAATCATGGAATCAATATATATAATTTTGTATACAGGTTGAGGATGAGTATTAATTTTGTGCTTTGTTTTCGAAAAAGAGAGTTTTATATAATAGTTTAAATTAATAATATCAGTAAATTTAAAATTAGTATGTTTCAAATAAAATTTAAAATGTTTACTTTTATTAAATGCATGCACGATATTGTTTAGCATTGAATATTAAAATGAAAAGAAGTCTAAATTTAATGCATACTATAAAAATTTCATTAACCGGGGAGGAATATTATTTGATACCTGCACATACACATGGAGACTTTGAATCTTTTTAAAAAAATATTGCATCCCGCCTTTGAATATTTATAAAAAATATTGCTAAAGCCTATGCACTAGGCTTGAGTTTACGCAAAAGCCTCTACATCACTAGACTATTAGTTGCAGGGAACACGAAATTAGTTACAAGTAACTTTACCTTTAGCTAAAAATTTTAGATTCTTAACTACCACCGTTGATCGAGTGGATTAGATATTAGAGAATCGTTACTAATTTCAAATACTTCCACATATTGTAGGAAAATAATATGGTGGTTTTCAATTAAGTGAACACAGCTATTTGCAAGAGCGTTTAATGAAGATGCCATATATCAATTAGTTAAATCAACACATGGTGTAGGGCATGACACTTAACTCTAATAAATAGAGGATAAATGAAATGAGACCCTCCATCTCTTGTCACATACTTGTATTTAAACTTTTATAATGTAATGAAAACCTTGCTCATGGGTGGGAGTATGGATATGGGAAGTTTTTTGATAGACACCAATGTTACTTACACTAGACTCTTTAAGGCTCATGGATGCCAATCTAAAAGAGAGAGCGTCTATATATTTCAGTTAACCTTCTTAGTTTCAGGTTCAATCTCTTTGTATTTGACCTCATGTTACTAACTGCATTTATTCCCATCGAAATGCTATTATTCGTTTTTTATTCGCTCGATGTGAATCCTTAATAAAAATAGAGATTTTTTTTTTTGACATGTGGAATTCAAGTGAGAAGAGCATTTGACTCAACTCTTGTTTCAGAATTAGCATCTCTTGTTATGGATTTGTACTATAAGCTAGGTAAATTAGTGTTGTCTCTTACCTTTGTATCATCACAAGGATATCATAGGTAGGAAATTGATTACAAGAAACTATCAATAGTGTCATGAGGAATCTATAATTGATCATCATGACACTCTTTATTTAATTTCAAGGAATATATTAGTCCAATAATAGAATTCCAACTCCGAGGTTGAGGTCATCACGAGTATTTTTCTATAAAAAAAAAACACATTAATGCAATAGAGAAAAAACGGGAATTGTACCATCTAATTTTCTAACTATCTAAAAATATATTCCTTGAGGTTCAATGTCTTTGTATTTGAGCTCATGTTACCAACTGTATTTATTCTCATAGAAATGTTATTATTTATTTTTTATTCGCTCTATGTGAATCCTTAATAAAAATAGAGATTTTTTTTTTGACATGTGGACTTCAAGCGAGTAGAGCATTTGACTCAACTCTTGTTTTAGAATTGGCATCTCTTGTTATGGATTTGCACTATAAGCTAGGTAATTTATTGATATCTCTTACCTTTGTATCATCACAAGGATATCATAGGTTTGGAATTGATTACAATCAACTAGCAATAGTGCGATGAGGAATATATAATCAATCATCATGATATTCTTCATTTAATTTCAAGGAATATATTAGTCCAATAATACAATTCCAACTCCGAGGTTGAGGTTGTTATCACTCTGAAATTTCCCTAGTGTTGTTATGTTGTGTCAAAGAAATAATATAGGTAACTGTCAACCTCTTTTTGAGACTAGGATCTAGCCTTCCTAATTCTTAGAGAGGGCTCTCTGTTAATGATTTAACTTTGTTGTTTTCATTGATTTTATCCTAGTTATGTATAAATGATTTGGTTTGATTTTGATTTGTTGTTGGAATTACGGATTTAGATGGATAAGTGCTTTTTATACTTTTCCATTGGGCTATGGAGTCAATATATTAAGAAAACATGACAAAATGAAGTTCTGAAGGAAGTGTTATAGGGCAGGGTAGCTAAGAAAAATAAGATCTTAGAGGTTGAATGGTGAAGTGGTTTTCAATCAAGATCAAGGAGTAGTTAAGGATCTCTTAAACCAGATAATGAAGGAAGGTGAAAGAGGTCAACCAGGATTAGAGAGAAATTAAGGGTTCTCAAAGCCAGATATCAGAGGAGGACATTAAAATATAGAATAGTTCAAAGAATATTGTATTTAAACAAATTATCGAATAAAATTCATGTTATAACATTTAAATTTGGAAAACATGTAAATTTATGGAAAGAAAATAACAATATTGAAGTAGCTCAACACATGAATCCTGTAAAGAAATGCCTTTATTACTTGTCTTGTCTGTCAACTTGAAAAAATGTACAATAAACCTAGGTAGTAGATCAATTCAACTATAGAAATATTCAAGAATCCACCCTTAATACTTCGAATTGATGAAGTATTTATACAACTTATTACAAAATATCCTATCAACTGATTTAGGAATTATTCAAGGAAAACAAAATATCTTCATGCAAGAATATAGAGACACCTATTTAGCTAAACGCAAGTTGTCCTTGTTTTATTTGATTTGTTGTTTGCCTCTTTGATATTTGTTGTCTTGCACGCATGCTGGCTTTCATGCTGGCTTGCCTTTCATTCTACTTGTCATCTGATTTTCCTTTTAATTCTATCTATTATCCGTATGCATCTCATCTATCTTTTCTTTATCTGCCTACTCTATTTACTCTTTAAATATGTGAATTTTATTTCACCTTAATGCTCTGTTTTCTCTTTTACCTTGTCTCTCTTTTACTTGCTTTTACTTTTACCTGTCACAGTAAATCGCACAATTTTTTCAAGGCTTCTTCATCTGGAAGTTTGATTTTTACCATTCTCCTGTAAATCTCATCTGATTCAATGTACTTGGTAAAAATAGGCTTGTTTACAAAAATATTATTTACCTCATGCTGGAGGTAAAAGGTATTTTCAAATATCTGAACGAGTACTTTTCCTATAGGAATTCCTTTGAATGAGGAATTGTTGGAATTTTATTTAGCTACTTCCGTGATATTTTTATCATAATATTCATGCCTCATGAGTCTGTTATTGATTACTAGTGGATAAGGAAGACCCTTTTATCTCAAAATGTCAAACGTGTTCATAAATCAGTTCACTGAAAGCTACATAGTCTGACACTTATCCTCAAGTTGTGTCATCTGATTTCTCTTACAAATCACTATTTTTTACCTCTAAGATTTTTTATGTTCTGTCACATATCCCAATTTCTTTTAATTCATGCTTGTTCTTAGAATTGAGAAACTTAATTATCTTAGTGGCTTCCTATGCTTCCTTTCCAAGCTCTTCTTTGACTTTCTCAATTGGACTACCTGCTTCTTTTATCAAATATTTCTGTTCAAATATAACTTGGATAGAAGGCCAAATATCATTAGCATAGTTTATGATATTGGCCCATAGTTGCTGCTTTGGTTGGGCCAAAGGCTCCGCCAATGTCAATTATTTTTCTAACTTCTCTATATTGTCATTCAATCTATCGGATTTATGTGTTTTAGCCTAATGCATTACCTGAGCCAATTTATTTTCATCTTCTGGATTTTTCACTTGTTCTTTGAGTGTATTAATCTGAGTAGTTTGGATTGACATATAATGCATTGCTTTAATCAATTTACTTGCATCATCAGTGGGATGGGTTGTTGGAACTGCTGATGCTGTTTCTCGTGTAGTTGTAGTAGTTGGAACTTCTATTGACACTGGAACTGATGTAGCCATTAAAGCTGATGTTGAAGCTATAGGAATGGAAATAACAGGGATTGCTTCCATGTTGGATTGATTTTCTTCCACTAATTTTTCCATTACATTTTCCATATCTTTCAGTTGAGTTGTCAACTGAATGATGAGATTCATCATTTCAGACTTCTGATTTTCATTTTCCAAAACTTCATTACTTTGTGGATGCTCTATTGTATGTAACTTCAGTTGTTTCTTTAATTCAACTATGGCTTGTTCTTGATAAGCTCTTCTGCTACTTTGATATCCTTTGGATTATATCCAACCTCCATGACCAATTCTTCAAGTGATTTTATCATGTTATCCTCTTCTGACAAAAAATATTTCTCTAGCTGTAACTGTGCCCTAGTATTTTCTAGAGAATTCTATAGTTTTTGGACACTTAAAGACTTGCTTTTCATAGTGGAATAGGTCATTTCTCCTGCTAGTTTATGAAACTCAATCTAATCTATTGGATGTAAATCCTTAGCAGGAATTTCAAAGATTTTTTTCTTGTAATCTACTGATGATTTTGGAGCCTACATTGTTGGCTGCAAAAATGTCATTTGTATATTTCTAGTTTTGTAATCAAAAGCTGAAAGTAATCTGTTTTGGTCACTAGGAGTTTTTTTTGAATACTGGGCATAAGTTAACACTTACAATGCTTCATTCTTCAATTTAATTTCTTTGTATTTCTCCACTATATCTTTATATTTATCCACTGGTTTTCTTGATGATGAAACCTCTGCACTATGTTGTTTCTTAATAATTTGAGCACTGGAGGTTGATTTTGGTTGTGTTTCTTATGAAACTGTTGGAGGTGCATCATCACTGACCACTATATCTGTTTCAATGATTTCAACTGTATCAACTATTTCTTCATGTTCTATCACTGGATTTACTTTTTCCTTTTTCCTATACATTAGCTTGAATTTGGTATCAGAAGTAGTCTCTGTAGAATAAGAGCCTTCCTCTCTTACCCTCTTTGAATTCCTGTCTTGTGGGGCTGGAGTAAGAAGGATGGAACTAGTATCAGCCTGCTTCTCCACCTCTTGTAAAGTGTTTTCCAACCACTTTGACTGGTTGGAATACTTTTCAACATCAAGCTTTGATTCATGAATAAAAGGGGTCAATTTTAATTTGACTCTTAACATACTTATGACTCCCAAGGGATCATATTCTCATTTGAAACTATTACTGAACTTGAAATCTTGTAAACACTTGTCTTCTTGCTGACCAACATTCCTACTATTGAAAATAAAAGGCCCTAATTGGTACTTAATCATGAATTGAGTTTTCTTCTTTCCTGAAATAATGTTGACATCATCTGAGTTCAAGATTTGTATGATGTATTCCAATGAAAATAACCTCATTGGGAAGTATTTAGGAATTTTGTATGGAGTAATTTGGCTTCCATACACCCTAATTTATGTATTATTCTCATATAAATACTAGTCTCCTATTTTACTTTGATATGACAGTTGCAACACTTTCTTTATCTCTTCACTAACTCTAGGTTGAATGCTACTGCTTAGAAAATTAACAACTAGATAAATAAATGAATCAATCAAGTCTTGATAGATAAATTTTGAGGAATATTTTTTGATCAAGGATGTCCAAAAGAATATATATTGGGGTTTATCCTCTGTGTCTAGTTTTTGGAGGCTAACTGCAAACCTTTCTAATTTGAAATATACGAACAAATGGAAAAAAATTGAGGATTATTTAAACAGTCCTTCCTCTGGTAATTTGACCAGCTGATCATGGATTGTATATGATAGATATTGGGAAAAGTTGAAGGTTGATGATGGAGGCTGACCTCGACATAATATGGATAGAAAACCTAGGATAGATGCATCTACATATTGATTAGTAAAATTCCCTAAAATGCATGACAGCATTGTAAAAATTTGTCTAGTTCTCTCTGAAAATATGGAAGTTGAGTATGGAGGATTACCTTTTGGAATTTCTACTAATGGAGGAAGGGAGGTCTATAATATTTGGAATCTTTTTGGGATGTCTAGCTTCAGGTAGAGTTCACTGAGGATTTCGATGGATAATGGGATTGCATCAGAATTTTGTTGGATCTGTAACATTTGATTTATATATTAAGTAGTAGTTGTGAAAAGGATTTCTTGATTTGGGGTAATTAGAGAAATTTCATTGGGAAAATAATTGATCTGGAAAGTCTGATTAGTCTGGGAATTGAAAGGTCTGTGGGAAGATTTATTTAGGTGGGTTTGAATCCTACAGATAGATATCATCTACCTGGTCTATGAATTTTTTATGGCTCCAGTATTGGAGCTCTAAAATATTGAAATCAGTGACTCTATCACTGATTTTTAAGTCCTTATCAGCAAGAGGGGTGTGGTCAACATCTACCACAGGTGGTTGCAAGGGATTTACAAACATAATGCTCTCGGAGGCCATTAATTCGTTCAATTTATCAATTATTATGCTTAATTAATGGTTTCTGGTGCTTAAGATTACTTGGAAAATCGATGTTTTGGTATGCAGAAGGGGTTGTGGTCGCAGGAGGGGCTTTCTTGGTCTGGAAATCTTGAACTCTCAGTCGACAATGGTTCTTTTGGTTTATTTTTTGCAATTAAACAACAATAGTCAAATAATGGGTTTGGGTGGTTTTTATTACTTTTTACTGGAGGTAGTTAATTCCATGGCGCGAGATTTGATTCTAAAGCATCAGTGGTTTTATCGCAATGCGAGGACGGGTTGGTGGTTTATCACATCCAAAAAGGAGGTTAGGCAGTTTTGGGATAGGCGGTGTGATAGAATATGGGATTTTCATGTGTAAAAGGGGAGAGGGTGTGAAACCACCCATTTTTCAACCCCCCACCACCCCCCCCCTCCCCCCCACGGCTTTAAACATTAGACTATTGGGGGTGCGAAATGGTCTATTGGCCATTAGATCTGATGAATGACGATCATATGAATGGAAGAGTTAGGGGGTTCTGATAGGTGGGACCCGGGGATACTTTATGAGGAGGGGTATAATACATATGCGAACATTTAATAATAAATGTAGGTTGTGGAATATAATGTTTGGGAAATATATTTAATAGGGGTTAGGAAGTATGTTAAAGTGGAATGGTTTTAATGTTAGTGGGAGTGGATTTATATTAAAGAAGGGAATTAATATAAAATGTATAAACTATAGGATATGATAAAATAAAATGTGCCAGAGATATATATGTGGGATGTTAGAAATACACTAGAAATAGAGGTTTTTGAAGTGGGGCCCAATATATTTTAAACATTTAAAACTTTGGATAAGTGGGTTTTGCATTTTTTTAATGAATAATATGGAATTAGTAAAGGGAGAGTAAAATTTCGAAGGGGAATGGGATTTTAAATAGGGAAAAGGGGGTTTAGGAAGGGGAAATGGATCTTTACAAGGAGAAATGACTTCCAAAAGTGGAAATATGGATTTTAGCAAAAGGGAAGGGGATTTACGAGGATATTAGTGATATGAGATGAACCAATTGATGCTTTTCATTACTTGTTAAAGTAATCCACCTACCCTTTATTTACCTTAACATTTTTTACTTCATTTATTGGGTGCATTGGAACTTGCTGACCATTTGCTTTTCTTTTGATAAGAAAAATAACCTACTTCTAACCTTATAAATTCCAATGGATCAGATTAAACTGATGAGCTCATTTTTATTCTCTACCTAATTAATGATTTTCCAAGATTAAATGGTTTAGTCAGATGTATATTCACTAACTATCATGACATGAAATTTAAAACCATGAATGAATAACGATCAAACTGTATGATCATCATGAATTGTGGCATTTTGGACAAGCTGCCCACAATTTTTATTAGCTTACGTAACTAAACTGAGAGTAATGGAATTTGAATTTGGAACACTATTAGGATGTATTTTTTTTTCTTTCTGTGGGGTTCATACTTTATATCCTTTTTTGATCTTCTTTCTTTTATTCCATTGATTTTTCTTTCAAGGCATACCCTCTTTTCATTTTTTAATATGGGAAGACATTTGCTGAAATCAAAAGTATGTAAAATATTACAAGACTTAACATAGTCAATTCAAAATTATGATCCCTATTATTATAGGACCCTAAGAGTGGCTCCACTTGGAGATGACATCTCCTGGTGAGATGTCAAGAAATTTCTGACCAGTGGCCTTGGAACTTTGAATTTTATTTCCTTGGAACTGCTTTCTATGATTCCCTTTATTCGAACATATGATGTTATATCTTTGAAAGCTTAGGGCCTTCTCTCCCGGCTTCAACTTTAGAAGATAATCATCCAATCCAATCTTAAACTTTTCAATGCTATTTATAATGATTAAAGTAAAAAAAATGAACAATTGGTTAATCTAGAGAAAATTAGTGCTTCAAAATTTTACCATTGATTGGTCCACCTGGTAGATCTGTTCCATCTAACTCTTTCAAGAAAAATGCATTATTTCCTCTGTAACCATAAATGATGTATGGGTCTTTCCATAGAAATTCAAATTTACCATGTTTGTCTTTTTCTTCCCTTCTGGAATCCCATTTGAGTACCTTATCACATATGAAGAAATCATCTTCTTTGTTTTTCTTATAAAATATCTTTTTTATTTTTTCTTGAATGACTTGTGATTTGATATAAACTTCTTCCCTGGTTTGCTGCAAATGAATTATTTGATTTATCCTCCTTTGGATGTCATTTGGTTCTACTTGCATTTCTTGAATCATTTTCATCACTGACACTCCCAATGAGGATGGAAAAAAAAACATCCATCCTATATACCAATTTATATGGAAATGTACCAATAGATTTTTTGGTAATTAGTCTATCTATCCATAAGGAACTAACCATTCTTTTATTCCAGGTCTTCTTGTTATCTTCTAACAGTTTCTTGATGATATTAACTAGGCGTTTTTTTGAGGATTCTACAAGTCCATTACCTTGAGGGTAATAGGCAGTGGAATGGCCAAGGTTGATATGGTATTTGTTACAAATGTCTATCATTTTCTTATATTTGAAGGCAAAAACATTATCAGTAATGCACTTTTGTGGGCATCCAAATCTAGAAAGGATGTTTTTTTCAAGAAATAAGATAATGAAAAAGTCTGTGGCTTGTCTAGAAGGGATGGCTTCTATCCAATTGGGAAAATAATCACTAGCTATCAATATACATTTATGATGGACTAAGGAGGGTGGGTGAATTTCACCAATGAAGTCTAAACCCCATTGTTAAAATGGAATCTAGACAGAGATATGTTTGATGGGTAATGGTAAGAGTTTCTTCTTTCCTTCAAATATCTGACATTTGTGATAGGAGGTCACATAATTTCTGACATATGCAAAAAGAGTGAGTCAGTAAAAACTTTGCCTCAAAATTTTATTAGCAGTTTTTTTCTAGTAGAGGTGTCCTCCATAGTCTCCTGCATGAAATTCCTGCATTACTTTATCAGCTTCATCTTTTAATAAACAGTTCAATAGGATTCCACCATGATATCTACAAAATAAAGCATTATCTATTATACAATATTTCATTACTTGCATTTTCCAAAATCTACTTTTAGTTCTAGATCAACTAGGAAGAGCTTGTATATTGAGTAAAATAAATATAATGTTTGCATAGTAGGGCGAATCTATGAAAGCTTCACTAATTTGTGGAGTCACCATCTCTTCTTGATCATCTAATTGAGCAATGAAATTTATATCTAAGGCCTAAGATTTCAATTCATACATGATTTTGGCTAAACCTTGGCCTTTTATCAATT
Organism: Pinus albicaulis; assembly: GCA_034641835.2. Taxonomy (NCBI): domain Eukaryota; kingdom Viridiplantae; phylum Streptophyta; class Pinopsida; order Pinales; family Pinaceae; genus Pinus; species Pinus albicaulis. Next base: position 397,427,385 of record CM076570.1, read on the forward strand.
TGGTAGGCTTGATTTCAATGTCATATTCCAGTATTGTGCCGATTCATTTGCCTCTGTTTCCATTAGGCCCTGTTGTAGCCACTACAACACCACCCAAAATTTTGGGTATATTTAAAATTTCGGGTTCCCCCTCAGCTCGCTTAGCCATTAAGGTATTTCACCCGACGTGTAGTCTATGACATCCCAGTGACCTATCCCCAAACCCTCATTAGCTATCTCACCATCATGATCAGATGATGTCGCTGCAATCGCACCATGTGTGAAGGGATTGCCATGCATGTATTCGAGTGAAATATTTTGTATTTACATTAAAATCTCTTGCACCATGGATTGTTTAGGCACTCAGATTGGGTACTTTTCCAAGCTTATAATCTGATGTTAATCATTTGGGGGCATCATTCTTTAAAGGGTAACTGTGAACTAATTAATGTTATAAGGTTTCATGCAGGTAAATCCCACGGATGATAAATGTCATCAGCATACCGAGGCAAATGCACTGAAACTTAAAAACAAGGTCACAGCTACAAGACAAGACACTTTCATACCCTGCCCACCGGGGAATAAGAACTAAGGCTACAATGGAAAACCTCATCAAGGTAAAAGACAAGGATAAATGTGGTTCGAGCTGGAATATAAGAAGTAGAAAATATGCATCACATGTATGCAGGGAACAAGAGTGCACCAGTTGAGGAAATTTTCAGTCATGATCAAGTCACAGCTTCATTTCTAAACAAAGTGGGGTACTTTATTACAATGAGTTATATAAATAAACAATGGCTTGAATTGGAACATCGACTTCCAAATGTGGTAGTTATATTAGGGTTTGAATATAACCCTTAGCATTTAAAATGTCTGTTTCATAACATTTGACGGGTTCCCAACGCGCTCAAGGACATATATGGAAAAATACCACTTTATTTATTGGCGTTACCATGACATGAGGATTAATCAGAAAGTTGCCCAAAGTCATGATTAAAAGGGTGTAACAACACTATTGGCAATGCTTCCAACTTCGACATTATAACTCGATCTCCTGTTTACGTAAGGTTGATGTGGAGCGAGTTCAATTTTCTTATTAGCAACAATTATGATCATTACCAGCTATTTCCTATTCTGCGCTTGCTTTCTATTATGGAAGGTGTACATGCCTCTGTTGTTCGTGATTAAAGTCCTGCATGGAGGGTGGTTTCCTTTGGTTGTCCCATTACACTTACCATTACGAACCCATCAATGAATTAACACTAGAAGAGCAGAGCACATTATACATAACAGAAGTTTTTTAACCTGCTTACCCTGTCCAACCTAACAGCTGTCATCGTCTTGCCAACCTGAGCCTGTGATCTAGTCTAATGATGTCGTGCATGCACCTAGGAATGTTCTATTTTTTAAATGGAAAACATGGGGAAAAATGTAAAACCTTAATGACGTCGAAAGAATTTAAAAACAGTGGCGGAGAAAACCGCAGCTCATGCACCAGATAACATTCTCTCCGTCAAACCTATGATCTACGCGTTGGAATTAGAATCGATAGAGTCTGAAGAACTATGATCTTTCGATGCATCTTTCATTGCCATTCACAGACAGAATTTCAGTTATGGTGTCGTGGAGAGATTTCACGAAGGATTAATCATCCTTTTGACCGCATGAATATTCTAAGGAGTCTTGAGTCTAGCACAGTAACCTGAATTTTAGCGTGTGGTGTGGCAGAAGTTCGAAAGGAGCAGGAGGTTAATGCTCTTGAATTTTTAATACAAACGCATATAGAGATCCTGAACATTGAACATGCGTTTTGCAAATTTTCTGCGTAGTTAATATACATGAGCCCGTTATCCAAAGTGGGCGGAGCATTGCAGGAGATGCACCGGCGAAACTCAACTTTAGATGATCATGCGTTGAGTGAGAGCAAGGAGGCAATAGCTGATCAAGTCGCACAGTTGTACATTGATTGTAGTAGCAAGGAGTGTGACCAATTCTTAAATGCGACCATGCGACCCCTGATCAAGTCGCAATCTAGCCTGGGTCGCTGAGTCGCAGCATACCCAAAAACAACCGAGTGTGACTTGCCCAAGATTTGCGACTGTGTGACCTTTGTCATGTCGCATTCCTTCCGAGTCGGAAGTTACAGATCTATGAGAAAAATAAAAAGGTGTGATCCCTAGACCCTTTTAAGATTGCAACCCACGTGAAGATAAAGTCGCACGACCCATCCAGGTCACTGAGTCACTGATCTACGAGGAAAACAAAAGTGCAACTTGGTGGTAATGGCGACCATGCGACCTATGAATCTCATGCTTTGCGCGAGATTTTCCAATGATGTTGTGGAGAAGTAGCATGGTGAGTGGCATCCTTTTAGATCCCAGACATGAAACAAAAGGAGGGGTGAGTTAGGACAGAAATTTTTCTTGCATGGGCGAGATGGGCTTGCATGTAGACTACATTTCCTCTATGCTTGTTTTAGCGCCTACTCGATCAACAACAAGTTTACAAGAATAGATGGGGGGCTCCTTAGCACGTTGATGGCTATCTTGGTCATAAAGGGAGCTATTAAAGATGTAGTAAATGAATTTTCTATGCCCAAGAATGAGAATCTCAGCGTTGATCGGTTCAAATCTCCATGGCGCTTTCCAAATATACTTTTTGGGATGGTTTGCAGATAATACAAAATTAGAAAAAGCTGCAAATAAACGCATGCAGGAACAACCTAGCATGTCGGAGTTATGACAATATACAACAAGGGTGTACACAAACAGATATGAATAGTATCCATTATCCTTAAAAAAAAAAAACCAGGCATTGAAGGAGTTGAATGAGTTGGAACTATTTAAGTTTTCTGACCTGGGAACCCCAGCAACCAATATGAATGGAAATGCTCTCGACCTCGGAAACGCATCGATAATTTGTTCCCAGTCCGAGTTAAAGAGCGAAGGCCGAGTAATTTAGTCCAATCTGTGCTTGTTGGTATCCAGGTCCCTACATCTATATCACGGGGCTACATTGCCTACACAGAAATAGAGAGTCTGCCAGAGAATCAATTTTAGAGAAGGCATCATTAACGCATGTCGTAATTTACATTTGGATCTGCATTCCAGACCTGGTCCACAACGGTACCAATCTACATTACAGTTATTAAAAATAACATGGCACAAGGAAGGCTTACTCTAGCCATTATCGCTGATGACTTAGTTGCACAATACCTGACCACACAGGGGTCTAAGTTATTATTTTTTTTCTTGCAATTGATTAAATATGCCCCTAACATTATGATTCGTAAATGAAGACATGTAACCTAAGCCATGTGACTGCAGGTGGAAGCTGTTGGTTTGTGCAACGAGCCAAAGTTTTTCCTATTAAGCAAGAGGGCCGGTTTTCAAAGCAAGGAATGTGAGATGAGGAATATTGCTATAAAACTCGTAGATCTACTTGAAGTCGCAAGCCACAGATTTCTTCAGGTCACAGGTCGCTAATGGCTAGAGGTCGCAAGTCACAAATCTCTTTAGGTCGCAGGTCACAAATTCCCAAACATCGCAAGTCGCAGACGTCTCCAGGTCACTAAGTCGCATCCCCTATTAAATGCTCGACGACATGACCCAGCGACCCAGCGACTAGGTCGCAAGGTCGCGAACCCAGTTAGGTCACAAGTCGCGAAATCTCTTGAGCTCACAGTTCTCATGTTGCCTGAGGTCGCATGTCGCTAATCTGCCTGAGGTTGCGAGGTTGCAGGTCGCGAGGTCGTGAGGTCGCAGGTCATGGATGGTCCAAGGTCACAGGTCGCGGATTGTCCGAGGTCGTGGGTCGCAATGAAACCCAACAGTCAGGAAGACGAAGAGTCAAGGAAGCCCAAAGGGAAATTATTGTCTTATAAATACTCCTTTCGGGAGCTGGGAACAGGACCTTTGTTTTGGGACTCGAGCTAAGTACATTGTATTACCAGAGGATTATACATTTGATCATGAATACAAGCATTTTGAAAAATCCCTTTGTGGATCTGGTGTTGTCATATTTATGAGTGCTATTGAGTATTATATTTTCAGTTTCTGAACATCTTTAGATTAAGGGAACTGTATCTTCAATTCATATCACAATTGCATAACAGTTTGTTGAGTATGTTAATGGTGGTTGAGTTCATTTCACTTTCTTAACAAACGCTGATGTATTTGTTTATTAGCATTTGTGTTATCATTTAAACTTTTAGGAAGTGAAGGGTGTTCTTGCCATGAGGAATTGTTTCTTTTGTGTTCAAAACAGTTTACAAGCATGACCCTAATGAAGTGTTTTTAACAACACTTCCTCCGGTCTTCATGCTTTATTATTTCCTCTTGCTACTCATAGTGTTATATGTACATTTAATGCATCAATCATATGTCTTGTATCATTTTATTAGGTGTGTATCCACTGTTTTATAGAGTTTAAGCGAGACCCAAAGAAAGGAAAAATTAGTGATAGCCAGACCCACACCCCGGACGGGATCCCTATTCCAAACGGTTCAAGGTCTAATTGGGACCTTTTACCAGGGATATCCCCTGTTGTTGGCCAGACAGAATTTCCCATCAACAGGCCCATTTTGAGTTCGAATTTCCTTTACAACTAAATTTGGAACATATGCAATTATGTGAGAGTATAAGATGTAAACTCTAAAATCCTTTATAGCTTTCACTAAAGAAAGTGTTTTTTTTACCATAATATTGTACTTTAGTGTTGCATCTCTTAAGGTTTTGCTGAAAAAAGCAATGGGTTGTTCAAGACCTTCATAATTCTCTTGCAACAAGACTACTGGAATGGTGTGTTCTGAAGCAAATGAAAAAATTATGAAATCTTTGATAAAGTTAGTACTTATGAGGACAGGTGTTTTAATAAGTGCTTCTTGACTACTTCAAAAGACTGCTTAGCCTCTACTATCCACTTAGTGATGAATATTTCTTTGACATGTTATTTAAGTTCCTAATTAGTTCTACTAAATTAGGGGTGAATCTTCTAAGGAAAAATATTTTTCCTAGAAATGCTTGTAATTCTCTAATGTTCCTAAGATGAATGATGTTCAAAATTTCTTCTATTCAAGCTGGATCAATTCTAATACCTTCTTTCAAAATTATGTGTCCCACGATTTTACCTTCTTCTAATCTGAAAAGTGTCTTTTTAGGATTCAAGGAAATGCCAAATTTTCAACATTTTATGAAATCTCTTCTGAAATGATCTAAATGTTCATTATATTTTTTGGAAAATATTGTGATATGATCTAGATAAATGACTATAAAGTCATGAATTTCCTTGGAAAACATTATATCCATAGCTCTTTGGAATGTAGCTGCAACATTCATCAGTCCAAAGAGCATTTTCAAATACATGAAATTTCCCCAGGGACTGGTAAATGCAGTCTTTGCTTGATATTTAGGTTAGACTAGGATTTGGTTGTATCCAGAAAATTCATGAAGTAATGACATTCTGGATGACCCTACTACCCTCTATGGAATTTAATCCATTTTGGGGAGAGGATAGTTATCTTTCAGTGACACTTTGTTTAAGTTTCAGAAATCAACACAGAGTCTAATTTCCCCTATTTTCTTTCTAGTGGGGACTAAATTAGAGACCCAGTTAGAATATCTAATGGGTGCTATGATTTTTGCCTCATACATCCTTTTAACTTCCTCTTCTATCAATGGCATAAGAACAATTTTAATTCTCTTAAGATTTTGTTTAAAGGGCTTCTGATTTCCTTTGATTGGTATTTTATGTTGGATAATACTAGTATCATAAGACTTGAGGTCTTCATAACTCCAGGCAAATACATCTTGAAATTATTTAAACAAAATAATGATCATTATCTAAGTTATAATTACATACTCCATCTCATGATCCTAATCTGTTTACAGAACCATCGAAATCTAAATGCCACATAGACTCATGAGTTATATTGTCACTGTCAATTTCTTTGTGTTTTTGTTCTAATACTGTAATTTTATCTTTACAAGTGTCTGAATTTCACAAGATAAAATAATCCATATAAGAATGCAAAGAATAGTTAGGATAATTGTAGGGTTTTTCTACATTGTTGACCATGAATTTCATCAAAGTTTCTCTATAAATATTTTTTGGCCGACCAAATACATAAATTGTAGCATATGACATGTCTAGCTACAGTGATCCCTGTAATTTTTCTCCCCATGAGCGAGATAATAACATTCCATATTTTGGAGAGATATCAACAACTACAATATCCATGATAATACTCTTAGCTGGGTATTGGACTAGAGTTACACACAAATATTTTATTAGGGCAAGGAATTTAACATGACTAGAATAAAAGAAGAAAATGTCTTTGTATGGTTTAGTGACGTCTAAGTTTAGTTTTTCCATGACAGATTTTGGCATTAAGTTATGAGATGCTCCAGAATCTAACATAGCATTGTGTACGATTTTATCATGAAAGTTGAAACTAATGTAGAATGGATGGGCCCATCCTTGTTGATGTTTACCATTAACTTCAGGACTAAATAATAATTCAGGTTTATCATCATTGAGGTTAACAACATCTTCTCCTTCACCTATGTTCGATGTTTCAGTGATTTTGGCTTTGTATGAATCATTTTCTACTAGTTTTGTTAAAGGAACTACTATTTTCAATTTGGATATCTCAATTTGAATATTAAATGGTACTTGATTTTTGCCTAACTGAATGATTTCATATTTACTAATTGTAGTTTGTGTATTTTTGTCTTTTTTATCCACAATTGGTATTTCAGTTTGTGTTTCCACTGTTTTATTTTCAATTTTATTGTCTAGAACAGTTTGAGTGGTAGCGGTAGTTTTAGCAGCAGTTGAAGTTTGAGTAGTAGTAGATGTCATATCTAAAATATTTGGAGTGGAAGTTTTCTAAGTTTCTCTAGGGAGAATTTGTAGAAATTTGGACACAGGAGATTCTATTGTTTTCTTAGTCTGGGATTGGACTATTTTCTTAGTAGGGTCTTCTCTGTTCTTCTTACTTCTAAGGCTATATTGATTATGAAATTCATACATAGCATATTAATAGCTTGTTTATATTCAAATGAATATCCAGATTATAACTATACTTGTTGTAACATGTATAATTCATGTTGTTCTTGGGTAAGAAAAATAGTATTATCATCATTTATTCCCAACAAGTTTATCTGGGTGTCCTAGTCTTCATCATTTTGTTGAGAACTCTCAGCATAGTTTTCTTGGAAAGGTGGTATAATTTTTTGATCATGTACTGCTTCTCTTGATATACCAGTATTAGGATTTTTCCTAAAGTTGGGATTTCTAATTTGAGGACCTTGTTGATTTTACCATTGAGGTTTTCTTTCCATGTTTTCTAATCTATCCATTTGTCTTTCCTTACTTTTAGCTAAACTATCTATCTTAATGTCTGAAGTGGATGGTTGATCCTTAATGGTCACTCTTCTTTCATTCCTCATCCTAGATATTTTAGCTAGTAAGTTAGATTCTACACTAACTACATCACTTTGTATTTTTTCTAATGTTACAGGGTTTCTTTCGCTCAATTGATATGACATGTCAGCATTAAAACCATCAAGAAATTTGATTAGTACTAAGTCTGGGGGAGGTCTGATGTTCATTGAATTTCGTTATAGAAACCTAGTACAGTAATCCTAAATCGATTCAGTAATAGATCTCTTAATGTTTTCATATTCAGACAATATTTGTAAAGGGTTTTTCTTTCTTTCCCAACTATTAATGAATGATTGATGAAAAGCAGCTAACTCAGAAATATGGGTAGCATGTAAAGACTTAAACCATTTCTTAGCCTCTCCTGCTAATTTTTGAGAAGAAAATATTATTTGTATATCAGCCTCATCAATTTCATATAATTCAAATAATCAGTCATTTTATTTACATGTTTTTGAGCAGTATATTGACCAGTACCATCAAACTAAAACATTATACTCTGGTAATCCTGTGGCATGGCATGTAAAGGAGCTTGTAAGACCAAAGGGGCATATCTGGCTGTTGTGGCTAAGATTCTAGCTTCGCTAGGAGGTCAACTGGTGGTTCTTGGAGATGAGCTTGAAGTTCTTGGAGATGAACTTGAAGTGCTAGAAGATGTACTTGGAACACTAGAAGATGTACTCGGAACACTTGAAGATAAGAATGAAACTTTAGGTTGAAGAGGAAGCTTGGGGATGAATGGTTTTGTGGAATGAATTGTGGTGGATATTATAGATGACGTGGTACTAAATAAAGCTATATTTATATTTTCTGAAGGAATGGTAGAACGCTTAGCAGTAGCAGCAGTCAAGGCAACTAATTCAATAGACTATTGAAAATAGGTTTTTTTTATATCTTTAATAAAATTTGAGGTCAAAATATCAAGTTTATCAAAAGTCTCTCGAACATGCTGATCTAAGTCAAGTTGTATAGTTTCCTTCTTTTGTTGCAGATTTCGTGCTAAATAAAGAATGCTCAAATGATAAATCAAATTGAATATCTTGTAAGCTTGATAACTCTTTAAGAAGTGAATTTTCTTTGATTAATTGACTACTACTTCCTAAACTTTCTACTTTTTTAGTTTTTCTTGAAATTTTGTGTAATGACTCTCACTTCACTCAATTTTTTTTTTTTCATGATTCACAACTGAATATTATTACCAGCCTTTATACTATTCTAGTAAATTTGCATTTATAAGTTTATGTCGCAATTCAACGATATTTTATTACAATTGTTAGATTATCATCTTTTTTGTTTCGTTGCATGTCGACGAGGTTCTGTCATCAATACTAAAATTATCATTTTCTCTGCTAGAGTTTTAGTATTTATTTCATTACTGAAAACAGTACTTTGTGCATAATCTTAGACATTAAACTAAGGTTAAATCCACTTCTTATGGTCATTCTATGACCACTCTTTATTTTAATTAACTATCTTTAACCTACATCTTCACCTCATTCTTTTTTTGTACTCCTTTGGATCATATATATATTTATATATATGAGGTCTCCCCACCAACCATATATTTCATTTTATTTTTATTAAAGAACCTACTTAATTGTGTACTCCTCTATCCATTTATTTATTATATCCCGTGAACTCATGTATTCAAGGGAACTACATAGTTTCCCATAGGTTACCCCTACACTCATATACTATATAATTATATAGTATCCTCGATGTAATACTTTCATATCACATCACGTTGGTTTTATATTTTGAACCAATCCCATTGAGACTTAAATCGAGATTTTTCCTAACTATAGTCTTTTCATGAATATTAAATTAGTTTATCACTATGTTCAAGGAGAAGCTTGCCTTACGTTTAATGTTGACAATCCACATGATGGCATCCTCTGACTTGTCATTTGCTTCGAGATAGTTTTAATTACCAATGTATATCCTTTTTTGTTCCTGACAACTTATATGTAACTGTGAAGAGACATATAGTACTAACTCCTAAATCTTTTCATGTAGCCTCCCATGTGACTTTGTACTACTGATTAAATGTAGAGATATCTGGAATTTACCTCGCGGGATTTTATACAGAGTTTGATATGAATTTAAATCATTTTCTGAGACCCATTTCATCGATATAGCGTCTAACCTCCCATCTCTTGCCACATGGATGGTGGAGATGTTATGAAATTTAGGGTTTGCTGAGGGTTATATCACTTGGCTTTTCATGTGTTTACATTTCGTTTTCCATTCTCGTTTCCGTGATTCACTAGAGAGGTTCACTGTCCCTCCTCTCTCACTCGTCTTGACTGAACCCACGAAGAATCTAGCACTCTCTCCACACGGCTCTGTTTCTTTACTCAGGTAATTTATTTCGTCTCATTTTGGTAATTCATTTCAGTTTGGTTAATGATAGGTGGTCACTCTTATTTGCTTCAATTCCACTGAGAATGATATATTAGGGAATCATTTTATTTTTCATGGATTTCTTAGCTTTGGTAATTATTGTTTTACTTCTTGGAAGGAATAATGGTTGTTAGGGAATCATATTAGAATTTCTCATTTGTTCTACTGACGGAGACGCTTCCCTTGCGAAAAGGGTGCAGTCTCCATGTGCATTATCTTAGAAGTAAGAAAATTGGTTTCGTTCCCTTTGATGAATCTACTCCCTCTTTAATTGGTTCCATTTTCTTGCTTCATCGTATTAACACAGAGTTTTATTGCCAGTATAAATATGGGAATGAACGTATTTTCATTTGGGTTTTAGGATTTTTAAATCACCTAGAAATTTTCCAGGGAACGATAACTATATAACTCCATTTTGTTTGCCTAATTGTTTTCCTCAATGGTTTACCCTTGCCACACTCTACTTGAGGCGTAGATTGATTCACTACAAATTAAGTAGTTCTGTTCAAACTATCTCAGACGGTTGGTTTGGTTCCCATCGAAATTTCTAGAATGAAATTTCGAATTTTTTTCCATTGTCTCAAGAGTTTCACTTCCTCCCTGACGGGTTGTACAGGTAGACTATGGGGTTTGACATTTTTCATTCTAGTTTATTTCTTCATTTTGATTTTATTTTTAACTCTAATAATCCATCTCCCTTCTTCCTGCGATTATGGTGATTGCAGGTATGGTCTTCCATGAAGGCCGAACCTCATGAATGTACATCCTTACATCTTGGTACTCGTCTTCTTCTGGCTATCATTTATATAATTTTTTAATTCACATCTGACCTTTTTAATTTTATTTCCTGGTGTATGCAGGTATGTCTCCACTCTGTTGCTTTCATTTTTTCTTTTGATGGAAATCGTGTTACACAGACTGACTCTTCCCTTGTCACTAAAATCGGTTTTGTACAGGTTGGTATCGACATACTTATGTTTCTCGACTACCTTGGCCATCTTGCCACACAGCCAGAGACATATATATTTGATTAGCAGTGAATTTAAATAGTACTAGATCACTGTAATTGTGATTTTTCCTTTTTAAATATATTTAGAAATGGTTGGGTTTAAAATCCACCAACTAAACTGTGTTACACTTTTTCATAGTTTTTCAAAACTCATAAGTACATGGACTGTATTTTTCCACTATGATTTTACACTACTATTGTAGTGAAGAATTTAATCTTCTGATGACCATAGTATACATTATATATGTTTTATTTCAGTATATCTATATATAATTTTCCTTTCGTCAGACCTATTTTATGTTTATTGTAGGTAAACTTGATAAATTAATATCATTTACTTTAAAATATAAATCTTTTTACAATATAATATATAGTTATGTGGTAACAATATAATCTTGCATGCATCTATAGTACAACAATAATTTCGTTTATCTCGATTTCTATTCCCTAGTACCAAAATGTGTAACGTTATCCTATCTCATATTACACACATAACTTATGCCTTTAATTTTCTAGGATATGATTCTAGTATATTGTATCAACCAGCATGATAAATATTTCTATGCATAGTACATAATGTTAAATTCTTACTTGAAATTACTTTAACAGTTATCACTTTTTTTTCTTATATTCAATGCTAAAAAATTTGTAAATGATTAGGACATAAGTGATTCATATATACATATTATATATATCTTAGTACATTAGGCTATCACACTAGCATAAAATATGGTTTATTTTATATCAGAATTTAAGGTTTCTAGAGATAGAAATAACTTAGGTTCATGCATTTATGTAGTTGGATTGCACTATTTAAAATGTTATTCAGATATGTACTTGAAATATATGTCTAATGATATTTCTTTTTCGATAATAATAACCATTTTATTACTTACAGAAACTAGCATAATTCCCGATTAGACTTACTAACTCCAGATTTAAATCTGTAACCGTATTTAGACGTTCTGGTTGTTGGAGATAACTCGACTTTATCCATACAACCATATAGATTCCCATGTTACTACTGTAACAGAATTTGTTAAATGTATGGCCTCTTATAACTCATTGTACTAACTAACAATTTAAGTAAGTAAAATCTACAAACCTTAACTTCAACCATTTCACACACACACACACACACACACACACATATATATATATATATATATATATATCTTAACAATTTCCTAATCAGATATCATTTAACACATATGTAAAATCCATATCAAAAAAAAATATGCTAATTAGTTGTGCATACAAATTTCTCTGAATAGTTCCACCTAACCATAGAGTTCTCTCTCTGTAACTCACCCCCGAGCCGAGACCTTAGCTCCCAGTGATAAACAACCCTTTTCCTGTCCTGGAGTAGCTTATTTAAGCTTTGCTTTCCCTAGCCTATTTCCAATTACTGTGTCCAGTAATTTGAGGATGATTTCTTCCTTTTTTTCCTTGGCTTTCCCCCTGTTTCTTCCACAGAGGTACTTTAAAGCTATATTTTCTTCTTTTCCATAATTTTCCACCTCTTCCCAACACTTTCCTCTTTATTGGGGAAAATTAGATGATTATCTCCAAATCTAATTTTTTTCAGTAACTTTTTTTATTCCTTCCAAGGATTTTTGGAAGGTGTGGGAAAGTCTCATCACCTTATCCACATCCTCATGGATTTAGGTTCCAGATCTCAATTCTCAGTCTAGTCATTGCACACATAATTTTCCATTTTTATTTTATTAATTAAAAATAAAATAAAATAAATCCACATACTAGTTCTCCATTGGGGTCCACTTCTCCTTTGGAATTGTTCAATTTTCAATTTAAAAGCATAGAAACTTGGGGTATTACATTCTATCAGGATCACCAACAATTATAGGAGGTTGTGGATCAGGATGAGCGCTGGTGTAGTATGTTATTTTGGAAGCCAGAATTTTAACTTTAATTGATGAATTTTAACAACCCTAAAATATCCTTGAGGTGAAAAGATGAGGAAAGGTATTTCCTTTAAGGTTTAGTTGAAATGAGGATTGATTTCCCCAGAATGGTCGTCAATATGTTATCTCTCTAAAATTCCGCTAGGGTTGTTATGTTGTGTCAAATAAATAATAGAGGTAACTATCAACCACCCTTTGAGATTAGGATCTAGCCTTCCTAATTCTCAGAGAGTGCTCTCTCTTAATGATTTAACATTTTTGTTTTAATTTATTTTAGGCTAGTTCTATATAAATGATTTGGTTTAATTTTTATTTGTTGGTGGAATTATTGATTTAGATGGATATGTGATTTTTCTACTTTTACATTGGGCTATAGAGTAAATATATGAAGAAAACAAGACAAAATCAAGTTCTAAAGGAACTGATACATGGCAGGGTAGCCGAGAAAAATCAGATCTTAAAGGTTGAATGGCGAAGTGGTTTTCAATCGGGATCAAGGAGAAGTTAAGGATTCCTTAAACCAGATAATGAAGGAAGGTGAAAGAGGTCAACCAGGATCAGAGATAAATTAAGGGTTCTCAAAGCTAGATATCAAAGGAAAACATTAAAATTTATAACAGTTCAAAGGAGAGTGTATTTAAACAAATTCTAAAATAAAGTTCCTGTTATAACATTTAAATTTGGAAAACATGCAAGTTTATTGAATACTTAATAAAATAACATGAATCTTGTAAAGAAATGCCTTTATTACTTGTCATGTCTATCAACTTGAAAAAAGGTACAATAAGCCCTCAGGTAGTAGATCAATTCAACTATAGAAATATTCAGGAATCCACCATTCATACTTTGAATTGATGAAGTATTTATAAAAATTATTACAAAACATCATATCAACTGAATTACGATTTATTCATGTAAAAAAAAATCTTCATTCAAGAATATAGTGACACCTATTTCACTAGATGCAAGTTGTCCCTGTTCTATTTGATTTGATGTTTGCTTCTTTGATATTTGTTGTCTTTCACATTGGTTAGCTTTCACGTTGGCTTGTCTTTCACACTTCTTTACATATGACTTTTATTTTAATTTGATCTTTTATCTATATTAATATCATCTATCTTTGCTTTACCTACTTTCTCTTTTTACTCTTTAAATCTGTGAATTTTCTTTCACCTTACTGCTCTGTTTTCTCTTTTACCTTGTCTCTCTTTTACTTGTTTTTATTTTTACCTGCCACAGTAAATCACACAATTTATCCCAGGCTTCTTCATATGGAAGTTTTATTTTTACCATCCTCCTATAAATATCATATTCTTCAGTGTACTTGGTAAACGTAGGCTTGTTTACAAAAAGATGATTTACCTCATGCTAGAGGTAAAAGAGGTTTTCAAAGATTTGAAAGAGTACTTTGCCTATAGAAATTCATTTCAATGAGGAATTGTTGGAATTTTCTTTGACTACTTCCCTGATATTTTTATAATAATATTCATGCCTCATTAGCCTTTCATTGATTACTAATGGATTAGGTAGATCTTCTTGTCTCAAAACATCAATTTTTTTCATGAATCTATTCACTGCAAGCTCCATAGTTTGACACTTTTCCTCAAGCAGTGTCATCAGATTTCTCATGGCAATTAATTTTTTCACCTCCAAGATTGTTTCTATTCTGTCACATATCCTAATTTCTTCTAATTCATGCTTGTTTTTAGAATTAAGAAACTTAATTATCTCAGTGGCTTCCTTTAGTTTCTTTCCAAGCTCTTCATTGACTTTCTGAATTGCACTACTTGCTTCTTTTATCAAATATAACTTGGATAAAAGACCAAATATCATTAACAAAGTTAATGATATTGGCCCATAGTTATTTCTTTGCTTGGGCCAAAGGATCTGCCAATGTCAATTCTTTTTCTAACTTTTGTATCTTGTCATTCAATCTGTTGGATTTCTGTATTTCGGCCTTATGCATTACCTAAGCCAATTTATTTTCATATTCTAGATTTTTCACTTGTTCTTTAAGTCTATTAATCTCAGTAGTTTGGATTGAAATATCCTGCATTTCTTTAATCAATTTAGTTGCCTCATCAATGGGATAGGTTGTTGGAACTGTTGATGTTGTTGCTGGTGTAGTTTTACTGGCTAGAACTTTTGTTGACACTGGAATTGCTGTAGTTAATGGAACTGACGTAGCCACTAGAGTTGATGTTGAAGCTATAGGAATGGTAGAAACAGGGATTTCTTCCATGTTGGCTTACTTTTCCTGCAATAATTTTTCCATTTTATTTTCCATCTCTCTCAGTTGAGATATCAACAGAATGATGAGATTCATCATTTCATCCTTCTTCTTTTCATTTTCCAAAACTTATTTAGTTTGTGGATTCTTTGTTGTAGGTAACTTCAGTTGTTTCTTCAATGCAACTATGTCTGCATTATTCTTCTTGATAAGATCTTTTGCTGCTTTGATATCCTTTGGATTATATCGAACCTCCGTGACCAATTCTTCAAGTGATTTTATCCTGTTACTCTTTTCTTGTGAAGAACATTTCTCTCATTTTAAATGTGTCCTGATATTTTCTAAAGAATTCTGTAGTTTTTGGACACTTAAAGCCTTGTTTTTCATAGTGGAATAGATCTTTTCTCCTCCTTGTTTATGAAACTCAATCTGATCTATGGGATGTACATCTTTAGTAAGAACTTCAAAGGTTGTTTTAATGTAATCTGCTGATGATTTTGGAGCCTGCACTATTTGCTACAAAAATTTCATTTGCATATTTCTAGTTTTGTAATCAAAAGATGAAAGTAATATGTTTTGGTCACTAGGAGTTTGTTTCCAATACTAGGCATAAGTTACACCTTTCAATGATTCATTCTTAAATTTAATTTATTTTTATTTCTCCATTATATCTTTCTCTTTATCCACTGGTTTGCTTGATGATTAAACCTCTACACTATGTTGTTTTTGAATAATTTGAGCACTGAAGGTTGATAGTTGGTGTGTTTCTTCTAAAACTATTGGAGGTGCATCATCTTTGACCACTATATTTGTATCAATGATTTCAACTATATCAACTATTTATTCCTTTTCTATCATTGTATTTAGTTCTTCCTTTTTCCTATACATTAGCTTGAATTTGGTATCAAAAGTAGGCTTTGTAGAATAAGAGCCTTCCTCTCTTGCCCTATTTAAATTCATGTCTTGTGGGGCTAGAGTAAGAAGGATGGAACTAGTATCAACCTGCTTCTCCACCTCTTGTAAAATATTTTCCAACCACTCTGACTGGTTGGAATACTTTTCAACATCAAGCTTTGATTCATGAATAAAAGGGGTCAATTTGAATTTGACTCTTAACTTACTTATGACACCCAAGGGATAATATTTCCATTTGAAACTATTACTGAACTTGAAATATTGTAAACACTTTTCTGCTTGCTAACCATCATTCATACTATTGCAAATAAAAGGCCCTAACTGGTTCTTAATATTGAATTGATTTTTCCTCTTTTCTAGAATAAAGTTGACATCATCCGAGTTCAGGATTTTTCGGATATATTCCAATGCAAATAACCTCATTGGGAGGTATTTGGGTAGTTTGTATGGAGTAAGTTGGCTTACATACACCCTAATTTCTGTATGATTCTGATATAAATACCAGTCTCCTGTTTTAATTTGATCTGAAAATTGAAACACTTTCTTTATCTCTTCACTGACTCTAGGTTGAATGCAACTACTTAGCATATTAAAAACTGGATAAACAAATGAATCAATTAAGTCTTTATAGCTGAATTCTTTGGAATCCTTTCTAATAAAGTATGTCCAAAAGACTACAGATTGGGGGTTACCCTCCGTGTCTAGTTTTTGGAGGCTAACTGCAAACCTTTCTCATTGGAAATATAAATAAAAATGGAACAAAACTAAGGAGTATTTAAACACTCCTTCCTCTATTAATTTGACCAACTGATCATGGATTGCATCTGATAGGTATTGGGCAAAGTTGAAGGTTAAATCTGGAGGCTCAACTAGGTAGAATATGGATAGAAAACCTAGGATAGATTCTTATACATATTCACCAGTAAAATACTCTAAAATGCATGAAAACATTGTAAAATATGTTTGGTTCTCTCTGAAAATATGGAAGTTGAGTATGGAGGATTACTTTTTGGGGTTTCTACTGATGGAGGAAAGAAGGTATGGAATATTTTGAATATTTTTGGGAAGTCTAGCTTCATGTGAATTTAAGTGAGGATTTTTATGGATAATGGGACTTCATCAGGCTTTTGTTAGATCTGTAACATCTGATTTATATATCGAGCAGTAATTGTGAAAAGGATTTCTTGATTTAGGGTAATTAGAGCTCTTTCATTGGGAAAGTAATTGATCTGGTAGAGTCTAATGAGTTCAGGGTATTGAAGGTCAACGGGACGATGTATTTAGGTAGGTTTGAATCCCATAGATGAATATCATTTGCCTGGTCTATGAATTTGTCATGGCTCTGGTAGTGGAGCTCAAAAAGATTGAAATCAGTGACTGTATCACTGATTTTTAAGTCCTTATCAGCAAGAGGGGTGTGTTCAACATCTACTATAGGTGTTTTCAAGGGTTTTACGGATATAATTCTCTGGGAGGCCATTAATTCGTTAAATTTATCAATTATTGTGCTTAATTAATGGTTTTTAGTGCTTAGTATTACTTGGAAAATCAAATTTTTAGTATGCAGAAAGGTTTTTGGTCACAACAGGGGCTTTCTTGGTCTACAAAGCTTCAACTCTCAATCAAATATGGTTCTTTTGGTTTCTTTTTTCACAATTAAAAAACAATAGTCAAATAATGGTTTCGGGTGGGTTTTATTACTTTTGACCTGAGGTGCTTAATCCCATGGCACGGGCTTTGATTTTCAAACCTCATTGGTTTTATCACAATGCGAGGATGGGTTGGTGGTTTATCACATCCAAAAAGGAGGTTAGGTGGTTTTGGCACTGGGGAGTGTGATAAAATATGGGATTTCCATGTGCAAAAGGGGCAGGGGTGTGAAACCACCCATTTCGCACCATCCCCCCTCCCACAGCTTTAAAAATTGGACTTTCAGTGGTACAAAATGGTCTCTTGGGGTTAGATCTGATGAATTATTATTAGACAGATGGAAGAGTTAGTAGGTTTTGATAGGTGGGACCCGAGCATACTTTATGCGGAGGGGTATAATATATATGCGAAGGTTTAATAATATATGCGGGTTGTGGAATATAATGTTTGGGAAATATATTTAGCAAGGGTTAGGAAGTATATTAAAGTGGAAGGGTTTTAATGTTAGTGGGAGGGGATTTATATTAAAGTAGGGAATTAGTATCAAATGTATAAACTATAGGCTATGATAAAATAAAATCTAGTTGGGATATATATGCGGGATGTTAGAAATAAAATAGAAATAGGTTTTTAAAATGATACCGGGGAGGGATTTTGTAGTGGGGCCCGATATACTTTAAACATTTAAAACTTTGGATAAGTGGGTTTTGCATGATTTTAATCAAAAGTATGGAAATAGTAAAGGGGGAGTGAAATTTCAAAGGGAAATGGGTTCTTAACTAGGGAAAAGGGGTTTTAGGAAGGGGAAATGGATTTTTACAAGGAGAAACGACTTCCAAAAGTGAAAATAGGGATTTTAGCAAAAGGGAAGGGGATTTAGGAGGATATTAGTGATATGAGATGAACCAATTTATGCTTCTCATTACTTGTGCAAGTAATCTACATACCCTTTATTTACCCTAACATTTTTTACTTGATTTATTGGGTGCATTTGAGCTTGTTGACCCTTTTATTTTCTTTTGATAAGAAAAATAACCTACTTATAACCTTATAACTTTCAATTGCTCAGATTAAAATGATGAGCTAATTTTTATTCTCTACCTAACTACTGATCCGCTAAGATTAAATGGTTTGGTCAGATATTTATTCACTAACTATCATGTCATGAAACTTAAAAGCATGAATGAATCAAGATTAAACTGTATGATCACCATGAATTTTGGAATTTTGGACAAGCTGCACAAATTTTTTATTTTCATATGTAACTAAACTAAGATTAGTGGAATTTGAATGTGCAACACTTTCAGGATCTATTTTTGTTTCTTTTTGTGGGGTTCATACTTTATATCCTTTTTTGATCTTCTTTCTTTTGGTCCTTTGATATTTCTTTTAGGACATACCCTCTTTTCATTTTTTAATATGGGAAAACATTTGTTGAAAGCAAAAGTATGCACAATATTACAAAGCCTAACATAGTCAATTCAAAATTATGATCTCTATTATTATAGGACCCTAACAGAGGTCATCATGAGTATTCTTATATAAAAAAGCAAACACACTAATGCATTAGAGAAAAAAGGCAATTGTCCCATCTAATTTTCTATCTAAAAATATATTCCTTGTATCTCACAATTCATACCACTTTGAAAATTTAATCCTTGGCTCATTAGAGAAAGAGAAAGTAGTCCACTAGAACATTCTAGGTGGAAAATAGAAAAGAAAAGCTAAGGATGAAGTCGCTCGCTAACTCTTTCTATCATATAAATAGTTCATTTTATAACAATTCCTTAGGTTATTATATCTTTTTCGAGGAGTTTGTGCTCTATATATTTTAAAATATTGATGTATTGTTTGAGGTATTTACATGGTAACCTAATGTTGAATGATGACATTTTTCCAATGTGTAAACTTTGGTCAAGTATCCAATATAGTTGTAACTTCCATATCTCCTTTATTTAATTAAACTCCTGTAGTTTCAATTTACAAAAAAAGGAAAAAAAAAACATTAATATTGGTCCTACATCCAATGCATAATTTCAATCATTACACACAAGTGGTTGATCGATTTTGGTGTAATTAAAATAAATAATTTGTTGTACGAATAAAATTTCTTATCTGTAGTTAAAAAATTTTGCAATTTAGAATTACATGAGTAGATGCCCCTAAAACTCAATTCATAATCCAAATGAGAAAAACTTGCTATTGAGGTATAAAAGGTGTCTTTTTAATGCCAATGTATCCTACATTAATCATCAATCCAGGTATGACTTTTTATTTCAAGAGTGTACTTAGTCTGAGGCTGCAATTCTATCTAAGAGTAATGCTTTGCAATATGTAGTATAGTGTTGTAAATACAAGAGTAATTGGATGCATGGAAATGAAATATAACTACAATGACATGAACTCAAATGCTCCAAAATCCAATCATTCACTCTGTAATCATCAGTCAATGATGGAGTAATGATAACTCTTTCCTTTAACAACTGATGTAATTGAAATCAAATGAAAACAAGATAATAAATCTGAGAACGAAGGTAGAAATAACCAAATGTCATTTACAGTTGATGATCTCGCATTAAAACAATTAAATAGAAATGGAAATTGAACTAAATCACTAATGCTTCTAATGAAAGTAAAATAGGCAAGTTCTCAAAAGCAAGACCAACTCTTTGCAGGAATGAATTAGACTGTAAACTAATTAACTGAAATGAACAACAAATATGGAATTCAAAAGTAATAGAAATAAACAACAAACTCTAACTAATGGAATTGAACAACACTTCTATCTAGTGGGATTGAACAACAAAACTCTATTAAATAACAAATCCTATTGAATAGTAATCAACAATCGGAATGAAACAACAATTGGATTGGAACGATAACTAAAATAAAACAACAACTGCTGAACAACATAGATCTGTTAAAGAATAACAAGACAAGTTATACAGAGATTAAGATTCTTGTTAAATTAAAAAGGAATGGCAAGGCAATTCAGTAATGTAACACACCAATATTATGAAGCAATTAAGCAATAAACTATTAAACTTGAAAGCTGCAATGAAAACAAATGCAAACTGTCACACAACGATAATTGAAAGATAATAATACAAATAGCAGATGGATCCACCAGGGCTGGGCCCTTAGCCACCAGTGAAACACCACCGGGCTACTCCAGAGTCAAGAAATTGAACGACAACTAGATCATGTATTAATCAGGAATAATATCGTTTACAACAGTCTCTTTCTGATCACAAGAGTCAAATGAGGAATTACAAAGTTACAAAAGGAATTTCAATAACAATTGTTCTGTCCACAATTTCTACAGGCACTGCCTTTTATAAAAATTCAGCGGACAATAGAGGAAACAATGATAGAATTTGAACAACAATCCCTCGGGATTGAAATATCTCGAGGGGTTTGCTCCCTTTTCTTCTTTTAGCTGACGCTTGGTTTTCTTAGGCTGTAGCCGTGCTATTCCCTGCCTTACTTTAGCTGTGCGTTCTAATTTCATCCTTCTTGTCTAGATACGGGCCTTTGCTGGAGGAACAACAGTTACTTCTTCTTTAGCTTTGCCTTTCGAATGGTGGTTTCCCACTTCATTTGTTTCCTGTTGAGAATAAAAGACAATATTTAGCCAATTTTCACAATAAACATTAATATTTGCAATTCTATCATAATCCTTCAATATATCATCTTTCTAGAATAAAAAGAGTTATGTTTAAAGGAAAAAGATAAAGAAATACATGGTTAATTCATACCTTTTCCACTGCTCAATACACCCCCCTTCTTACCCTTTTTCATGTCCTCGTGAAAACGATAGTTTACATGTAAAGCAGTTAGGGAATAGGCTCGAGAGGGTTTTTCATTAAGAGATCTAAAACCATGATTTGCAGGTAAAGCTTCAAGGATGTGCCATGTCTGTCCTTCAGGTAATTCATATTTGGCTTTATAATCTATTGCAGGATACCATATAATGGGACTTCGAAACCTACAACCTAGCCAGTATGGGCCTTCCCTCAAGATGAGGTTACTATAGAGAACTAGGCAGTCAACAGCTAATCCAAAATTTCTATAATTAAATGGCTCTTTGTCTTGAATATTCCGATTGGAAATCTCCCATCGGACTTTAGCTGCTATATAGGCCTGGTTTTTGATAGATAGAAAATATTCTACCCCATCCAAGATAATTGTTTTGTGGACGGGTCCCAATGTTTGGATCACACCCTTCTTTGTCATTAGACTCTTCTACGTAGCCCATAGTTGTAATGGGTGTCTCGGTTCACCCCTAACCCAAAAGTATAACCCATTTTCTTGCCTCTGAAAAGTATGATATCCCTTGAGCCATTTCAATTGGTTGACAACAAATGAAATAAATGCTTGATATTGGATATCACCCACAAAAGGATTGGGATTTATCTCGATTTCACCAGCTAATATGAAATTGTGCAAATAGAACTCACAGAGCAGACGCTGGACTTTTACTCCATATAGTTTGCAACAACTTATAAAATCATCTACAATGTTTAGTTCTATAGGTTTTCCTACCCTAACAACTTTAATTTTTAACTGTAGATATCTTTCTAATAAAAACAAAGCATAATTTTTGGCAGGGCACCTACCTGCTAGAACATCTTTGTATAAGGAGCAGAGAGTATCCATTTGATTCCGGACCATTTTTAATCTATTCCTTACCTATTCAACTTTCTATTCAGCCTTTTGACATCTATCGAAATCTTCAGCCTCTGATGAACTAATGTCCTTTAATTGCTGCTGTAATTGTTGGTATTTCTCCTTGGGAATAGCCTCTTCTTCGAGCTTTTCTCTAGCCCTCTAAGCCTGTGCGAGATCCTCTTGGAGCTTTGCTATACCAAGGTCTTTTATCAAAAAAATTTTGGGTTGGAAATCTACCTAGGTGTTCTTATTACAATTTTGAGTGCCTACAGTCTATGTCTCTTTGTTGGCCATACTGCTAGAGGACAGTGCCTCGGTCTGAACATATTTTTCACAGACCTATACCTCTTCAGTTTCAGAAAATGTGTCCATAGAAACTACCTATTGTTTCTTGTTATCCTAAACGAATGTGGGCTCAGTTTGAGTCTCCATGGCCCTTGTATTGTGGGGCTCCGTTTGGATAGTTGAATTTTTCGTTTTTAGGGTTCTTTTAGAGACTTTCCCCTGTTTTAGCACCCTAATCCTCTTCTTGAGTTATTTTACTAGTTTTGGAGCATTTTCTATTCCCTCCGTAGCTTTTCAAGTTTGTTTATTTTCTTTTTCCTCTTGGGAGGAATAGTTGTTCCCTTCTTTGTACTTAATTTCTCAGCTAGGTTTTGTTTTTCAGCGGCCGTACCTTTGCCTAGGCTTGCTTCTATATTTTATATTTGGGACACTTCATTAATGTTCCCATGCTCCTACCTACATTCCTCAGGGGAAATAACCCTAGTTGGTTCTGCTGTTCCCTGAGGGTTTTGCTTCATCAGGCATTTCTTCGGCCGTATCTTTGTTGATAACAACTTGTTCCTGCAATTGGTCTATCTTAATGTTGAGGTTAAGTGGACTGCGAGGTTATATATATTCACTCATATTGGCCAAAATTTGGGCCAATTGGTCCTCCTTCTGTGGGCTCTGTGGTGGGCTTACAGTGGAGGTTTCGAGAGGTTGTGCTTCCTCTCTTTCATCTTTACTGGTATAATTACTTTCCTCCTCTTCACCGGTGTGGTGACTTCTTTCTTCTTCACTGGTATGGTGAATTCCTTCTTCTTCACCAGTGTGATGACTTCCTTCTTCTCCAATGGTGTGGTGACTTTCTTCTTCTTCACTAGTGTGATGACTTCCTTATTCTCCACTGGTGTGGTGACTTTCTTCTTCTCCCTGATTTTCTTCTTCTTCACCAGTGTGATGACTTCCTTCTTCAAGTTGCATGGGTTATTCATCTTCCAAACTGGGAAATTCTATAGGTTGGTTGTTGCTACCCTAAAGACTTCATATCGCTCCCCTACTTCTCCTAATCCTGGGGGACTATCTGTGCTTTAACGATTTTGTTGTTGTACTAGTAACTCTTTTACGTTTTGGGGCAGGTAGAGTTGTTCCTCCATCAATTGAGAATATCAATTCTTCCCAACTAGTCTGCTACTAGGAAAGACTATAACTCACTATCAATCGGATTAAAAAATGATGGCTTACCACCGTCACTATATGACGAGACTTTCTTATGCTCTGGGAAGCATCATGCAATAAGAAATCTAAATATGCAGGGAGGTATACAGTACATTTTTGCTTTAATACTGCTAATAAATTAAGGTGGCATGGTCTTACCACATCCTTCCTTCAATCACATGTGATGTAGTTCTGTACTACTTTTTCCAGTTCTGTCAATGGTTCTCCCAAAGTTGCTGGCTGAACTCCTTTACCTTTGACGACCAATGTTTTTCCTTAGTCCTGAAAAATATTCATGGCTTCTTTAAGTTTCACTTTTTTATTGGTCCATATGGGTCCTTCCGCTAGCAGACAAGATACCTTGATGATTATTGTGTCCATTACTACTATTTTCCTACCTCTAACCATGGAATAGCCTTGTTGCAAGTTCTACAAAAATTCAATGGCTATCGTTTCATGCGGTTGCTGCAGTCATGTGAGGTTGGTAATCCATCCTAATCTCTCCAGAATTTCCTGTGCATCGTTGGAAACTACTAGCACCTGTGGCTCACTAAGTATTGCTCGTCCTCCCATTCTATCTACACACTAATAATTCTTTGCAAATACACAGAAATGTAATGGAACAACACCTTGTGCATATCAGCACGATACTGTTAAAATCTTGCTGTTTCCAGGAACTTAATGAACACAGGGATTCGACTCGCATGCAGGCATTAAAAGGCATCCGCGCCCCCCTGAAAGATAATAGGTATTCCTCGACCGTCGAATATAAGAGCAACGTACTACACAACAATGGTACAACATTGAAAGGCATACATACTTATGATATGATCAACAAATTATCACGTTACTGAAATCGATGCATATTATTAAATTGTGAATATATATGGAAACGTTATATAATGATTTCGAACATAAGGGAAAATGACAGCTGATGTGAAAAAAGTACTTATGCGTTCATTATTCACATAAACTATTATGATCGATTTATAAATAAATTTCATGCATAATAGGTTCCAAAGAAAGAGTTTAGGAGCATACTCTCATTTGATATTAGATAAATATATAAGAAAATGTTTTATCATTACTATTGATTTGTGAAAAATATGACTCCAATACCATCAGCAGAGCTCTGTTTCCCATAGGTGTCTATAACCTTGACAAAGTTGCTTTCTGACCCTTGGAACCATTATCCTTTATTTATGCCTAAGGAAGTGCTGTGTGATGTCGTGATGGAGGTCACTGTGCTGGCTTGGGAACCAGATGAATCACAATGCCATTCACCAAGAAGGAGTGAAAGGTGGGCAGGCCGGCTCATGATGAGACCTCCTGTTCCAAGGACTTTTTATTTTTTCTGAGATGTCCATTGGATCATAGCCCTGGTGTGGTGGCCATAATGGGAATGCCACTTCACTGCTTCCTTATGATCATGGTGATTTGGCTCTTGATGAGACCCCCTATCCTCCATTTTCCATATGATAGTATTGTTAGTAATCATATATAGAGATTTTTCTTTTCTTTCTTTTCTTATAGCACTTCCCTACTTATATATAGAGGATGGTTCAACACTCCTTAAGAGTAGGGATGGTGGAAGAATTCTAAACATATCAATAGAAAAAATATGGCCTTATTCTTATTCAATAAATAAAATTCAACGAGAGTTATGAAGATTTAGGGAAGAACCAACATGATAGAGATAACCGATCATATTAATTTTAGTGAAAATAAATACAACAAATTCATATAGATGGTTGTGTCCTTTCATTTTTTCTTATCACTACAAAATAATTTCTTAAAAATGAAAATTTCTCGTGATTTGTTGATTCCAATAACCTCTAATTTGTGTGTTCTTGCATAAGTTGTATGTTTTTCTTAAAAAAAATCATGAAGAATTCACAAAAATCCTCAAAATGATGTTCTAAAACAAGAAAAATGTACTCAAAAAGTGTTGTTCCTTAGATGGAACAACTACTATTCCTTAAAAGGAACAGCAAAAACAATCTGTCAAAATTTTGTTCCTTTCGAAAGGAATAGCAAAAACAATTAGCGAAAATGTTGTTCCTTTGGAAAGGAACAACAAAAACAATCAGCGAAAATGTTCTTCCTTTTGAAAGGAACAACAAAAACAATCGACAAAAAATGTTGTTCCTCTTGAAAGGAATAGAAAAAATAAGCCGAAGGAATGTTGTTCCTTTGGAAAGGAACAGAAAAAATAGGCATCAAAAATGTTGTTCCTTTTAAAGGAACAACAAAAACTCGCAGCAAAAACTGTTATTCCTTTGGAAAGGAACAGCAAAAACACGCAGCAAAAAGTGTTATTCCTTTGGAAAGGAACAACAAAAACATTGATGTTCCCTTGGAAAGGGACAACAAAAACAATCGGCAAAAATTGATGTTCCTTTTGAAAGGAACAACAAAAAAATGTGGCAAAAGTGCTGTTCTTTTTTAAAGGAACAACAAAAATTGATGTTCCTTTTGAAATGAATAGCAAAATAATCAACGGAAATGTTGTTTCGTTTGAAAGGAAAAAAAAAAAGAAACATACAAATGCATTGTTTCTTAAGATGAACTATTGTTGTTCCTTCAGAGGAATAACAACTATTCCTTAAAAGGAACAGCTTGAAAAATAGAATCTGTACAAAAAACAGGAAAAATCGAAAGAAAAGCTTATGTACAAGTTTCAAAATAAAGGAATTTTTCAGTGAATGGGTGCTGAGAAGGAGTTATCTCCCTCAGCAATAATATGCATGGTATAATCTTCCCGTAATTGTTGATAAAAGGATTCCCGATTAAGTGGTTTATGGTAAAGTCGTACTCGATGACCGTTTACTTTGAAAGAGTGTCCAGATCCATCAATGGTAGTTAATGTGATGGTGCCATTTTCATGCACTTTTTGTATCTCATAGGGTCCAAGCCATCGTGTCTGGATTTTTCCTAGGAAATCCTGAAACCTGGAGTCATATAGGAATGCCCAATCTCCTTCGTGGAAGATTTTCTCTTTAATGAGGGTGTGGTGCCATTTTTCTCTCTACTGTTGAATTAATGCAATGTGTTGAATAGAAGATAGCCTAATTTCATCTAACTCGTTGATTTGCTGTAACCTTCTGACCTGGGCTTCGTTTAAGTCTAAACCCACCTCCTAGTCTATTCTTAATGTCTGAATTTCAAATTCTATTAGAAATATGGGTTCTTTTCCAAATACCAATTGATATGGTGAATACCTGGTGGTATTTCTCCATGTTGTTCGGTACGCCCACAAGGCTTTTGAAAATCTATAAGCCCAGTCACATCTGTGTGATGCAACAGTTTTTGTAAGTATGGATTCTATCACCTTATTTGTGCTCTCTACTTGGCCATTTGCCTGTGGGTGGTATGGGGTTGTGATTTTGTGCTGAATGTGGTAATTTTCTAATGTTGCAACTATTTTTTTCCCTACAAATTTCGGTCGTCCATCTATAATTACGTCCCTTGGGAGGCCATATCGCACAAATATTTGGAAAACGAACTGTATTACAGAGTTCTCTGTAGCTCTTGAAAGTGCCTCTTCTTAAACCCATTTCGTAACATACTCTGTTGCAACTAGTATGTATGTTTTCTGATTTGATGGTGGGTTAATAGGACCAACAAACTTGAGCGCCCAATGTTAAAATGGCTCGATTACTAGATGTGGATTCAAAGGCATTTTGTCGAACTATCCAGGGTGACCCAGCCTTTGGTAACTATCGCAGGCTTGTACAAACTTTTTAACATCTTTAAAAATTGTAGGCCAGTAATAGCCTATTTGTAAAACCTTGTGACCAGTCCTGCAATCTGCAAAATGTCCACCACACGGCTCGTCGTGGCATGCTTTCAGAATATCAAATATTGCATACTCTCGAACTCATATCCTGATGTGCATATATGCTCCTGTATGAAACAGGTAGCCCCCAATCTAAGAGAATCGGGTACTACGCTATACTATCTATTTTCGTTCATTGGGCGTTAGATTTTTAGGTAATTTACCTACTGCTAAATAATTTGAAACATCAGCATACCATGGGGTTCTAGCAGTAACAGCAAACAAATGTTCATCTGGGAAGTGATCCTTGACTGCTGCTGCATCTGTTGGTTTTGGCATTCGTGAAAGAAAATCAGCGAAAGGGTTCTCCTTTCCAGGTCGATCCTTTATTGTGATATCGAACTCCTGCAATAGAATCAACCATCTTGTTACTCTACCATTTGTAACAGGTTTATTTGTTAAAAATTTTATGGCAGAGTGATCTGTATATAAAACTACAGGATACCCAGTTATATAATGTCTAAATTTATTTACAGCATGTATTACGGCTAAAAATTCTTTCTTAGTCACAATATAGTTTAATTCGGCAAGAGATATTTTTTTGCTAATATAATAAATTACATATGGTTTTTTATCCTCTTCCTGTCCAAGGACTACTCCAATAGACGAAATTTGAAATGGAAAATCCCAATTTGGACCCCTTAACACTGGGGCTGTTGATACAAAAATTTTCAGATCCTCAAAAGCATGGTTGCATTTATCTTTCCAAATAAAATCAAAATTCCCTGTTAATGGATATAAAGGTGCATCTACTCGAGGATAATTATCTATAAATATTCTATAATAACCAGAAAATCCGAGAAAGCTACGTATGTCTGTTTGTGTGGTAGGCGTAGGTATTAACAAAATTATTTGAATTTTAGCTCGATCTACATGTATTCTAGCTGCTGAGATACAATGACCTAATATGAATCCCTCGGTCATCATCATGTGACACTTGTCTTGGCTTAAGAAGAGCCTGGTGTCAATAAATATTTGTAACACCTTTTCCAAAGTTTCTAGTGTTGGCTCAAAATCATCTCTGTAAGGTGTGAAATCATCCATATATACTTCGAGCCCTTCATTTATTAAATCTAAAAATATGTGAGAATGGCCCTTGAAATGTAGCAGGGGCATTGCATAGGCCAAAGGGTAAAACTTTGTAAGAAAATGTTCCCCAAGGACAAGTAAAAGTAGCTTTGTCTTGGTCTTTAGGGGCATAATGAATTTGATTGTATCCACTAAAACCATCTAGGAAAGAAAAGAATTTCTTTCTTGCTAATGTATCTAGTACCTGGTCAATGAAAGGAAGGAGACAGTGGTATTTCTGGGTTGCTTTGTTTAGTTCTCTGTATTATACACATATCCTCCACTTTATGGTCTTCTTTGGCACCACTACTAATGGAGAGACCCACTTATTATTAGATATCAGGTAAATAAATTTGACATCCAATAGTTTTTGTAATTCAGCTTTCACAATATGTTTAAGATGAGGGTTTAATATTCGTTGGGGTTGGTGAATGGGTCTAGCATATTTTTCTGTATAAATGTGGTGGGTAAATAACTGGGGGTCAATTCCCTTCATGTCTGGGTAATCCCATGCAAAAGCTCCCTTATATTTTTTTAGTATTTGGACCATCTTCTTTTCTTGTTCAACAGTCAGTTTCTTGCTAATGTTTAGGCGTTTTCCTGGCTCAATTTCTATAATTTTTCTATTGTAAACAGAAGTGGTGGGTATTGATTGATCATGAATGTCTTTCAGGGGATCTTCTTCTTCTTTATTATCAAATTCTACCTTGATCATGTGACATTGAAAATGGGATCTGATTTTTGGTTTATTGATGAAACTGTTAATAATGTCATCCTCTGTTCGGTCTTTAAAATCGAGGGCATATTCTATGGTTAATGGTGATCTAATTTTTTCCATGAGGTATGATAAAGGTTGTTTCCTTGTTTTTATTATTGATAGGCTTGGCTGGGCTGGGGGATATAAATCTAAATTCTTGACATAGTTACCTCTAGTTATAGCCATGCTTCCTTGTCGGCAGCCAATGTAAGCATCAACAGTTGCCAGCCAAGGTCTACCTAGGATCAACATGTGTCCATCTAGCCAGTTTTTGGGGCTAATAATCAAGAAGTTAGTAGGGTACTCCCAGGAGTCTACAGAAACCATTACATCATGTAGTGTGCCTTCTAGCTTGACTACCGATCGGTCAGCCAATTCCAATAAGGTTTTTGTTGGATCTAATGATGTAATGCCCATGTTTTTGACAAGTGGTAGTTGTTAGGATATTAATTGCAGCTCCCAAATCAACTAAGGCATTTGGAAATGATTGTCCATTGATTTGTACCATCACTATAGGATTTCCTGGGTCCTCATACTTTATAGGTGCTTCCATTCCTGATAATAAGTCAGAGAGAGTGCCGACTACTTGGAAAGTTGGGTTAGTTTTTGTTCTCCTCCTTGGCTTCTTCATACATAGTTCTTTCATGGTTTTTTCATAAATAGGGATGTCTTGGATAGCTTGGAGGAGAGGGATTTTTATACACAAATTTTTCAGTTCTCCTAGAAGATAAAAATCAGGATATTCTATTAGGCGAGGTATGATTAATCATTCTGGTAATGATGGAGAAGAGGTGGTTGCTTGCTCTGGAGTTTTCTCGTTAACCACATTCTCTTTGTGCACTTTTGTTTTTGCGGGTAACAGGTCTTCAACTTGAACATTTTTTTCCCCCTATGTTTCCATTATGTGCCCAGATCTTAGTTGAAAGTCATTGCACTCCCTTAATTCAGTTTCTAGTTCTATTGGTTCCATTATTTGAACAGACTTAACCGGCCTATTATTAGGGTTTGGGTTGGGTTGGGCTGGGAGCTGCGGTCTCAAGTTGGTCTAGGGATTTTGTGGCAATGTATAAAGTGCTGGCAGTGTAGGTTGAGGGAGAGGGATCGTTTCAGCTGGCTTATTTGTAGGTCTTTTCCAGTTCAACTGCCAGGTGTGACTATGCGAAGTGGAGGGGGACCATTGTGTTGGATAAGTATTATTTTTCCAAAATGATGGATAGTAAGGAATATTTGGCCAATTGGTTTGATTTTTTTTGATTTGGCCATGGTGATGTAGGAAATGGATTTTGTGACCAATTGGGGAAGGGTGGCTGATTTTTCCACATTTCATTATATTGTTGAGCATTATACGGAGGACACCATAAATAAGAGGATGGATCAATTGGCATACCTGTTTATCGTGGCTTCCATTGTTGGCACTGATTGAGTAGGCATACCATTTCTGATTCTTCTTCTGCTTCTTTGTAAACTACTTTCGGTCCTGGGAGTGAGGGGCAACCTTCTGTCGAGTGATATTTTGTGCAGATGGCACATACTTTGACTATATCCAGTGGGCACTCTTTATGGTTGTGTTTCTTTCTACATTTAAGGTAGAATATTGCCAGATTTTACTATGCTTCTGCTTGCTTTTGTTTAGCTTGCATGCTGTCAGACTGTATTTTCAGAGTCCCTAGAATATTAGTTTTAAAATATTCTAGTAGATTCCCAATTTCTGGGCGGGTTATACCTTCACTGGAGGTCTTACTATCTATTCTGATTATATCACATTCTGCTGAATTTAGCCTTGTGCTGCCTCTCGAACTGCTGATACATAAATGAATAATTTCCGCAAAATTTTCCTGATATATATCACCTTTTCCCATAATATTTAATGTTTCAACCCATTGTTCCTTCATCCCTTTAAGTAATGTATTTTTTAACACATTACTAGGTAAGGGTAAAGATTCATAGGATGATCTCTGGAGGTTGTATTGAAAGTGTTCTACATATTCCTCAAGTGTTTCATTAGGTTTTTCTATCATCTAAAATATTTCGTCTTTTAATTCCCTAGACCTATAATAATCCTGATATTTCTTTAGAAATGCAGCTTTCATCTGATCCTAGTCGTTTATAACACCTCCACCTAGCCCCATAAACCATCATAAAGCTACTCCTTTTAATGTGGAGGAAAATAATTTTAATTTTTGGGTATCGGCGGTATAGTCATACCCTCTGCAAAATACATCGAACTCAAATAGAAATTCATCTGAGTGTTTTGATGTTAAACCGTGGAATGTAGGAATATGCTGAAGAGGAATGGCCTTCATAGGTGCATTAACTGTAGTTTCCACAATTGGATATTGCAGTGTGGAAGTTTGTTGAGGTGGTTGCTGGTTGTGGGCCATTTGATCAAATATGTGCCAATATCCTTCTGGGATTTCTAGGGAATTATTCATAGGCTAACTAGAAGGAATAGGAATGACCTTGACAACACTCCCTTGGTCTGGAATAATGAGTGTTCCTTCCTGACCTACTATCTGAGGATATTCAGGTCCTTTGGCTTTGTTTTGAATGATGTTGACAACACTTCCCTTATCTAGGCTACTCACTGCTTGGATTAGTTCAAGAGGAGATTTTTTTTCTTTTGTTTCCCCTGTTTCTCCTCCTCCTTTGCAGAGATTACTTGAGTTCCCTTCTTGCAGAGAAATTAGGTGAGAATTCTCAATTTCTTAGGGATCTTGCTCAATTTATCATGTTTGGCTATGGAACTTAGCAAAGGCTATAGATGGTGACTCTATGGCATGAAAGGAACTAGTAGGTTGTCTAGAAGTAACTTTTCTAGGTCCTACTGATGGCTGAGATTCAAATTTCTTTAGGATTTCATCGATGAAAGTTGTTCGCCCAAGGGTCACTGGTCCCTTAGGTTTTTCGGGTTTAGGAGGAATTTTTTTCTATTTATATTTTCTATTCATTCAAAAAAAATGAAATAATTTATTCCTACCTAAAAATTTTACCCAATTCTACTGTGAATCGGGCCAATGAACAAGTATGTTCCTTGCTCGGTACGCAGGTTATTACCTTCCATTTTTAATACCCAATTCTTCCCCAGCAGAAAAAAAATCAAATATGCATCACTCTTTCTAAATGGCATACACTCTCCCCGGCAATGGTGCCAAAATTTTGAGGTATAAAAGGTGTCTTTTTAACACCTATTTATCCTACATTAATCATCAATCTAGGTACGAATTTTTATTTCAAGAGTGTACTCAGTCTGAGGCTGCAATTAAATCTAAGAGTAATGCTTTGCAATATGTAGTACAGTGTTGTAAATACAAGAGTAAACAGATGCTTGGAAATTAAATCTAACTACAATTCTATGAACTCAAATGCTTCGAAATCCAATCATTCACTCTGCAATAATTATTCAAGGATGCAGTAATGATAACTCTTTCCTTTAGTAGCTGATGTAATTGAAATCAAATGAAAACAGGATAGTCAATTTGAGAATGAAGGTAGAAATAACGATATGTCCTTCACAATCGATGATCTCGCATTAAAACAATTAAATAGAAATGGAAATTGAACTAAATCACTAATGCTGCCAATGAAAGTAAACTAGGCAAGTTCTCAAAAGCAAGACCAACTCTTTGCAGGAATGAAATAGACTGTAAACTAATTAACTGAAATGAAAAACAAATCTGGAATTGAATAACAATAGAAGTTAACATAAAACTCTAACTAATGGAATTGAACAACACTTCTATCTAATGGGATTGAACAACAAAACTCTATTACACAACAAATCCTATTGAACAACAATCAGCAATTGGAACGGAACAAAAATTGGATTGGAACATCAATTGAAATAGAACAGCAACTGCTGAAGAACATAGATTTTTTAATGCATAACAAGACAAGTTATACAGAGATTAAGATTCTTGTTAAATTAAAAA
Source organism: Pinus albicaulis (assembly GCA_034641835.2). Classification (NCBI taxonomy): domain Eukaryota; kingdom Viridiplantae; phylum Streptophyta; class Pinopsida; order Pinales; family Pinaceae; genus Pinus; species Pinus albicaulis. Next base: position 397,460,684 of record CM076570.1, read on the forward strand.
GGAACGACAACACAATTCACCAATGTAACACACCAATATTATGAAGCAATTAAGCAGTAAACTATTAAACTTGAAAGTTGTAATGAAAACAAATGCAAACCATCACACAACGATAATTGAAAGATAATAATACAAAAAACAGATGGATCCACCAGGGTCGAGCCCTTAGCCACCAGTGAAACACCGCTGGGCTACTCCAGAGTCAAGAAATCGAATGGCAACTAGATCATGTATTAATTAGGAATAATATCATTTACAACAGTAGCTCTTTGATCACAAGAGTCAAATGAGAAATTATAGAGTTACAAAAGGAATTTCAATAACAATCGTTATGTCCACGATTTCTATAGGCACTACCTTTTATAACAATTTGGTGGACAATATAAGAAACAACGAT